>JAJJWW010004040.1:0-172260 GCA_023531295.1 Papaver armeniacum
AACAAAAAGAGAAAAATTGACCGTTTCTTTTCTCTTCGATTGGGAAGATCATTTCCCAATATCAACATCAAACGCCTTTGCAAGACCTTTTTCGATCATTTTCCTATTGAGTTATGCTCAAAGTACCTTGGATTGGGGTGCTTTCCATTTCGATTTCAATTAGCTTGGCTTTTTATGGAACTAACATAATTTATAATGAAAGAATGGTGGGAATCTTTTTCTTTTGTAGGCATGATGGTGAATGTTTTTCAAAGAAGTTACATGCTTTGAAGTAAAAATTGAAGATATGGAACCGAGATATCTTGGGAACATCTGACAGCGGCTATCGATTCGGCGCTACCAAGATGAAAGAGTTGGATGAACTAGATAATGAAAGGGGTCCACTGGTTGAAGAAGACATGCTTGTGACGGCAAAGTTGATTTTGAGGTGGCACATCATTAAAAACATAATATTGAAACAAAAGTCAAGAATTAGATATTTTAGGGACGGCGATCGTAACACCAAACATTTTCATCAGCGAAAGGTCAAGGCAGCTTTTAACAACATCAACAACCTTCACATCAATGGACGCGGACCGGGAAACAAGGAAGAAACTAAGATGGGTATTGCAAATCATTTTGAGTTGGCTAGCAAGGCAGAAATTGCAAACAACCGGCCCCAGGAATCAAAAATATGTGTCTAAAGGATCGATGAGAAATGAAAGATTTCTGTTGAGACACCATTTAGTGAAGAAGAATTTAAGAATACAATTAAATATTTGGGAATTGATCGCTCCGTCCGATGGATTTCCATGAAGTTCTTTATTGTTGTTGGGATTTCTAAAGAAGATTTGATGAAGGTTTTGAAGGAATTTCATGACCACAATATTCTTCATTCATCATTGAAAAACAATTTTATTGGCGCTTTCCTCCCTAAGAAGGCGGGTGTAGAGAAGTTAAAGATTTTTCGGCCTATTAGCCTTATTGGGAGTGTGTACAAAATCAGTTCCAAAGGTTTTGTGGGCTTAAAGGTACACCTTCCTACTCTAATCCAACAACTCAATCTAGTTTTATTAAAGGAAGAAAATTCTTGATGGAGTATTGATAGCAAACGAATGGGGATTCTAGACTTCGTCAAAAATCACCGGGGTTGGTTTGCAAGCTTGATTTGAAAGCGTTTGATAATGGGAATTGAATTTTTTTTTAAATGAAGTCTTGTTAAAAATGGGGCTTGGTGTTGTTTGGAGGGCTTGGATTAGAAATTGTTTAACATTCTCAAAGTTCTCGGTTCTTGTTAATGGATCGTCTTTCGGTTACTTTGGTTGTGAAAAGGACTTCCTCAAGGAGATCTATTTCTCCTTTTCTCTTTACTATTGTTGGTGAAGTTTTAAGTTGTATGTTGAGTAAAATCACAAGAACTTGATCAAATCTCGGGTTTTCGGTCAAGGAGGGGGAACAAAAATAAATCACTTGCAATTTGTCGATGTATACTATCATTTTCTTGATGCTAGAGAGAACAAGTCGTGCCCTTCGTTACCTTCTTCTTTGTTTCGAGTTAATTTCGGGTTTGAAGATAGAAATTTCTCTAAAAGTAGCTTATTTGGTGTCGCGTTTAGGAGGAAGTTGAAAATTATGCTAACATGCTAACATGCAAGTTTTCCTAGCATCCAAGCGATATTAAAGGTACAAACAGTTGTCTGAAGACAAGTTGTATCCTGGTTGTAATACTAGCATCAAGCTGCAATTGTTGAGCTGCACAATGTGAAAAAAAACATATAAGATTTATTCTTTGTGTAAATAGTTTGTTGGGTGTGATAAAGGGTTAGTTCTTAGAAGGAAACAATTTGTCAAGAAATACACGACAAATGAAGTTGATGCTCAAAGACTGGGATGAAAGAAAAGTCAATTCATATGTGTGAGAATAATTGTATTTTGTATTACAAAGACAATGAAGATTTGACAAGCTGCCTTAAATGCCTCTTTGACCAAGATATAAGGTTAAGGTGAGATAATTTGGGAAGAGTTTTCATCGAACTAGGCCTTCCAAGGTATTGAGATATTTTTCCCCTCGGGCCAAGGCTCAAGAGATTATATACGGTACCTTTGATAGAATGCAATGACATGGCACCGTCGAGAAGTTCTACATATTATATGCGGCCATCCGGTTGATTCATCTCAATGGGATTTAGTGAAGAAGAAGTTTTCTGGTTCTAAATGAGGCAAAAAAGTTTGGCTCGGAATCGCAAATCGATGGATTTAATCCTCATGGTATGCAGTCTATAAATTATAGTTGAAGGCTGTGATAGTGGTTGTGTAAAATCTTTCCTCCTTCCTTGTGCATAAAACCGAGTTCCAAATCATGACGATGTTGATTCCTTTGGTCCTAAGGCACCGGGCAAGATATTGATGTATGTCTCCATGTGCTAGTAGGCGAGCTAAAGATTTGTTTGAGAATGGGATATCCCCTTTGATACGCACAAACAAAAAAGGTTAATCGTTTCAGTGAGGGCTTTTTAATGTTTGGTATTCATGACTTGCCATCACAAGGTTATATGTCCTGGATGTACCACGCACGGCTATTTTGCTTGTGTACATTGTGCGAGATAAGACCTCGGAAGTGCGTATCTTTATACGCGAAGAAAAAATGTTTACCCTAATTATCGGATATACCTCAGGGGTAATCATCCTTTAAGGAAGGAGAGAACTTGGGCTTAGAAAGCGATGAAACTAAAAATTGCTCCAAGCGACTTTCGGGGAAAGAAGCCGTTGGAGAAACTAGCAAATGTGACTTACAAACCTGGTAAATTGGTAGTAGAGAAGCAAGGCACCTAAAAAAGAAAGAGATATGATCCCGATGCCGATGATGATCCTTAGGCGATGGTGTTGACGAAGAACTTCTTTTGGGTGCATTCTATAAGGAGTTCATCTTTTGGGAACTCGAAGACCAATCATATCCTCAGATTTCGTCATTGTGTAGATGTAATGCACACTGAGAAGAATATAATGGAGCATATACTTGAGACCGATCTTTGATATTGGTAATAAGTTTATGAAATCGTGGAACGCGAGGATGAATTGAATAAGCAGCTTGCGTGTGGATAGTGGACTACCAGTAAACCTGGGAGCGCAGTTGCTGGAAAACCAATATTTGTCTTAAGCAAAGTCATTCCTATTGCCCGTTGCCTTCAGTTTGTCCATGTTCCCCTCTTTGTGTTTATATCTGTCTTTATAATATATACTTTTTTAGAGTCTTTGAATTGGAGCCGCATCAAACTCATCTTTTAGTAATCGTGCTTCTTGCCTTTCTCTGTGGTTTTTTTCAGTTCCTGTGCTTCATGATGCCATGCTATTTAGAGTTTGTTTTCATTGTTATCTTTACCTTTTTTTTTCTCAAGCCATATTGTTTTATCGAGTGCTGGAGTTTGTTCACAGATATCACTATCTCTAGAGTCTCGACTCTACACTCTGATTTCCGTCATTTATATATGCAATAAGACATTGATTATTTGACTCATAGGTATCTAACTGAGGTGAAGATAATTTGTCGATAATATATAATGTTTCCTTGGTCTCAAAGGGAACAGGACTTAACGGAGTAAGTCTTGGCAACCACGGTTAGGAAATCAGTAGTATTTCAATATTTAGGAAACTAGTTGAACTTGGTCACCGCATTATAGTAGACCTCAAGTATTAATCGTGTATATATAGACGTGAGCTGATTTGGTGATACGATTGATCTCTCAGTACCTTGGTGACTATTATTATAGAGGCGGAATTCAAAATAATAATAGACGAAAACTAGAAAGTAGAACACAAAGTAGTAATTCGAAGAAAGATATCTTCTCTAGATTATGAACAAGAAAACTATTACAATTCTCTCTTTGTTACACTCATAATCTCTCTAAACAGTGGATCAACCTTAAACTGTTTGCAAAGCTTGCTTTTGCAATAATCAATTTCCTCACAAACTTCTCTCTAGGTGATTTGCCTCGCAAACCTCCTTCTTTTTGCATAGGTGTGTCTGTATCACAAACCACACTCTATATGTCTTAGCTATGATCTAAACATCTCTATTTATAGTTTCAACGGTTTCCCAAACCTTATAAGAATCTATTTCTTATCTAGGAATAATTCCTTCTCTAGGTATATTTCCTTATCTAGGAATATTACCTTGTCTAGGAATATCCCTTATCTAGAATAATTCCTTTTCTAAGTATATATTTCCATATCTAGAAAATATTCCCTTTCTAGGTATATTTCATTATCTAAGAATATTACCTTGTATAGGTATATTCCTTATCTAAGAATACTGCCTAAAAATCAGTATTCCTTCTTTAAATTATAATTTTATCCTCAATCCTTCTTGAGGATCACTAGTTCCCTGAGAGAGAGATACACATGTATCATTTGGAGAAGTTATGGAATCGACAATGGAGTTGTGAGGGATTCCATCCCACCTCTTGGGGTGGTTATCTTGTGGAAGAGGTTTCATGGTGAGTCTAAGGTTTCTTATTGAGCGTTAAAGGAAACACAACTTAAATGGTGCAGCATCAAAAGAGAAAGGTGAGGCTATCATGAGTGTTTCGATATCCTGGGAGTGAGGTTACAACGCAGGAGAATGTTCTTCAAGGTTTTTGTATTCACATCAATGGGGCTGCGATGCTAGATAGCAAGATAGGGGTTGACTCAAGGTTGTCTTCTAGACATGGGTTCTAATGCTAGAGAGACATAGGTGACTGACACAAAGTGTTACTTGTAATTGTTCTTGAGAGATTTTCATTATAATGAAAAAGATCATCCTCAAGTGGACGTAGGCACATTGCCGAACCACTATAAATCTATATTTGGGCTATATCTATATTTGGGATGTTCGTATCTATGTTTGATAGAGCACTGCATTTAAGGTCTCCATTACAGTTGGAGAAGTTTGCAGTGGAAAGAAGGTCGATGGGTGGTCAAATATTTATGTGAAAGGAAGAAACTCCGAGTACGAAAGGCGTACGGCATAGTTAAGAAGATTGATATTCAAGGGTTATGCACAAGGAAGGTATTGCTTAAAAAGATTCTCTCCAGTGATAAGAATACATAATCCATACCTTGTTGACTATGGTGGTGGTCTGTGGCTTTGCACAAGTCGTAGACAACTTCTTATATGGTACTGAGTTATGGAGTAAGAAAAATTCAGCTCAAAGGTGTTGTTGTTGTATGAAAGTATGTATGCAAAGCATCTGAACTATCGAATAGGCGATTATTCACGGAACGATGAGCTTTAAAAGGAGTTTCCGACAAGGAATACTGAAGGAAAATTCTGGAGGTGCTGTATGGAATTATATGTGCATCTATGTTCAAGATCGATTTCAATGACAGTTCATTTTCAATAGGTAAAATACTGAAATTGGATTGGATTGCTATGTACGCTTTTACTGCATCCTGATTACATTTCACGACCAAAAAAACAAAGAAAAAGAACTAGCAATGACAGAACTTCTCAACGACATGATAATTTTACATAAAACTAAGCTATATGGAGATAAGAAAACAAACGGAATACAAATGATTAAACTAGCAACTAATGTAATTGCCAGAGAAAACTACACAATGAGAGCAAATTAAAGATTCAAAAAAGAAGACAATAGAGAAGAAAAATGGGAAATTGAGATATTGAGAGGATAAATCATGCTGCTTCTTGTTGTTGATGGTGTAGAAGTACCACCATCACTTGCTTCTGCCATGATTTTGTAGTTACATATCTGTTTTTTTTTTTTTTTTTTTTAGGGATTCTCTCCTTTTCTACAAAGAGAGGAGAGACAATAGGGAGGCACAATTTAGGGTTCAATGATACGTATCACTTACGGACGACTGTGATGGAGATCTTTAAGATATTAATCTTACCAAATTTTAACAGTTGACTAAGGTAGTCAAACCATCCAAACACGGAAATAACGATACTGCCTCTTGTACACCTCTTGGCACATTAGAATTTAACTGCAGGAATTTCAATCTGATGCTCATGCAGAAGATTATGCGTCTCATCAAATTACACCATCATACACCATAGAATCATATGATGGATTATCATTTACCCCATAGTTTAAGGTCTTATTTTTCCTTAATTGCAGATCAGATTGCGAAACTATTTGGAAGTAGTGTGTTTTTTTTTCCTTACGCACTCCGGGTTTTTTTTCTCGCAATTGTTATATGCTATTTGGAGGTAGTTTTATGTAGAAGATGTAAATGGCCGAAACATGCATGTTGTCAAAGGGTTGATACTACCGAGTTTAACTGACGCTACACGTATTTATTGGGCCAACCGAAGCAAGGAGGATGCGATGATATTTTTGTTTCGTGCCGATCCCATTTTTTCATCAGTTTTCCAAAGCAAACTTCAATTATTTCCAATCAAAAGTTTCAATTTTTTTGGGACGACGATATAATTTCAGATTCCCTTTAATTTCTCAAATTTGGCTGGAATTTTATTGGATGTAGAAGATGCAGATGAACTTGGAATAAAAGATAAAGTTTCTCGGTTGGCTCCCCACCCCATGCGTTCATCTAGTATATTTTCATTATTGGGGGCATATTATGTGCATTTTCTTTTATTATGAATTATTATTTAGAGGTAGACATCGATCCATTTGACACTGACAATAAAGCATAATGAGCCATTGTAGAAGCATTATGAGCCATGACAGACACAAAGCATCTGGCCAACCATTCATTAGATTCTAAGTTACCATAGGATTTTGTTTATCATGTTAATTACCCGGTTTATTTCGTTAGATGGGGTTTTTTCAATGAACATCTGTTGACGATAAAGAAGATGAAGATCTGTTGTTTGTTGCTTCTGTTGATGATGAAGACGACGATGAACCTGATCTATTTGATGATGACGGCGACGATCTGTTTTGAAGAAGACAACGACAATGAAGATGAACCCGATCTGTTTTGATGAAGACGATGGAAGATGATGTTTGTTGCTGGTGTTTTTGAAGACGACGATGTTGCTGCTGCTGTTGAAGACGTCGAAGAAGATGAAGATGATGTTGCTGATGTTTTTATATGGACTTCATTCCAGAAATGAAGTCTTTTTTTATGTTTTTATATGGACTTCATTTCTGGAATGAAGTCTCGTTTTTTAGGTTTTTATATGGACTTAATTTCGAATGAAGTCTATTTTTAGGTTTTTATATGGACTTCATTTCAGGAATGAAGTCTGTTTTTTATATGGAGTTCATTTCTAGAATGAAGTCTGTTTTTTATATGGACTTCATTTCTAGAATGAAGTTTGTTTTTTAGGTTTTTATATGGACTTCATTTCTGGAATGAAGTCTGTTTTTATATGGAGTTCATTTCTAGAATGAAGTCTTTTTTTTTTAGGTTTTTATATGGACTTCATTTCTGGAATGAAGTCTGTTTTTATATGGACTGGGTGTTGTTATTCAGAAAGGGGTTGGGGCTCAGCTTGTTGCTCGGCTACCAACCAAAAGTTCTGTAGTTTGAAAAGTAAATATGAAATTTACAAATAGAGATATTTTCTGGAATGAAGTCTGTTTTTTATATGGACTTCATTTCTGGAATGAAGTCTATTTTTTAGTTTTTTATATGGACTTCATTTCTGGAAAGAAGTCTGTTTTTATATGGAGTTCATTTCTGGAATGAAGTCTGTTTTTTATATGGACTTCATTTCTGGAATGAAGTCTGTTTTTTAGGTTTTTATATGGACTTTATTTCTGGAATGAAGTCTGTTTTTATATGGAGTTCATTTTCGAATGAAGTCTGTTTTTTTTTTTTTATATGGACTTCATTTCGCAATGAAGTCTGTTTTTATATATGGATGGGTGTTGTTATTCGTAAAGGGGTTGGGGCTCTCGCCTTGTTGCTAAGCTACCAACCAAAAGTTCTCAGAGTTTGAAAAGTAAATATGAAATTTACAAATAGAGATATTTTCTGGAATGAAGTCATTTTTTATATGGACTTCACTGAATGAAGTCCTGCTTTTTAGGTTTTTTATATGGACTTCATTTCCGAATGAAGTCCTACATTTTTTATATGGAGTTCATTTCTCGAATGAAGTCTTTTTTTAGGTTTTTATATGGACTTCATTGGAATCAAGTCTATTTTTTGTTTTATATGGACTTCATTTTTGGAATGAAGTCATGCTTTATTAGGTTTTATATGGACTTCATTTTGGAAAAAAGTCTGTTTTTTTTAGGTTTTTATATGGACTTCATTTCTGGAATGAACTGCTACAAGAAAATAAGTAAAAATTAACGCGGAAGGGTATTTTTATCAGTTTAATATTTTTAAATAATTATGAACCAAACAGTAAAGGTGTTTGACCAAACGAACAAACATACATGGGCCCACCTAAAAAAGGACCAAACGATATTTTCCCCTATGGCAAATCAAAATAACTAAATTTGAGTAAAGAGACATATGCTATAGAATGTTATCCTCACTGGGCCAGCCAGTTAAGGATTTGGGCTGCATCAAAATACTCTAAAAAGTCCTCCACTCTATAGCTGTTAGATTTCATAAGAAGTGAACCCTAATCTTAAAGGGAATCTCACCGTTAGATTTCATAAGAATCTAATCTTAAACCTTATAAGTAGTAGTTTTGGTTTCCATTCATCCCATTATGAGCGCCTCCCTTAGTCTTCGAAATCGAACCCTAACCCAAGAACACAAACAATTGAAAGCTCTTTATTCATACAGCAATATAGTCATGGCTGAGATGTATGTCAATAGAGGGATCATCAACATCAAAATATGTCACCACAATGATTTTTCCTCTCGTAATTTCTTGTACCAAGAATTTGAAACTTTCGAAATTGTACGGGGTTTAAAATAGTTTTTTTTGCTTCTTAGGTGGGTTTCTGATCGATCTTCAGGGAAGGAAGATCAAGTAAAAACAATGAAGGACGGGGAAGAAGTTTTATTTGTTTGTTTTATTAAGATCCACCCAGTTGTATTTCTTAATGGTATCTTGTATAATCTTAATCAATTATCAAATAAAAACTAGAAAACCGGTTTTGTTATACTTTAAATTTCAATGTATAATCTTAATCAATTATCAAAACATAGTTTTAAGTTTGTGGAGATATTGAACTTCTATTTATATGAAAACATAGTATGTAATTCAAAGCATAGAAATAGCTAATACGGTTCCGATCCTAGTATATAGTCGGAGTAGTTTGTTGTAGACCAGACAAGTTTTGGTTGTTGAACAACTTGCTTTGAATTGACGCAGATTGATGTAGACTCATCTGTTAGCCGCTGATGACTTGTCTTTGACACCCTCCCTCAAGTTGAACCGGAGTTGGCGAATGTTCAACTTGTCTCTGATATGCTGATAACGCAGGGAAGACAAGCCCTTCGTAAAGATGTCTGCCAGCTGGTCCCTGGTGCAAATAAACTTAACATGGAGCTGTTTAGATGCCACCCTTTCACGGACAAAGTGGTAGTCAATTTGGTATGTTTTGTCGCGGCATGAAAATGGGATTGGGCTGTGAGATATGTTGCTACCTAAGTTATCACACAGATGGAAGGAGCAACAACACGAATACCCAATTCTTTCAAGAAGGATTGTATCCAAATGAGCTCAAGTCGCGATTGCAACCCCCCGATACTCCGCTCTGTGGATGACTTGAAACGGTTTTCATTCGTGCACTCCATGAGATCAAATTTCCACCAAAGTAAATGCGTTATGAGCGTTGTAGACCGCCGATCATCCAAATTGCCACCTGATCAGACGAGAGTAGGCATGAAGCGAGTAGTCCTTCAGAGGCTTGATGAACAATCCATAGTCAATTGTATTCTTCAGGTATCTCAAGATGCGTTTGACAACCTCCCAGTTGTTCTATGTGGTTCATGCATGTACGGGCACGCTTTATTAACCAACCGAGATATCTCGGCCCGGTGATATGTAGCATTGCAAAGCACCTACTACACTTCATGTACAGCGTGAGGATCTTCAAACTTCTCACTACCCTGTTTCTGAAGACGTGAATTGGCAGCTAGAGGAGTGCAGACCGGTTTGATGCCATCGAGCTTGGTTTTATGAGCAAGTCAGATATATACTTTCTTTGGGTGAGCACTAAATTTGTACCTTGATGAAGTACTTCAATGCCGAGGAAAAAAGACAATTCCCCCATATCCTTAACCGCAAAGGCATTAAAGTAGATCGAAACAAGTTTATTAATCACCTTTGAGTCCAGAGCTTTATTACGATTATGTCATCGACATAGATTAAGACATAGACGATGGACTTGCTAGTAATCTGCACAAACAATGACGAGTCACCAATGGAAGTCAGAAACCAAGTTGTGAAGATGATTAGAGTCTTGAAAACCAGGCACGAGGAGCCTGTTTGAGTCCATATAAGGACTTGTAACTTGCACACATGATCGTGGTATTAGGATCTACATAGCCAGCAGTGTTGCTTCATGTAAACCTCTTCTTCCAAAACCCCATGCAAAAACGCATTTTCTACATCCGTTGACGTAAATTCCAGCCATTCATCACAAAGAATGGAAAGTACAAGCCTGATAGGTAGGCTTTATCATCGGTGAAAATGTTTCATCATAATCAATGCCCTCTTGTTGATTAAAACCCTTTGCTACAAGACGAGCCTTCAGGCTTCTCTATACCGCCATCGGGTCTTCTTTTTATTCGAAAGACCCATTTTGATCCTACCACGTTCATCCCATCCTTATACTTCACTAAAGAGTAGGTACCATTGCTTATCAACGCATTAATTTGAACATCCATAGCGTCTCTCCATTCTGGAATCTTACAAGCTTGGGAGTAGCAAGTAGGTTCCATGAAGTCCCCATCTTGTAAAGGATGTTTGGTTGCGGTTAGACATATCTTCTTAATTGGCTTTGTTATGCCATCTCGGGCACGAGTTACCATTGTATGTCTTGTAACGGATCAGAGTGCATGCGGCTGAACCTGAATATCTCTGATGTCGACAAGGGAATGGCAGGATCGCAGATGGATGAACTGGAAGTTTTTGCGGCGAACCCGAATGAGCCATTGCAGTGAGTTGAGTTATTGACAATGATTGTTGTGGTGGATCGAACTAGCTGGTGTAGGTGAATTGTCAAGTCCAGCTGCTGCAGGATTTTGCTTGTGGTTGTATTGATCGGTGGTTGCTGGTGAAAACCGAGAATAAAAATTTCCGATCTTTGGTGCAAGTAGTTTGCTGACAAAGTTCAGGTGCAGGCTGCTGAGGAGGAGAGAATGGGAACACAGATTCTTCAAACCTGACATGACGCGAAATGTACTCTCTATTGGAAGGTTGATGGAGACACACACATAACCTTTGTGCGCCGAGCTATACCCTATAAACACACATGGTAGAGACCTGGGTTCTAGCTTGTTGGAATTGTATGGACGCAGACATGGATATGCAGGACAACCAAAGACACAAAAAATTATAATCGCTTTTATTGAATAAGAGTTCAAGAGGTGTTTTAGACTCAGTGGAAGACTTTGGAACTCAGTTAATAAGATATGCCGCCATTGTAAAAGCCTCAGACAAAATTCCTTAGGCATATGCTTTGAAATAAAAGAGCTAAGCCACTTTCGGTTACATGCCTTATCCTACGCTCGCTAAACCATTCGTGCGGATGTATGGGGACAGAAAAACGATGTTGAACACCACAATTGTTCAAATGAGATGTAAACTTTTTATATTCAAGAGCATTATCTGACTGGAAAACTTTGATTTTATGACCTGTTAGGTTTTCAACTTGTTTTTGGAACTTGAGAAAAATTGCTAGAGCATCAGAACGTTTTACTAAAGGAAACACCCATGTATAATGAGAAAATACGTCCATAAACAACAAATAATAACGAAAACCATGTCTAGACAATTGAGGGGAAACCCAAATATCACTAACAATTAAACTCAGAGGTGTATCAAAGACTGTTGAACTGAGGAGAAGGAAGTCTCTTGCTCTTGCTTATGTGACAAGAGTGATAAATCGAACTTTATTCAAAAAAATGAAAGGAAAAACTATTGATTATTTTGGAGACGGTGGAGAGCATTGGATGCCCTAAGCGTTGGTGCCATACAGGTAAACTGGCAGATAGAAAAGTTTGTGGAGATTCGGTTTGATGGATGCCACCAACCCCATCGAAGATATAAAGCCCATTCTCATTCCTCCCCTTTAGCAGTATTGCTCCTGTGAACTTGTCCTTCACAACAAAAAAATTTGTGTGAAACTCAAAGCAAACATTGTTATCTTTGCAAAATTGGTAAACCGATAGCGCAGATTGGTTTTGATTTTAGGCACATGATATATATTATTCAAGAGAAAACACCGTATTATGAGTAAAGGTAGCATTACCAATATTAGCAATCTCCAAAACCATTACCATTTCCAACCCCGACTTGGTGGGTCCTTCATATTCATGTGGAATGCAAAGATTTTGAATATCTCGGTCAAATGGTGAGTCGCACCAAAGTCGGTCACCCATTGTTGCTCAAATTTGGACCACCAGGCAAGGGCAATATAATGCAGGTGTTTTTTGTCTGGTTCATATTTCCTCTTTCATAGCGCACCAACAGACGATCCTTTGTGTGATTACGCTTCTTTGCAGTTGATGAATTAAGTCTCCTTTGAGCATTGTTCCTTTGTGGTTGTTGTTGACGGCCGATTGTTGTTGTTGTTTGGTGGAGTCTGTCCTTTTGATTGATAAGTGAACCTCTTGGTGCATTCCTCGCTTGTGGAAGCAGAGGCTGGAAGAGACAACATTTGCAAGAGGCTGTTAGATCTCGAGATAGTTGATGTTCAAGCCGCATCTCAAAGGTGAGGAGATGAGTTGTGAACGTCTGAATATCCATTGCATCAGGTGTTAGGGCGATGACAATCGGGTCATAAGCCTGATTTAATCCATTGCAAATGGATTGTTTCATCTCATTAGAAGTGGGTGTATCCGATTCTTTCGCAAGCTGGTCAAACAAACGCTTAGCTTCATTCAAATAAGCTTTCAAATTCTTATTACCTTTATTCAAGTTGTGCACTGCTGTTTTTGCATTCATCCGGTGAGCAAAAGTTTTTTGCAAACTCAAAATCTCCAAGGTATCCCATATTTCTTTTGTTGTTTCAAGTTTTGCAACCACGCTGAAAGTACTTCAGGTGTCAATGTTGAATTCAACCATCCAACTATTAGAGAATCTTGGGATTCATAAGTCGTAAAAGCAGGATTGATATCTTCACCACCTGAAGTGTTCTTGCTGGTTTTCTTTAGAGCCATCAATAAATCCTGTGAGATCGTAGCCCTTTAGGATAGGGCTTGAACTGAGCCTTCCATAAGATATGATTCGTCTCTGTGTGTTTCAAAGTCACTAAATGATGGATTTGAACTTGGCGAAGAGTGTTTGTAGTGTCTGCCATTGTTGTGGTTTTTTTTTTGATTAGGGTTTGGGTTTTTTGTGTGTGTAGGGTTGTTGCGGAAGCTGTGCTTGGATCGAACAAACTGATACCAAGACAGAAAGTGATTTTGATAGATTATCTTCCACAGAAGTTTGTGGAGATATTGAACTTCTATTTATATGAAAACATAGTATGTAATTCAAAGCATAGAAATAGCTAATACGATTGATCCTAGTATATAGTCTGAGTAGTTTGTTGTAGACCAGACCCAGACTTGGTTGTTGAACAACTTGGTCAATTGACGCAGTTGATGTAGACTCATCTGTTAGCTGTTGATGACTTGTGCTGACAGTATAATCTTAATCAATTATCAAATAAAAACTAGAAAACCATGAGTTTTTATTTTTCTTTTGACAAGTTGGTTCTGAATTGAAATGTTGTCAGGACATGTATATTTTCGAAGACTTTTCACTGATCAAAATAGAACAATGTTCATGAATTCGATTAGTTACTGTCTTCTTCGGCATCTGTTGATTAGTGACGCTACCAAGTCCATGAGAGGCAAAAAACAATGAGAAATCAAATCTGTCTTTCTTTGTTGGCCCGGGTCTCTTATCACTTGAATTTAAACAATGTTGAATATACAGATATGTATTCACCCAAAACATTTCTAATGGAAACAAAATTTCACCGGTAACCATTTGTTTTAGATCTTACATTTTTACGAAACAAGTAGAACGTTATCAGTAATCATTTGCAGATGTAAGTAAGAGGTGGCTATGTATATGTAGTTGGCGTAAAATACGTAATTCAGTAAAGAAGATACTGGTATGGTTCCTTACGAATTGAACCGTGCATCAAGATCAAGAGAATTTTTTATTATGTTAAAAGAACGAATTGGAATGGATAGAAAGAAAGGTCACAACAATCCTTCATATCTCACTTCTCTTCAAAACACCTTCGCCAAGATTCCTTTCAAAACACAGCTTGGCCAAGATTGACTCACTGAGAGTCCGTCTTTGAATACATGGAATTAATTAATCTCTACTTATCATATTGTTGGATGCCCGTAATCTTCTATCTCTGTTAAATGTGATTGTTGGTGAACATGTTTTTGTTGGAAATTTTGGCCTAAAAGAGAGGATGAAACACTTAAGAGAAATGTTGTACTTCCGGCTTCAAGGCTCGATTAAGATTCTTTTAGACAATTATTTCTACCCTCCCAATATCAATTGGCGATTACAGGTGTATGAAATATTGCCGCAGGATACAATGAAGCCCTATAACAACGTAATTGGATTCAAGGTTTGTACCCCTTGACCCAACCAAGAACACACAAGAATAGGATTCTGATGATGCTTAGAAGAGAGAAAACAGAAAGTATTTTATTGTTTTTCAATTATTTGAATGAAAACAAATCATCACTACTTATAAGGAACTCATGCCTATTAGAGATGCCTCTTCATTTCCAAAAGACACCAATAATGTCTAATGGGAATGGATGTGTCTCTTGTGAACCATCACACCCTTTGGAGATGCCTTTTCATCTCCAACAAAAATCCATTGCATCTATTAGACCTGGACGCTCCCCCGTGATAGTGGCAAACCAAAAATGAAAACCGTTTTATTTTCTATGTTATTGAAAATATCCAACAATCTCCCCCTATTTTCAAAAACAAAATAAAGTAAAATTACAAAACCCGGAGTGGTCGCATCACTCAAATGATCGCCTACGTGCCCGGTGGGATCAAGCCGCGTAGTTCAAGCAAAGTTGGGAAATAAGCATCATCGTTGAAAACAATACATAAATGATAGGTATCTTTTGGATTTGAACCTTCACTTAGTGCAAGAAATTCAAAGCCTTATCGAAGTTCAGTGGTGAAACTAGTCTTGAACCAAGTACCCCATGTGATAAACCGGAATCTCCACATACCGATTTGGAGATTGTGTAATCGTAGCTCAACATGTTAATGGCCATGTGCTATATCCTGGATTCATGAGTCTTCTTTAGATAACGGTCTTATTCTCTTAGAAACGACTCCGATTTCCATACTCATATAGGTAAGTCTCGAAGGTGTTTCTCGAGACACCTTGTGATAAAAGTTAGACTTATTAAGGATTTTCATCCATCCTTTTTCTTCGAGAATCCCCGCACTAAAATGTAAATGAGAAGTTTTTACTTAGTGCACCATAATCACATCCATAGCTTGTTGGTACCACATTGAACCTTGTTTATCCTTTTCAAAACATAGGTTGGGTTTCTGCTATGGGCGATCAACCTTCCTTCACAGACCTTAGTCCCATTTCTGTATACTTCATTGAAAACATTTCCTTTGGGAGACTTTCCATAAATATGTCTGCCAAGTTTTTTTTTTTTTTTCTCCGTTTGATGGCTAGTTCGCAATTACTCCTTTCTTGAGTAATTGACTTACGTTCAATGTCCAAGACTTGTATGTCTTGACTTTTCATTATAAGTCTTTGTTAGAGACGTTATAGATCATAGCCTCGCTCGATTCACAATTAATCAAGACTGACTTGAGATGGCTTCTTCCAAAAATGAGATCTCTACAAGTTAGGTTCTAAGCCATTCTTCCTCATTAATTGCATCCATTTATGCAATCAATTTTGACAACATTATTAAAAATGTTCCTATTTAATTTTACAAAATAATTGTAACTTCTCTAGTGATCCTAATTAACATTTACCGTTAATTCACAAGGAGTCATTATAGACTCGCATACACTAGAGGCATAGAAAATTTGTAGGCAACTTACTTGCTATTTCAACAAGCACATTAGTTATCACGATGAGAACTCCTCTACTCATGGCCCATCTTCTACAAATTTATACCCAAAAACATAGACAATGTCTCTTTAACATTGTACATTATGTAATGCAAATGTTCATAATTTATGCATCGGTAATATCATAACATCGTTGGATATTTGGTCGCGCGCCCAATCTTCCAATACATTATATATTCACCGGAATTTTCCTTTTGATGTCATTTAAGACATCCCAATTTCCAGATTTGGAACCATATAATTCTTAATGCAAGAATTATGTTCACATCTAAATGTTTCTCAACATTTATTGATGATTTCAGACTTCTAAATTTATAATTCCTACCGCAAGAATTATACATGTACCAAAAAAAAAATGTAATCTCAATAATCATTGGTGATCTCTATTGGTTCTCTAATTATAGAGCATTCATGAAAATTCTCCTCTATTGTCACGCGACCCAAACTGTGTCATTGAACGACACTTCCTTTTCTCAGCACTTCGACCTTCTTCCTCAACTTGCAACCTGAAGATCACAACCAAATTAACCTTGGTATTTTCAGAAGCATTTTCAGTCTCCAAGTCATGATCAATATTTCAATTGAACCAATCTTTTAAGCAATTGAAAAATTCTAGTTTGATCAAAATGCTATGGTATGGAATCCATAGCCCCCACACTTGAAGCGTATTGGCACTTACGAACTATCAAAAAATTTGATAGTTAGTCAAAACTACACAGCCATAAGGGAAGCATCCCCTACTTCGGTATGCCCCTGACTTTACGCAGGACTCTCGTACACATGTTTACTTCATACTGTGAAGGATATGGATTCGACTCACCAAAGCCCCATATTCAAGTAAACATGTTTCTTCCGATGATGGGAAACCATTCTTATCCAAAGCGATCATGGAAAGAATCACATGTACACGGTACACCAGCCATTATACCCTCTGAGATCAAACTCATAACAGTTAATTAAACTGCCATGAAAACTAATTCCAATCCTTTCTCCCCCACATTTCATGATCATTATAAAATGTCATGAAACCGGAAATGATGTTCCGAGCTTTAAGTTTGTCAGAACCAAAATGTTTCCATACTGTGAGAGAATCCATACATGAATGATCATTTCCTCGGGTACAACGAATGGGAGTCTCAGAATCCTCGATGTTGTGACCAGTAATCACAAACGAAAGTCCTTTATACCCGCTCTTCATGGTCATTCAGTATCATGGAATCTTACCGAAACTCTCACAATAGATTGTCCCGATCAGTGGGGTTTCATTATCCTCCTCCTTCGCATGTTGATCCAAAATCAGTTGGACCGACCCTCTACTTCCATCCTCGGTTCTTTCCCAACGATCAACTGTATGCCTGTCGATTTCTCATCATTTCAAAATTGATGTAATCTGTAATCATCACATTTGCTATTGATTATGCGACGTCAAAGCAAATTTCAATTTAACCGGCGCTACGAACAGGCATGATATGGAATTTTGGTATGTGTCTTTTGGAAACACGTATGTCCTGTATCTAATCTCAAAACAGATAGCAACGGTTATACAATAACACTAAACAGACACATTGGTTAGTTAATACGGTTGATTAAAAACCAAAATTAAGAAGCATCGCTGAGATCGTTACTTCTATAAAAAATTTCTCAATCAAAAATGTTGCGCAGTACATTGTTATACAGCCAAAACAAATTCATATCGATTCATTCGCGTGCAGTGGAATTGACAAGCACTAACCATACGAATCATGCATGAGTTAATTAAATTAGAATAAACTAATGTTACTTAATCATCAACAATGCAAAGAAACAAGATTTGCCATGCTAGATTTTTTTAACAGTGGGTCTGCATATCAGAGTCATGGTGATAAACATACGTATTTCACATAATAACATTCCAAGGAGCGCAATGAGTATTTCCAAAGAAACCGAATAGTTTGGGAAATAAACATGTCTTAAAGATTGTTGGAAATATTATGCGGTTTCGGTTTCTTGAAATCATTTTCATGCTATAGACAAAATACTAACAAGAAAAGAGTTAGAAAACTTATCGATTGGTTGATCGAGGCAAGGTAATCCTCTTTCCTTAAAGACAATTCATCCCGCATACGGTGCTCACGGTTCTACGGATGTTTCCTTCCAAGATACAACGATCACGCCTTATAGTAAGTAGCACTACAATACTTTTAGGCCAGCGAATTTTGACAATTCTGTGCTCTTAATTGACTCGACTCTTGACTTCAAAAATCTGTTTTCTACTTAATTTTCATCCTCCATTGTTAGGAAACTAATTGTCTAAAACTCTGGAAATTTTGGGCTAAAAGAGAGGATGAAACACTTAAGAGAAATGTTGTACTTCCAAGCTTCAAGGCTCGATTAAGATTATTTTAGACAATTATTTCTACCCTCCCAATATCAATTGGCGATTACAACAGGTATGCGAAATATTGCCGTCAGGATACAATGAAGCCCTATAACAACGTAATTGGATTCAAAGTTTGTACCCCTTGACCCAACCAAGAACACACAAGAATAGGATTCTGATGATGCTTAGAAGATAGAAAACAGAAAGTATTTTATTGTTTTTCAATTATTTGAATGAAAACAAATCATCACTACTTATAAGGAACTCATGCCTATTAGAGATGCCTCTTCATTTCCAAAAGACACCAATAATGTCTAATGGGAATGGATGTGTCTCTTGTGAACCATCACACCCTTTGGAGATGCCTTTTCATCTCCAACAAAAATCCATTGCATCTATTCGGCATCGGACGCTCCCAGTGATAGTGGCAAACCAAAATGAAACCGTTTTATTTTCTATGTTATTGAAAATATCCAACAGTTTTTTTTTTTTTTTTACCTTTTTGTATTGTTGTAATCTTGCTTTGATGATACTATCAACAACTTTTTCTCGCTTGTGTTCTATGTACAATATTGCACAACATGGATCTGAAGCTGGTATTATGCGACTGATAGTTGGTGATAGAAGAGTGACAGAAGACTCTTATCAAGAGGAGATGTTATAATGGGGATTTGAACTCTTTCATGAAGAAGGTGGTGTTGGCAAACCTCTGCAGCAACTTTTGAGACCTCAGCGGGGTTATGATCCTCACCCGTTCTATAACACTAATCAAGGGGCTGTGTTTGCAAGAAATTGACTGCGAAAGGGAATTCAGCCTGATGCTCATTTGTTGAGATCTATATGGTGTACCGGTATGTAGTCTCTCCCCCATTTTGTTTGGCTGCGGGTCTCTTATGATTTAGCTCTAGTAGCAAGCGTTAAGGACTCTTTACGTTGACAGCATCCTTTTACCACCTTTGTGTATATGGGTGTTGACTACTGGGTAAGTAGTACCAGAAAATTGACTCAATGCCGTTGTAATGCAATAGCCTTTCGAATATCAAAAAATGAAGAATATGCTGGCTTCTGAAGCAGCTGTTCCGGTTAAGAAAATTAGTAGCTTTTAGTTTTGGAGCCACCAGACTCGAGATTAGAGCCTGCGGATGTGTCCTTTCCTTGGGACACGCAAGAAGATCAACAGATTCTCGATTTCTACTGCGGGCTTCTTCCCATGTCGATGTCAGCATCTTTCTTTATCAAAAATATGCCAAACCCCGTGTATTATGACAAGCTCATTTGGCTAATTTGTTTATGGGAACATATATTAATTCATTTAACTCATTTGTGTAAATAGAAATGTAAAGAAAAAGAGTCATCTTACACACTTGAGACATCATCACCGCTGATTAAAGTTTCTGTAAGCAATAGGGGTTATGAAGTTAAGGAGGGGACGGGGGAGAAAAGAGTAAATCATTCAAGGTCATGTTTATCTATTTCGAGTTTGGGTCTTAGATTTTGGTACCTCTTTGAGTTTGGATCATAAGTTTGTCCGTTATAGCGTTTGGGTCGTTGACCCGTTACTCAAATAAGTCAAATAGTCAAACTGTTAATTAGAATTAACTGTCGTTAGTCTTCGACCAAAGGAGGTTAACTAACGTTAACGGATACCGACTGTGAGTTGGTTGACTAACGGGTGAACGACCCAAACACTATAACGGACAAACTTAGGACCCAAACTCAAAGAGGTACCGAAATCTAGGACCCAAACACTAATTAACTCATCTATTTCTGGACATTCAAAGGGTTAACTGAATTCCATTCGGGCAGAATTATGTCGATTCTTGTAAGACTGTTTCCAAATTTGCATAATAATCAAACTTTTAACTTTCAGGTGAAGGGGATTTTAAGTAATAAAGTTAGCTTCATGTTATGGGCTGCTTTTCACCTTTCTCTTCCTACAAGGGACATGTTGAGGAGAAGAGGAGTTCAAGTGGAAAGTGAAATTTGTGTGCTCTGAAATTCAGTTTGGGAGTCTGCTGATCACATGTTAATTCACTGCTCTTACTCTTTCGAGATATGGGATTACTTGATCAAAGCTTTCCACATCTCTTGGCCTATTCCAGGTACCATCAATGGTTTGTTTGATGCTTGGTCTTGGAATATTCTCCATGACAGGGGTTTGGGAGATACTTCATTACGCTGTTTGTTGGATCATATGGAATGAGAGGAACAATCAGTATTTGGTGGAAGACATTAGTGCACTGCTGAGAGTATAGATTTGATCAAACAGACCTTAGTCTTATGGTCCTGTGAGTCAGACACTTTTAGTAATGTTGATTCCAGCCACATATAATTGGGAACTACTTATGAGTATGTAGTTGAAGGCCTTTTCTTTTGTAATACTTTTGTAATTTTCTCTTTAATAAGAACAATGTCTTGGCATCGTGCTAGTGTTGTTCTTCTATCGTAATCATACTTACGCCGTGAGTTTGAATTGAGCAAGGTGCTACATGCATTTTTGATCCTTATGAAAATTTGGGCAAAAAAAAAAAACAAAAAAACACCAAGGAAGAACAAAGTGATTTTAGGTCAAAAATTTGCCAGTGAGCAGTTGCCGACGGTCAAAGACTGTTTGACTGAACCAATATATAGTAGGTTCAGTCAAAGACTGTAGACTGAACCAATTATTTATATTTTGTAAGAAAATAGTATGAATACAAGGAAATCAAAATAACTCGACCTTCTCTCCTATTTGTCCCCCACTCCTCTATAAAAGATCTCCCTATCTCGACTTTGCTTGGTTCTTTATATAGGATATTACATACTTGGATGACAAATTAAGCTTTGACCTTTATTTTCGGATACGATCCGCGTTGTTCCCGCAAGCTTACAAGGGTTTTCTTCTGCAAGGGAATCCCTATCTTAGCGAAGATCTCCACACTTTCCTTATGACTAAGGCGAGGTCACTCGCTTACATCACTTCTCTAACACTTCTGCGATGACCTTCGAACCATCCTTTAGTTAAAGCTTCCGCTAAGATATAATTGTTGCGAGATTCTGTTCCTACAATACTGAAGTTGGAATTGTAAATAAAGAGAGATAATATATAGGCATCGAGCTTAAGACATCTTTTATAAGGCTCAACCTCCCTCCTTTTGACAAATATTGTCGTTTCCATGGAACTGCTTCAGCGGAAAGATGATCTCTAAGGAAGTTGGTGATCAGATTATCAATATTTAGAACAAAAATTCGTTGTACTGCGGATCTACATTTATTGGATATTCAAGAGATGTTCCATAGAGTTAGTGAGCAGGTCACAAGGAATGTGGATGCCATCTACATTTATTGGAAATCCTGCTTTTTTTCTTCTGATGAATATAACTACCAATCATCCCATCGGCTAGTCTAACTTTAACTTTCTTTCCGTCCAACTCCAAGATAACATAAATTTTCCATCTAAGCAACTGATGGACAATTGCTAGGGTTTTCCATATAGCAATATTCTTACCTCTTCGCCGGCCATATTTATCATCTGCAAATCCAAGAAAGCAACGGGTATATATATTACTGATGAAGAAAACAAAAATTGGTGCAAAATTAATACCAAGGACCTAATTCCCAATTAGCCATCCGGGTGTCCGAATTGAGCAGCTGTAATCGACAGAACCTCCTCTTGGGATTCCAACTGCACAAGAAATGGCATTTACCATCCATGAGTTGCCTCTAAAATAACTCGATATGATTGCGGGATTGAGCAACATCAATACCTATCATTTAGTGTTGCCTTTCCAGTTACCTCTATTTGGCTATTCTTTCCATACCGACGATACTGTATTACGGACTCATTTTCATTTGACAAGGGACGAAGAAAGCAATACCAATTTCGTAACTCTAAAAATTTCATCAAATGCGAATCATTGAGTGTTTACTGAACAAAACCAATGATTTGAAAGATCCTTTATGAGATTACAGTTTCATGGATAAAAGAACAAAAGAAAAAAACATGGCAATAACAGAATTTAATTTAATTTATTTATTGTGTCAATCAATACATGGAGATGAAGAAATAAAGTGGAACCGAATACAAATGATTAAACCAGCAGATTCAGTTTTTCGGAAACATAGAGAGTGAGCATAAGAAAAATTAAAAAAACAACGAAAACCTTCGGGTATATATGGAGATGACCACCATTTAAATTAAGATTTTGAGAGGAGAAATCATCATGCTAATAATTGCTTGATGCTATTGAACTACCACCACCAATCACTTCTGCCATTATTTTGTAGTTGTAGAGATCTGTTATTTTTTTAGGGTTTATCTCCTGCTTTCTTTCGTGAGACGATGGGAGGCACAGTTCTGGGTTCATCTATAGAAAAATGTATTATACGACTACTTATAAGAGTTAGAGAATGTGCCGTCAAATTTAGGCTTCACTTGTAACCGTGTATTTCAGCTTTACCACTTGACCTAACGGCTGTTACATATCTACGGCTAAACGGGATTCCTGACTTAGTTATGAACGGCTGTTATATGCAGTTGATAATGGAGAGCGTTAAAGATAATGATCTTGACCAACTTTTAACAGTTGACTGAAGCAGTCAAACAATCCAAACAGTCAATAGCTTAACAGAAATGAGGTTTCGGGTTAAGTCAGCGGTAACTATTAGAAATTTCATGACTTACGCCTAGGCCTTTGGGGTCGAGGAGGAGGAAAGACTATTACCGCAGGAATTTCTTCTTGGAATAAACAGGCGTTTTTTATTCTCGCCACTAAGCAACCAGTTTTGCCTTTTATAGGGATATCTCTACGTTGTTGTTTTTTTTTTTTTTTTTTTGATCGGTAAAGATAGTTTTTATATATATATATATTTAAGGATAATAGTACATGTACTCCCACATTGAAATGAAACCCATTACAGATAACAATTTGAAACTTGAAATCCTAACCGAAGAATCGGTAGGCCCTTAGATACTAATCACAACATTGTGAAAAGCCCACAACTATTGAAAGCCCAAAGTCTAAAAGCCACGGAACAAACAAGTCAAAGCAAAACCCTAGTCAATTAGTCTGTTTTCAAAGAAAACAGTAGAAACTCCCAGAAACCAACCCTTCAATGGCTGCTGCGCGCCGCCATCGCTTTAAATGAAATCATCGCCTCTTCGCGAGCCGCCACCACCACCATTTTAACCACCTCGATAGATATAGACACCGTCATAGACTTGATTCGGATATCATTTTCCGATTGGAACTGATTGCATCGCAACCCCCACAAGATCAAAGCCACCGGCGTTTTCCACAATCCGCCACCGCTATCATGGACCATACGACCACCACCACGACACCCAAAGGAATCACCCTGGTCAATAATAATATGACCTTGTAGTCGTGAAAAAGAAGAAGCGAGAAGATATGGAAATGATTTTGATGGAAGATAAAAAATAAGGTAAATTTTCGGATCCGAACCCCACTTAACAGAAAGATTGGTTTGAATGATGAGGAAGAAAGCGAAAGAGTATGGAGGAAATCCTAAAGATAAACCATGGTGACCCCCTGTAAACTTGTTGTTAATGGCTCCTTGACGAAAAACCTTGCAAACTAAAAGATTAGCTAACAAAAAGCACCCTTTGAACAATGTAAAGATGGAATAATACCCCAAGATAATAGAGAACAAGAGGCTTGCTCGGATCTAGTCCAAGACTAGATCCGAGCAAGAGAAAATTTTTTGAATCTGGGTTTTTTTCTTTTCTTTTTTTTGGGCGAGAGAGATGGAGAGAGAGAGGAGAGACAAGCTTCCCTTCTATTTAAGTTATATCCACTAGGGATATCTCTACGTTCAAAGCAACTGTGACAGTTTTGCCTTGTATCTGGTGTTAACATATATCTGTAATCCTCACTTTTTGATGTATCATTGGAGTCATCTCCAGGAAATAGTACACGTTGGATCTGATTCCTAATCTAGTCCTTGACCATCCTACCAACAAAAATTTCCAAATAATTCGACTATATCTAGAATTCTTTGTTTTGCACTTGTTGCACTTCATTTGCTCAAGGGCAAGACCTAAGAGTAAAGACATACACAAACTGAAACAAGATTTCCTGATGCCAAATTGAGACTAGCTAAGATGGGTTAGGTAATCACAAAAATTTGAGTCTTAACAAGAGAATACATAAAGATTATATCATAAAATTAAAAGAGAACAAACAACAACAACAAAACTGGAATTGGCAGTTCTTCTCATAATTTTTATTTATTTATTGGGGAAATTGGTACACATACATAATAAACTTATGGAGATGAAGAAATTATGGAGATTCTTAAAGCTGCCAGTTGCGGTTTCCGAGCCACCACAAACTATCATCTTGAGAGGAGAAATCATAGTCCTGCTTGTTGTTGTTGGCGATGCTGCTGTTTTTGAACCACCTCAGATTATTTCTCCCATGATTTTGTTGCAGATAGAACTATTGTTGTTTGTTTTTAGGGTTGGGATTTTTAGCCGATATAAGAAGGAGGCGCGGTTTGAATTCATTAGGTAAAAATTATGCTACTTATATAAGGGATGGGATGGAGATCTGACCCTTTGATTTAGGGTTCACCTATCATCCTCCATTTCAAGTCTTTTATATGATCCAGCAGCTGTGTAGTTGTAGGAAATCCTACACTACACCCCTCACAAGAATCTATACAATCAAATCATTTTAGGATGAACAATTGTAATTTTTATTGATTAAACTCTTAAAAATGCTTACAAGATGAAATGGAAATTAGCTAAAGAATTACAATCACTATAAACTTTCTCCGTCTTAATGACTTGCCCAACACTCGAAAAGAGATCCTATCAACGGACATGTTCAACTCTTTATCTGGGTATTACATAGTGGATGATGACTAAAGTTGTCCTTTATTTTCGGTAATGACTTATGAAATATCGCAAGTGTACAAATATATAATCTCGCAACTATCCTAGATCTCGCTAGGTCTTCACATCTTTCTCGTGTTTTGGCTGTCGTCATTCATTGCGTCATTTATATTACTCATCTGCGATACCTTTGCAATCTTTGTCGTTTATTGATCTCGCGAGGTATTGATGTCGCGATATTCTGATCCTACAAGCTGCTACTTATTCATTGACTGACCGTATTTGGTGGCCTAAATTTGTGTTGATATCATATGTGATTGATGCACGTGGAGAACTTTACCAGATTGGGTACTCCAATTGATCTTTTGTAGTTCAGACTCAACTAGTGAGTTACTTCGTCAGAAGATGTTATCTCGCACACGGCTTTTATTTCTTCAGTTACTCAATAATGGCGACCACGACTTGATTTGACAAGTCACCGATTTGGAGGTTCTCGGGGCATGGTACAAGATCTTTCGGCAGGATTCTCGCATCTTCCCTATGTCCATGTGGCGAATCGTATTTTGGCATCTACATTTCGTGCGCTACACCGGCTTTCATTGGGCGCCATGTCGAGTATGGTTTTTGGTATCTACACACCCATCGGTGGTGTGGTGTTCACAGACGCATCAAACTCAATGACAATTCATTTTCACTAGTTGAAATACTGAAATTGGATCTAGGTATGCTTTTGCTGCATTAAGATTACAATTACATGAATCAATTTTTTTTTTTTTGTAATGACAGATTTTCTCCACCACTTGACAATTCTATTTACTTATTGGGTTAATTGATCGGCATACATAAAAGTAAACTATGGAGATGAAAAAACAAACGAAATACAAATGATTAAACTAAGCGATTCGGCTTTTTTCTTCTAGAAAGGTGAAACCAATCTTCAATTAGCCCACAAATTATGGAGATGACTGGGATGAAAACTGAAGACAGAAAATCTTAACTCCAGATAATCTTTAAGCCCACAAATTCAAGAAGACAATGAGAGTTAAAACTGAAAAATTATGATTATGAGAGGAGATATCATTATGCAAATAGCTGCTGCTTGTTGTTGATGCCATTAAATTACCACCACTTCTTCTAGCATGACTTTGTAGTTGTAGATCTGTTTTATATCTTTTCTATTTAGGGTTCCTCTCCTTCTCCACGAGAGACGATGGAGGTCTTTGCTTTGGTTCATCCAAAGAAAACTATATCATACGACTACTTATAGGGTTTAGCATACTTATAAGTTATAACCATGTGGTTAAACTTTATCACCTGATCGAACAGACGTAACGTAAAATGTGACAGAACGAAGTTTTGACCTGCTGTTTATGGGTAAAAATCGTTTCCGCCGATTTTGGTAAATTCGGTAGGTGAGTGAGAAACTGGTTTAAACCCTAAACAAATGTGATGCACGTGAACACTTTCTAGATTCGAGAGATCGATTCGTACAAGTCCAGCCTAAACTAAGAAATGGCCGTTCCTGGATTTGCTTCGGTCACAAAGTGGAGGAGAAGGGTTGATTTGGGGGAGGAAGCAAAGAAAGGTGTTGAGACCGAGAATAGTTACGGGAGATTAGTGTCTCGACTTGTATCGGAAAGTGAAAGCTTAGGAAGCTTGCAAGAGATGAAAGCTTTTTGGAGAGCTTGCAAAGTTGCCTTTTTCGAGAGTGTTGTAGGGAGACTTGTTGCGGTGGAAATAGGTGAGACCTATTTATACAAGTCGAGATTGAAACGTACCCTAGCCTCATGAAGGAAGATAGTAAAGGGTCAAATGATGGGAGGAGGTGGTAACCGCATGGTGTTTATGGGTGAAAACGTTTTCACCATTATTTTCTCATTTATTTGTTGCTTTATTCCTATTCACGCTTTCTTAATATGAGCGTAGTGTCTGCTGCATGCTATGACCGCCAAACCAAGACCCTGGAAAGCATCCCCGGTTGTGTTGATGTCTCGAGTGTTGGTTACACCTTGAGTGCAAGTAGCGCCGCTAGTGGCGCGTGTGGCATGTGCCAATGGCATGTGGAATGCCTTTGTTGCGGGTTGCACCTTGAGTGCAAGTGGCAATGCCAGAGCTTTTAGTGGCGTGTGTGGCATGTGCGGAATGCCTTAGTGGTAGGTTGTACGTTGAGTGTAAGTGGCAATGCCAGAGCTGCTAGTGGCGTATGTGGCATGTGCCAATGGCGTGTCGGGAATGCCTTGGTGGTAGGTTGCACGGTTTGCAAGTTAGGCTACCAGCGTGCGTGTTTGGCATGTGTCAATGGCACACATGGCCATTAGGGCTACGTCCTGGTAAGAAAAGCTACCAGCGATGCATGTTGGAATGTTCCAATGGCATGCTCGGCCATTAAGGCCACGTCCTGGTAAGAAAATCCACCAGCGATGCGTGTTGGCATGTGCCAATGGCATGCTCGGCCATTAGGGCTACGACCTGGTAAGAAAAGCTACCAGCGATGCGTGTCGGCATGTGCCAATGGCATGCTCGGCCATTAGGCCACTACTTGGTGAGAAAAGCTACCAGCGAGCGTGTTGGCATGTGCCAATGGCATGCTCGGCCATTAGGGCCACGACCTGGTAAGAAAAGCTTCCAGCGATGCGTGTTGGCATGTGCCAATGGCATGCTCGGCCATTAAGGCCACGTCCTGGTAAGAAAAGCTACGGCTTGGTAAGAAAAGCTACCATCGAGCGTGTTGGCATGTGCCAATGGCATGCTCGGCCATTAGGGCCACGACCTGGTAAGAAAAGCTTCCAGCGATGCGTGTTGGCATGTGCCAATGGCATGCTTGGCCATTAGGGCCACGACTTGGTAAGAAAAGCTACCAGCGAGCGTGTTGGCATGTGCCGGTGGCATGTTTAGCCATTAGGGCCACACACTGTAAGAAAAGCTACCAACGATGCGTGTTGGCATGTGCCAATGGCATGCGTGGCCAATTTGGGTCACGGCACTGGTAGGAAAAGCTACCCCGATGCGTATTGGCATGTGCCAATGGCATGCGTGGCCAATTTAGCCTAGGTTTGGTTTGCAAGCCTAGGCGCAGGCACCATTTTGGCATGGCGTGGCTAGGGCCAAGGTAAGGGTGCTTGGCTTGGCGTGGTGTGACTAGCGTAGCTAGGGCCAAGGCGGAAGAGTGCGTTTGGCATGGCGCAGCTAGCTCGGGCTAAGTGTGCTGGCATGGTTTGCCATTGGCACGTAGGTGCGTCTAGCATGGTTGGCATGCTTTAGCGCGTTTGGTGTGGATGGCATGATTTTCCATTGGCACGTAGGTGCGGCTAGGGCCAAGGCAAGGATGTTTGGCTTGGAGCGGTGTGACTAGCGTAGCTAGGCCAAAGGCAGAGTGCGTTTGGCATGGCGCGGCTAGCTTGGGCTAAGTGTGGCTGGCATGATTTGCCATTAGCACGGAGGTGCGGCTAGCATGGTTGGAATGCTTTGGCGCGTTTGGTGTGACTGGCATGATTTTCCATTGGCACAGAGGTGCGGCTAGGGCCAAGGCAAGGATGTTTGGCTTGGCATGGTGTGACTAGCGTAGCTAGGGCCAAGGCAGAGTGCGTTTGGCATGGCGCGGCTAGCTTGGGCTAAGTGTGGTGGCATGATTTACCGTTGGCACGGAGGGCGGCTAACATGGTTGGCATACTTTGGCACGTTTGGTGTGATTAGCATAGCTAGGGCCAAGGCAGAGTTCGTTTTGCATGGCGCGGCTAGCTTGGGCTAGGTGTGGCTGGCATGATTTGCCATTAGCACAGAGGTGCGGCTTGCATGGTTGGCATGCTTTGGTGCGTTTGGTGTGGCTGGCATGATTTGACATTGGCACAGAGGTGCGGCTAGGGCCAAGGCAAGGATGTTTGGCTTGGCATGGTGTGACTAGCGTAGCTAGGGACACGGCAGAGTGTGTTTGGCATGGCGCGGCTAGCTTGGGCTAAGTGTGGGTCGGCATGATTTACGTTGCCTGAGAGGTGCGGCTAGCATGGTTAGCATGCTTTGGCGCGTTTGGTGTGATTAGCATAGCTAGGGACAAGGCAGAGTGCGTTTGGCATGGCGCGGCTAGCTTGGGCTAGCTGTGGCTGGCATGATTTGCCATCGGCACGGAGGTGAACTAGGGTTTTGCTTGTTGTAACCCTAATTTGAAAAAATACCCCTATTAATTACTGACTACCTGTATTAAATTTTTTAATAAATGTGTCACCGGTGACATTAGGTTATTCGGGGTTTTACGATTTTACCCTTTGTTTAAAAACCACCATCAACACCTGCATACGTGTTATAGGAATTGAAATGGATCCAACCCGAGTGGTGCGTTAAATTAATCTGGTTCACGGTCATCCAAAATAAATACTTCCAAATGAATTTGATTTTCTTGGTCTTGAACATATTTCAAAACATCACTAGAAAAAACAGTTGTGCCAAGCTCAGGTTACTTTAAAGATGAATCTAAAAAGAACGAAAAATCATTTTATCTAGAACAAATCAATCCTCTGAGATCATACGAATGCATGGTGTGGAAAATGTAAATTGCTCAACTTAGTTATTTATACTTCCCCTATAACTTCACAGGAGATACTAGTACTGGAGCAACATCAAGTCCGATGGGACTTCTAATTCTGTACTTGTTACCATTGCTCCAAGTTAAGGATCCAAACATTGAAAATTTCGCCTCATAACTAGTATTTGCTATCTGTACCAATTTAGGGCGGTTCTTGATACAGATAGCAACTTCAGGATTAAAAGATTTGATTCTACAAATAAGAAACTTCTTTTTTTTTCTTCTTTTTTTTTGATGGGTAGAAATAGGAAAGTTGGGCAAAGGATATATGAGCAATAATCGGGATGATTTGCGCATCCTCAGATTCTTTAAATTTAACGTTGAGTGTAAAGTTGATGATGCATAGAAGTGTCGTGGCATTGGAAAACCAAAGAGTAATTTGCGCATTGCCATTGTATTGAACGATATTATACCCTTGGGAGTAATTTAGCTGTGACGCAGATACACCGATTGCCATTTCATTGAACATTGGATGCAATATATGTTTTTAAGGTCTCAAAAATTACAATCACATAGTGATTAAAGGCTAAAAAAATTGATGTTATTCAATTGATAAGATATATCAAGTTCCTACCTCTTCAACTGATACTTAGGAATTCTATACACAAATCATACAATACATGATGTGATTGTTTGTTGCCTTCTACAAAAAAAGTAAGCTTACAATTGCAAAGAATGCTCTGAAACTGTGAAATTTTAGTTACGGAAGGATTTCGTAACGAGTGATCAATAGATTTTGAGAGGAGAAGTCATTATCATGATTAATTCCTGCATAAAATAAAGAAAGCTAGATACTCTCACAAATTGGGGGATACTAAAATAAAATAAAATAAAATAAAATAAAAAGAAGTCAGAACTTGAGATATAAAGATAAAGAGAATTTTATTATTGAATAGGATGATTTACATTGAGAACCCCATAGGGTATATATAGCGATACCAGAATTTGGTATGCAAGAATAATGCTTGTACATCAATTCAAACTAAATATATCAAATACTAAATATAACCCTAAATACTAAAACTTTCCATATAATTTATTATTACCAATCCTATACTCTAACACCCTCCCTCAATCTCATGGGGATTGCAAATCACATGAGATTGGCCTTGAAAGTTGTTGATGAAGTGCGGTGCCAATAAACGCCTGGAGAAGTATAAGAAGAAGCACATCGCCATTAAAAAGAATGCGATTAGGAAGCGAGGCCCGGTTCGAGGGGGCTTTTGGGCTCTGCACGAGGCGGGATAAGTATTATTTCACGGGCGGGATAGTGGTGCATTGTATATATGTTTGGTAATGAATCATAGGCGACGCAATTCCTAGCAACATGAACTGTGCTTATATGGCGATGAAGTTTAATGCCCCTGCATCATACTGTGCCATTTTATTACTCCAATATTGGGAGCAAAGGGCGTTCTGAATTTTTTCGCACTGGGTCGTCTAAATGTCAGAGACGGCCCTGATTAGGAGAACCGCCAAAGTAGTGAAAATAACAGAACCATTGATGGAGTATATAAGAACCATCGATAAGAGAAAAGAGATAATACCCTGCATTGCCTGCAAAATTGGGATAGATGACGAAAAGATAGAGAACAAAATTAATTAATCAAAGAATGACGGAGGCTGCGCAGTTGAACAAAAAGTCGAGAAGAAAATAATTGGTGGGGTAGAAAGTGAAGTAGTAAGGGGACAGAAGTTGGGTACTGGCAATCGGTGGTATTGGTGGAGTAGTAACAGAAAAGGAATCAGAGAAGGAGAAGGAAACAGAATTTATTGACAAGAGAAGTGAAGTACTGTCCGTAAACAAAGATGGAAAAGAAAAGATAAAAGAGAAATTGGACAAAACAAGTGTTTTAGGGTTGAGACGTGATAGAAAGAAAAGATTTAGAGAGCGGTATTGGGACGTGGTCACTTGGAGGAAGAATAAGAAGGAGAGACGGTGGTGGTGAGAAGTAGGGTTTATCAACTTAAGGAGAAAGAAAAGAAAAAGCTAGTTAACGTGAAGGTTTAAACCATGGATGATGGGTTGGTGGGCTTTGCTTATGGTTCAGTAATGAACAAAAAATGGAGAAGTTTGTGGATGGAAGGACGTTATGGCATATGAAAAAGGTTGGTCTGATCGGTGGTACCAAAGTTGGAAAGGAAGAAAAGGAACGAAGATCCAGGAACGCAGCGACGTTTTTTTTTTTTTTTTTTGTAATATAGATGATAAACCTAAAAAATAAATAAAAACCTAATAAGAAAAACTAATCATATTGCAGCGGAGAAAGATCCAGTGGAGGGTAGCATTGGAGACTACATGCGCTAGGAGGTTGCTAAAAAAGAAAACAAGGTGGGCAACAGTTAGGATCGAACTGCTGATACCAAGTCAGAACTTGAGTGAGATATAAAGATAAAAGAGAATTTTATTATTGAATAGGATGATTTACATTGAGAACCGGGTATATATAGCGTCTTAGTAACTTGGTATGCAAGAATAATGCTTGTAAATCAATTCAAACTAAATATATCAAATACTAAATATAACCCTAAATACTAAAACTTTCCATATAATTTATTATTACCAATCCTATACTCTAACAAAAGACATTACGAAGACTATTTAAAAGACATTATGAGCAAATCTAGCGCGACTTTGTTGCTCGCTTGCCTTCTATGTAAAAGACTCTATTTGTCATCGTTTTAAAGTGAATTATAAAGTAATTGAACAACCGTTAATCCAGAAAAAATTATAATGACTAAATTAAATTATCCTTAAGTATCCCCATTGTATTAACCGTCGGCAACGAACGGTGTAACCCGACAATACCGCCTAAAACAGTCCATGTTGGTTTCATCCAAAAACAATATCGATGAGTTGTAGTCGGTAGAGGTGTAAACGTCTTAGGCAAGACGACCGACACGAAATCGCGTGCTTCACGTGTCATGTGCCGTCTTTGTCTTGCTGTATAACGATTTAAACGTGTTGTCGTCTTTGTGCTTTACAAGTCAAAAGCTAGGCAAGATAGCCCACGAGCACACAAGACACGAATAAACGTCTTAGTCTTGTCTGCGTGCCGGCACACGTGCTATAAACAATTTGAAATCACTTAATGTATACATTAAGTCGGACATTAACACAAGAATTTAATTAGACAACATATCATCCGAAATTATTTCAAGTAAAATTAATGAGTTTATTCAATAAAAGAAATAGCCCATCAAATATAAAATTGGATTATTGTCATGTAAATTAATGTTCTAGTTAAATATAGGTGACGACATTATAACAACGATATTGAAATATATTTTCCAAATATTAAGGTATTATATGTGTTGTTATAAATAAGCCAATATAAAATGTTAAAAACTAGCTAGAACAGTGACTCTTTTGTGAAATATACAAAAAATGTGATGTATTATGCCTTGTTATATGGTATATTTGTACATGTTATAGACGTGCTCTCTTAACGTCTTTGTCTTTGGGCTGGGCCACGTGCTTATCCGTGTAAGCGTCTTTGTCTTTGTGCTCTTTTGTGCCAATTAGTCAAACCCAAGACGTCCCATTTAACTAACGTCTTTGTGTCGATCGGGCTAAATCACGTCTTTGAGCTGGGCTGTGCTCAAATTTTAGCGTCTTTGTCAATTTGTGCTCGTCTTTGGCACAGCCCAATTTACACCTCTAGTAGTCGGTATTGCATTCATCTTTTATAACAATACCAATTAAATAAATATTAGGAAACCTTAATTCCCTTTGCATGTATTCTCTCTTCTTAATCTTAATCATTTTCTCTCTCTCTCACTAATCTATACTAGTTTAATACTGAGTTGGGTCTTTCTGTAGAATTCAGAAAGAAAGGACAAAATATATCTAATCGTGTCGGGATCAACATCTTACACTGCTAATACTAATTATACAATTAGTTAGTGTTTAATTGCTATATTTTGATGGTTTGGATCACAAAAAGATCATCGCAAAATCGTGTTTTCTCGTTTTCAGGTATGAGTGGAGTTCAGAGCTAGCGTGTTCGGGTGTTGTCCTTATGCAAAATTCTTCTTTTCCGAAGGCCACACCATTTTGGACCTTCTCTCAATTTTACTGGGAAATAAAATCTTTTCCGTATGTATGTTGTATTCTGATGATTGATTGAATCAATGTAATCTCTCTTCTCCTTGTTTATGGATTCACAGGATCTTTGTAAATGATGGAATGAATTCCGTTTTCCGGCCAACTTTTTTTTTTTTTTTTTTTTTTGTTGAAATCTGTAATCAAAATGTTCGAATCAAAAACAATTATCTCTAGAATACAAAACAAGGTTTGGACAAGTTAGGCATGATAAAGAGTGGCCAAGATTTATCTAGGGAGAAGATAAATCTATGGTCATGGTTTATTCAAATTGAACATTATAAGTATTAAAATTAGATAAATCTATGGTCATGGTTTATTCAAATTGAACATTATAAGTATTAAAATTAATTCCTCATAATGAATGATTTATTAATTTTTCAATTCATCATAAATATTTTCTTAATTAATCTATCATAACATATTTTTATCAATAAATTAAAGTAAAAAGTATTAGTTATTTCTAAAACAAAGAAAATTATGGTTTGTACAAAGACAAACACTTACGGGGCAATCCGAGAATTGAACTCGGGACCCGTCGCACCCTAAGCGGGAATCATACCACTAAACCAATTGCCCGTTGGGAAAAATTATTTCAATATATAATAGTGGTGGTAGTAGTAATGGGTGGTGAAAGCTATGGCGAGTGTTGGTGAGTGGTGGAGGTGGTAACAATGGTAAGAAATTGTGGAGGTGGATGGTTTTAGTGGTGGTGGGTGTTTATTTTTATTTATTTTCCTGAAGCAAAAAAAATAATGATGGGTAACATTGTATTGTGAAAGATGTAGTTGATTGTTTTTGACACGATTAATAAAGGTAGGTACTAAATGATATCAAACCATATATAACAAAATGATTATGAACATTGGACCAAATGGTGCCCCTACTATGTTTGGTAACCGATCATGTGAATCATTGTTTTTAGTATTAAAATAAAATTAATTACAATACAAAAGAGAATATAGCAAAAAAACATTAGAGAATAAATTAATTAACGACCTAAGTTTGTTCAACTTTAAACGTGACATTTGCGATTAATCTCCCAACATCCTTCGAGGGATGCGGTGGTTTTGTGGTTCTGACGGGCATTCGTGAGTAGTAATATACTATGTTAATTTTGTGCCGCTGCAAAACGGGTAACACTATAAAGTATAAGATGCAGTTGATCGTCTTAATGCTAAAATAAACTCGATTAAAATACATGACAAATTAATAAAAAACACTGGGATGTCATGTTATATAATAACTACTTTAAATTACATATTTAGTATCAAGATTTCTCCTTTCAATAGATAAATCTATGGTTGTATTGAGATCCCGTAGGTAGTGCTTAAGTTGGCGCTTGGCTTTCTAAATGATTTTGAATACAATAAAACGCTCCTTCTCGGTTTCTCCAAGGAAAATCGGAACCTTCTCAAAAAAAAAAAAAAAATCAATCGAACAGCAGTTAGATGGAGCGCCATCACTACCACTGTAAACTTCTCTGAACTGCTACATATCCAATGAACTTTCCACATACTAATTTGGTGATTTCGTCCTATCGTAATTCTTGATAAGGAATGCCTGTTAAAACTTTAATGACGATTTTTGAAGGTATTTTTCACATTATGAAATTCTCTTATAAGTGTTGTTTTATGCAAGTATTGGTTCAACTTGGGTTCTTCTATGTTTTTGTATTAAGTTGATGATTTTTTAAATTTGAATACATGTTTAGATAACATAATTTGATACATATAAGGTATTCTCTTTGTAACAACGGTGTTATTCTCTTCTTTTTACCCATTGGCACTCTATAATGATCCCGGATTTGTAGACATTATTTGACCAATGTTTGGGTATTTATTTAATCTCAAAGTTGGTTAAACCTTATGTATTTTCTACAAATTGAAGGTGATTGTGTCGGATTTTTCTCCTAAACGAATGATATTTCTTCAAAAGGTTAGTTAAGTTTATATCGACACAGACATCAATATGACTATATATGTTCTTTAGTGTTCCAAATTACTTGAGTAACACTAGATGTGAGAACTTCACTCATGCACTACTTAGCATAGTTGATGCAAAAAAAAAAAAAAAAAATTATCCATGAATTTGTTCAATTTTGTGCTATCGTTTTATGTTATCAATATGATTGAGGAATGATCTTGCACATGTTCTGATTTACTTTTAGAAGTTTATTTTTCATCTCACACATGTATACTCAGTCTTCCAATATCCAAGAGTTCTCCAATTTTATAAAACTCTCACATTTGCACAAAAAGAATAGTTTATAGTAGGGAAAATATTATGGGTCTTTGCTTCACGCTGTATCGCCTTAGTTATCAGTAATTTTGGAACCCACGAGTTCATAAATGTCATGGAATTTGGTTGGCAGGTTAGGCATATTTATTGTTAGAGAAAATATTTTCTTTGAAATGTAAAATTACGGTTGGATGAAATAGTAAATCAGATAATATATATTTTATTTTATTTTTAATTTTCATGTTGGGACGACATTATTACTCTGCATGAATACTAAATAGAAATAACATGCTTAAGAAAAACAAAAAGGTAACTAATCATTTTCCTGGCCGAAACCTTTTTGAATATCAAAACTATTTCCCATGGAAAAAATAAAATAAGCATCCCGTGCCGTTATGGCCAGGAAAATGATTAGTTACCTTTTTATTTTTCTTAAGCATGTTATTTCTATTTAGTATTCAGCCATGCAAACAATGTCGAATTAGAAAAAAAGGCATCCCGTGTCACTTTACACGGGTTAAGCCCTAGTGCTTCTTATAAGGTATCAGAGATGGAGATCCGACCCTTTATTTTAGGGTTCATTTGTATTATGTGATCGAACGGTTCTAACATGTGCTTTGGCTGATCGTATTTGGTGACTGTTTATGGGTAAAAATCGTTTCAGCCGATTTCGGTAAATTCGGTAGGTGAGTGAGAAACTGGTTCAAACCCTAAACAAATGTGTTGCACGTGAGCACTTTATAGATTCGAGAGATCAATCTGTACAAGTCCGGCCTAAACCAAGAAATGGCCGTTCCGGACTTGCTTCGGTCACAAAGTGGAGGAGAAGGGTTGATTTGGGGAGGGAAGCAAAGAAAGGTGTTGAGACCAGAAAGTAGTTGAGAGAGAGTAGCGTCTCGACTTGTATCGTAAAGTGAAAGCTTCGGGAGCTTGCAAGAGGTGGAAGCTTTTTGGGAGAGCTTGCAAAGTTGCCTTTCCGAGAGTGTAGTATTTTCTCTTGACCGAGACTTGTTGTCTGGTGGAAATAGGTAAGACCTATTTATACAAGTCGAGATTGAAACGTACCCTGGCCTCATGAAGGAAGAGAGTAAAGGGTGAAATAATGGGAGGAGGTGGATGGTTTTAGTGGTGGTGGGTGTTTATTTTTATTTATTTTCCTGAAGCAAAAAAAAATAATGATGGGTAACATTGTATTGTGAAAGATGTAGTTGATTGTTTTTGACACGATTAATAAAGGTAGGTACTAAATGATATCAAACCATATATAACAAAATGATTATGAACATTGGACCAAATGGTGCCCCTACTATGTTTGGTAACCGATCATGTGAATCATTGTTTTTAGTATTAAAATAAAATTAATTACAATACAAAAGAGAATATAGCAAAAAAACATTAGAGAATAAATTAATTAACGACCTAAGTTTGTTCAACTTTAAACGTGACATTTGCGATTAATCTCCCAACATCCTTCGAGGGATGCGGTGGTTTTGTGGTTCGACGGGCATTCGTGAGTAGTAATATACTATGTTAATTTTGTGCCGCTGCAAAACGGGTAACACTATAAAGTATAAGATGCAGTTGATCGTCTTAATGCTAAAATAAACTCGATTAAAATACATGACAAATTAATAAAAAACACTGGGATGTCATGTTATATAATAACTACTTTAAATTACATATTTAGTATCAAGATTTCTCCTTTCAATAGATAAATCTATGGTTGTATTGAGATCCCGTAGGTAGTGCTTAAGTTGGCGCTTGGCTTTCTAAATGATTTTGAATACAATAAAACGCTCCTTCTAAGTTTCTCCAAGGAAAATCTAACCTTCTCAAAAAAAAAAAAAAATCAATCAATCGAATGCCATTAGATGGAGCGCCATCACTACCACCGTAAACTTCTCCGAACTCGCTACATATCCAATGAACTTTCCACATACTAATTTGGTGATTTCGTCCTATCGTAATTCTTGATAAGGAATGTTGTTAAAACTTTAATGACGATTTTTGAAGGTATTTTTCACATTATGAAATTCTCTTATAAGTGTTGTTTTATGCAAGTATTGGTTCGACTTGGGTTCTTCTATGTTTTTGTATTAAGTTGATGATTTTTTAAATTTGAATACATGTTTAGATAAAATAATTTGATACATATAAGGTATTCTCTTTGTAACAACGGTGTTATTCTCTTCTTTTTACCCATTGGCACTCTATAATGATCCCGGATTTGTAGACATTATTTGACCAATGTTTGGGTATTTATTTAATCTCAAAGTTGGTTAAACCTTATGTATTTTCTACAAATTGAAGGTGATTGTGTCGGATTTTTCTCCTAAACGAATGATATTTCTTCAAAAGGTTAGTTAAGTTTATATCGACACAGACATCAATATGACTATATATGTTCTTTAGTGTTCCAAATTACTTGAGTAACACTAGATGTGAGAACTTCACTCATGCACTACTTAGCATAGTTGATGCAAAAAAAAAAAAAAAAAAATTATCCATGAATTTGTTCAATTTTGTGCTATCGTTTTATGTTATCAATATGATTGAGGAATGATCTTGCACATGTTCTGATTTACTTTTAGAAGTTTATTTTTCATCTCACACATGTATACTCAGTCTTCCAATATCCAAGAGTTCTCCAATTTTATAAAACTCTCACATTTGCACAAAAAGAATAGTTTATAGTAGGGAAAATATTATGGGTCTTTGCTTCACGCTCAGTATCGCCTTAGTTATCGAGAATTTTGGAACCCACGAGTTCATAAATGTCATGGAATTTGGTTGTAAGTTAGGCATATTTATTGTTAGAGAAAATATTTTCTTTGAAATGTAAAATTACGGTTGGATGAAATAGTAAATCGATAATATATATTTTATTTTATTTTTAATTTTCATGTTGGGACGACATTATTACTCTGCATGAATACTAAATAGAAATAACATGCTTAAGAAAAACAAAAAGGTAACTAATCATTTTCTGGCCGAAACCTTTTTGAATATCAAAACTATTTCCCATGGAAAAAATAAAATAAGCATCCGTGCCGTTATGGCCGAGAAAATGATTAGTTACCTTTTTATTTTTCTTAAGCATGTTATTTCTATTTAGTATTCACCATGCAAACAATGTCGAATTAGAAAAAAGGCATCCGTCTTTATACGGCACGGTTAAGCCCTAGTGCTTTTATAAGGTATCGTAGATGGAGATCCCACCTTTATTTTAGGGTTCATTTGTATTATGTGATCGAACGGTTCTAACATGTGCTTTGGCCGATCGTATTTGGTGACCTGTTTATGGGTAAAAATCGTTTCAGCCGATTTCGGTAAATTCAAGAGGGTGAGTGAGAAACCGGTTCAAACCCTAAACAAATGTGCTTGCACGTGAGCACTTTATAGATTCGAGAGATCAATCGTACAAGTCCGGCCTAAACCAAGAAATGGCCGTTCCGGACTTGCCGGTCTAAAGTGGAGGAGAAGGGTTGATTTGGGGAGGGAAGCAAAGAAAGGTGTTGAGACCAGAGTAGTTCTGAGAGAGTAGCGTCTCGACTTGTATCGAAAGTGAAAGCTTCGGGGAGCTTGCAAGAGGTGGAAGCTTTTTGGGAGAGCTTGCAAAGTTGCCTTTCCGAGAGTGTAGTATTTTTTCTCTTGACCGAGACTTGTTGTCCGGTGGAAATAGGTAAGACCTATTTATACAAGTCGAGATTGAAACGTACCCTCGGCCTCATGAAGGAAGAGAGTAAGGGTGAAATAATGGGAGGAGGTGGTAACCGTATGGTTTAATGGGTGAAAACGTTTTTTACCATTATTTCCTCTTTTATTTAACCGCTTTATTCCTTTTAACGCTTTCTTAATGTGAGCGTAGTGTACGCTCGCATCTTTGTGGGACCGCCAAACCAAAACCCTAAAGAAGCATCCCCGATTTGTGTTGATGTCTCGAGTGTTGGTTGCATCTTGAGTGCAAGTGGCGCTGCTAGTGGCGCGTGTGGCATGTGCCAATGGTATATGCGAATGCCTTGGTGGTAGGTTGCACGGTTTGCAAGTTAGGCTACCGGTAGCGTGTGTTTGGTATGTGCGGAATGCCTTGGTGGTAGGTTGCACGGTTTGCAAAGTTAGGGCTACGGTAAGCGCGTGTTTGGCATGTGCCAATGGCATGTGCGGAATGCCTTGGTGGTAGGTTGCACGGTTTGCAAGTTAGGCTACCAGCGCGCGTGTTTGGCATGTGCCAATGGCATGTGCGGAATGCCTTGGTGGTAGGTTGCACGGTTTGCAAGTTAGGCTACCAGCGTGCGTGTTTGGCATGTGCCAATGGCATGTGCGAATGCCTTGGTGGTAGGTTGCACGGTTTGCAAGTTAGGCTACCAGCGTGCGTGTTTGGCATGTGCCAATGGCATGTGCGGAATGCCTTGGTGGTAGGTTGCACGGTTTGCAAGTTAGGCTACCAGCGTGTGTGTTTGGCATGTGCGGCCATGTTGACCTAGTTGCAAGTCTTGCAAGCCTAGGCGCTATATTTGGCGTGGGTCAAAGGCATAGCGGCTTGGAAATATGGTTTGCGACACGTTTGGCATGTGCCAATGGCAGGTGCGGCCATGTGGACCTAGTTGCAAGTCTTGCAAGCCTAGGGCGCTATATTTGGCGTGGGCCAAAGGCATAGCAGCTTGGAAATATGGCTTGCGACACGTTTGGCATGTGCCAATGGCATGTGCGGCCATGTTGACCTAGTTGCAAGTCTTTCAAGCCTAGGGCGCTATATTTGGCGTGGGCCAAAGGCATAGCGGCTTGGAAATATGGCTCGCAACACGTGTTGGCATGTGCCTATGGCACGTGCGGCCATGTTGACCTAGTTGCAAGTCTTTCAAACCTAGGGCGCTATATTGGGCGTGGGCCAAAGGCATAGCGGCTTGGAAATATGGCTCGCAACACGTGTTGGCATGTGCCAATGGCACGTGCGGCTATGTTGACCTAGTTGCAAGTCTTGCAAACCTAGGGCGCTATATTGGGCGTGGGCCAAAGGCATAGCGGCTTGGAAATATGGCTCGCAACACGTGTTGGCATGTGCCAATGGCACGTGCGGCCATGTTGACCTAGTTGCAAGTCTTGCAAACCTAGGGCGCTATATTCGTGGGCCAAAGGCATAGCGGCTTGGAAATATGGCTCGCAACACGTGTTGGCATGTGCCAATGGCACGTGCGGCCATGTTGACCTAGTTGCAAGTCTTGCAAACCTAGGCGCTATATTTGGCGTGTGCCACCGGCATAGCGGCTTGAAATATGGCTCACAACACGTGTTGGCATGTGCCAATGGCACGTGCGGCCATGTTGACCTAGTTGCAAGTCTTGCAAACCTAGGGCGCTATATTGGCGTGGGCCAAAGGCATAGCGGCTTGGAAATATGGCTCGCAACACGTGTTGGCATGTGCCAATGGCACGTGCGGCCATGTTGACCTAGTTGCAAGTCTTGCAAACCTAGGGCGCTATATTTGGCGTGTGCCAATGGCATAGCGTCTTAGTTTGGCATGGTTGCCAATGAATATGGTACGTGGTTTGGTTTTGGCGTTGTTGCCATGGTGCGCAGAGTGCGGCTTGGTTTGGCATGGTTGCCATGGTGCGCAGAGTGCGCTTGGTTTGGCATGGTTGCCATGGTGCGCAGAGTGCGGCTTGGTTTGGCATGGTTGCCATGGTGCGCAGAGTGCGGCTTGGTTTGGCATGGTTGCCATGGTGCGCAGAGTGCGGCTTGGTTTGGCATGGTTGCCATGGTGCGCAGAGTGCGGCTTTGTTTGGCATGGTTGCCATGGTGCGCAGAGTGCGGCTTGGTTTGGAATGGTTGCCATGGTGCGCGAGTGCGGCTTGGTTTGGCAAGGTTGCCATGGTGCGTAGTATGCGGCTCGGTTTGGAATTAGGGTTCTGTGTTGAAAACCCTAATTTGTTATTTTGAAAAAAATACCCCTATTAATTATTTACACCTGAGTTAAATGCTCTTAGTTAATGTGTTGCGTGTAACACTAGGTCATGGGGTTTTACGATTTTACCCTCGTTTAAAACCACCATCAACATTAAGTCCCCCGCTTAGCTCGAATCGGGGGCTTTGTTGCGAGGTAAGCATAAGATGGTGACAAACTATAAACAGCAAAACGTAAAGAAATTTTAAGGAGGCTTGTCTGACCTTTTATAAATAGGATTTGGAATCCTTGCTTGTCTGACCTTTTATAAATAGGATTTGGAATCCTTGCCTCTGGTAGTTTTGCACAAATTGGGTGGCGGGCACAATTGGTGGGGCCGCTGCAGCTTGGGCGACGTTGGGAAGTTGGCGTGAGTTGGGAACCGAGCGTGCTAGCTGGTGGGCCGGCGCGATGTGGAAGCCGGTGCGTGCTTGCCGGCGTGACTTGGGCGGTCATAGGGAAGTCGGCGCAATTGGTGGGGCCAGTGCAGCTTGGGTGACGTTGGGAAGTTGGCGTGAATTGGGAAACTGAGCGTGCTAGCTGGTGGGACCGGCGCGATGTGGAAGCTGTGCGTGCTTGCTGGCGTGACCGATGTAAGCAAGGAGGGAGTAGGCGTTTCTTCAGATAGCAAAGTTTCCTTATCTTGCTTTCCTTTACGTGCGGCTTCAATTAGGGTATCATCCATGCCAAAAAATCTGGAAGCGTTATGTCCTTCATTGCTTCCTTTCCTTTTTTAAGGTTAAAGTATTCATACCCAATCTGTTTATGCATCGTCTCCCTTGTTTGAGAAAGGGTTCTTCCCGTTGATTCCCTTTTCCTTTGCTTTGCCGGGCACGTTTTCTTCTTCTTCTTTGTTCACGCTATCCTATTTTTATATGTGTATAGACAAGATGGAACTTGATCATCTTCCATTTTTTGCAGTGTATGATGGGACCTTCCAGAGATGGCCGTGCCTTTAACTTTTCGGAAAAGGACTTCAGAATTGGCGGAGATCGATCTTCTTCTCTTGAGGAGGTATTGGTTGGGATTGAATCTTTGTTCCACGAAGCTAATGAAATTATTAAGGACCTCCTCCCATCTATCCCCACGAAGAACAGTGCATGTTCGGACTCCCTTGAGTTCGGTGGACGCGGAGGAGAACGCCATGATTCTCGATTTTGATGTGGATGAATCAACAAACTTTCTTCAAGCGTCAATGAGAAAACTTTCGAAAGAGCATATGATAGGAGCGAGACAGCCTTTGAAGTTGATGCCAAAGGTATTATTGACGATACCGGAGGTGTCATGGTGGCGTATGCTGGAATGGTTGTCGGGGAGGACACTGCTGCTGCTGTGGCTGCTTCGGGATGGGATGTTGAGGTAGCCGCTGCTAAAACCGTTGAATGGAACCTTTGTTGCCCGAAAGATTGCTGGGGGAAGTGCTTGAAGATAGCTTTGCCCGAAGGGACTTGCGCTCCATCCTTCGAGGGCTAGTTCCTCCCTTTTGTCATTTCTGTTAGCTGCTTAGTTCCCCTGATGTTTTTTCTTTTTTTTTTTGTGGTAAACTCATCTTTCCCTTCTTCTTCATCAGTAAACAATTTGCTTCATATATATATTTTTGAAAGAGATTGTGGTATGATGGCTCGGCAATGGTTTTCTGGGTTCTTCTGATGTATTTCTCTGATATCTGAAGGATTCACTTGGAAAGAGATACATTTTTTTTTTTTTACAAAAGGGGAGATCCTTAGGGAAAATACAAACGGTGTATTCATCCTGGGGAAGTACAGCTATTAAGAGGGATTTAAAGGAAGTACTGAAAAGGGAGTGATTGGGAAGTACAACATTTTAGGGCTTGGATTCCTTGAGCCATCGCGAGTGAACTATCACGCCTTCAGGTGTGTCTGTATTGATGAGCTTGCAATATCCTCCCAAAAGGGTATCCGCAACCGGAATCTGCTTCGCCTTCACCTTCATCGGGCAAATCCATTTTTACCGTCATTCTCCCAACTTGAAACGAGCTTTCCTTAGCTACTACATCTCCGATTGAAAACGGGTTCAGATGTCGTGTAGCCATTTGAGCCTTGGCTTCGTTGGCTTCGATAGAAGCTTCCAGGCTTCTCGTAAAGTGTTCGAATGGTCCAGCTCCCCATTCATATTTTTTGACAGCGTTTGTGCCGGTTGTTGCGCCGAGTCCCCATGACAGAATGGGGGAAGAAAGGACCGGTTGCAGAAAAGGTTGCTCGGTCAGACTTACTTGCATTTGAAAATCATGGGCTAGCGCCAACGGGTCCTCTCCCGGATGCCTGGGTTCCTTCAATAGCTCGTTGATGCGATAACCCGTGGGATGATTTGTTGGGAATTCCTTCAGCGTGGATATCGGCGAGAGGGTGTACATCCGGTTCGCTTTGTTGTCGAACACCCATGAGCGTCCCAAAATCATGTCATGATCTAGTTCTTTGACAATGTGGAACTTGCTATGCGTTATAGCGTCTCCCATCTCGATCTCTAAGTTGATGTAGCCATGCGCGTTCAAAGCTTCTCCTCCCAAGTTTTTAATCACGGAAGGGGAATAGGTAGCATCTTGTTTCGTCAGAATCTGCTTGCCTTTAGTGTCTTGAAAGTAATGATGTTGTGGTAGGAGGTCGTGTCGATGAGCGTGTCGTCAAATTTGTTACCTCTTAAACGGGACGTGGTTAGCAGTCCCCGAGTTCTCCTTTTTGGTTTCGTACGCTTTGAGAGCTTGGGCCGGGCGTGGGTTCCGAGGAGAGAAAAAGCCGTTTTCGGATACAACACGATTGAGAGCTGCGAAAATATCTTGGCGCCGCACTTGAAAGATAGAGAATTTCGCATACATGTTGCATCATGGATTGCACAGTCTCGTGCACGGAATTCCCGAGAGGACCCGCATGACTTCTTATGGGGAGTGGGTCTCGATGCACTCTTTCGTCTCCTAGTTGGAGTTCTCCGCTTCTATCCTTTCTTTGAAAATATGCTTTTAGTCTCTGTTACAATCGCTAGTCGGGTGATGAACGAACCTGTGGTAATGACAAGACTTAGGGTTCGCCATCTCACCTCGCCTGGCTGGGACGTTTGAGCGGTGGCGCACGATGACATCATCTTGAACCCAGGCTTCCAGGAGGTCAATCACCTCCTCGATGGGGAATGGGAAATCAAGGGTATTTCCTTCGGTCTCGCAATGCTGCACGGGAGTTTTGGTGACGATTTTCCATTGCGAGGTTTCCGTTGTCTTTGGTGCTTCACGTTTTTGGTGGCTCGTAGTTGCGGCTTTCCTTTTTCCTCTTTCGTTCACTATGTTCACGGAGGATGAGCCGGCATTAAATTGTTTGTTGATGAGGCGTCTACTCCCGCGAGTTTCACGCGCGTCTTCAATTCTAGTTGGCCTAGTTCTTTCCAGTAACACTGGTGTTGTTGTTGCAGATCGTCTGGCGGCCTCATGGAGTTCGGAGAACGTTTGGAAACGCAAGTTTTCTAGCAGGGCGAGGTAGATTGGGACCATACCATTGATGCATGCGTTTACCAATTGTTGATCGGTCACGTTTGGGTCGTGACAGTCGAGTGCTTGAACCCTGAACCTTTTGACGAAATCATTCGGATGTTCGTTATCCCACGGGGTACATTCTCCGAGGTCCGAGAAAGTAACTTGTTAGGACACGAAGAAGTATTTCTGTCAAAACGGTGACCATGCTACTCTAGTTGGGAATGCTTGCTCGGTGGGATCTTTGTTGTACCATGTATACGCCCTTAGGTAAGTGATTTTGAGAATTCCCTTAAACGAAGAACGTGATTATATTCATGTTCACCCAAGGACTCCGGAAACGAGAAACATGTTCACGTGCATTCCGGTACCATCGTACAGGGGTAAATTGAGGAGAAGAGTACCCCTTGGGAGAGGGATTCTCGTATTTCGGATGGGTAAGGGGTTGGTGATGATGCACGTCCAACTCATCATTTTTGATTTGGTTGCGGAGGAGTTGTTCCAAATCTTCTCTCGTGACAAAGTTGGGTGGCTGATTTCTTTCCAACGGGTTTCTAGTGCGAATTTCCTCATCCATGGAGGCGTGCTCCGCCGAGGTGCTTTGGCGTCGGGGTTTTTGAGGCGTTCCGAATGGCTCCAGAGGCGCGACTCACGTGGTAGTGGATTGTCGGGGTCTTGAGGAAGATGAGTACCTCCTTCGCGTTAAAACTATCTGCATCCCGGGCTCGGCGAGCATCTCTTGTCGTTCCATCGGATCGGCGATGGTGACGTAAGGGCGACTTCCTCTTGTCCCTCCGGTTTTTGTCCCGTCGGCGGGGGAGTTGAAGCCTTAGTTGTGGTCGGAGGCGCCATGCTGGACGAAGCATTTGGGGTCGCAGCGGCGGCCCTAGCTCTGGTGACTAGGGGTGTAATACCTGAAGAAATATTCTCGTTGCCGTGATTAGAGGGTTGTGCAGAGACACTAGAGGAGGCAGCGGCTCTGGCCCTGGTAATTGGCGGTGTTACACTTGAGGGAGTGCATTCGACGTTGCTGTCGTCAACCGGTGACGTAATGACGTTATTGGAAGAGATGCTAACATCGGGAGCGCGTTCCGCGCTGGTGTTCTCGGCAGCCGTTCCGGACCTGAGTTCCACCATGTTGGGATTTGACGTTCGGAAAACGAAATCAGGAGTTGGAGCTGGCGTTGTAACCGATAGATCAATCCTCCCACTGTGGTCGCCAATTGTTTATGGGTAAAAATCGTTTCAGCCGATTTCGGTAAATTCGGTAGGTGAGTGATAAACTGGTTCAAACCCTAAACAAATGTGCTGCACGTGAGCACTTTATAGATTCGAGAGATCAATCTGTACAAGTCCGGCCTAAACCAAGAAATGGCCATTCCAGACTTGCTTCGGTCACAAAGTGGAGGAGAAGGGTTGATTTGGGGAGGAAGCAAAGAAAGGTGTTGAGGCCAGAGTAGTTCTGAGAGAGTAGCGTCTCGACTTGTATCAGAAAGTGAAAGCTTCGGGAGCTTGCAAGAGGTGGAAGCTTTTTGGGAGAGCTTGCAAAGTTGCCTTTTCGAGAGTGTAGTATTTTTCTTGACCGAGACTTGTTGTGCGGTGGAAATAGGTAAGACCTATTTATACAAGTCGAGATTGAAACGCACTCGGCCTCATGAAGGAAGAGAGTAAAGGGTGAAATAATGGGAGGAGGTGGTAACCAGATGGTTTAATGGGTGAAAACGTTTTTCACCATTATTTCTTCTTTTATTTTGACCGCTTTATTCCTTTTCACGCTTTCTTAATGTGAGCGTAGTGTACGGCGCATCTTTGTGACCGCCAAACCAAAACCCTAAAGAAGCATCCCCCAGTTTGTGTTGATATCTCGAGTGTTGGTTGCATCTTAAGTGCAAGTGGCGCTGCTAGTGGCGCGTGTGGCATGTGCCAATGGTATGTGCGGAATGCCTTGGTGGTAGGTTGCACGGTTTGCAAGTTAGGCTACCAGCGCGTGTGTTTGGCATGTGCCAATGGCATGTGTGGAATGCCTTGGTGGTAGGTTGCACGGTTTGCAAGTTAGGCTACCAGCGTGCGTGTTTGGCATGTGCCAATGGCATGTGCGGAATGCCTTGGTGGTAGGTTGCACGGTTTGCAAGTTAGGCTACCAGCGTGTTTGGCATGTGCCAATGGCATGTGCGCAATGCCTGTAGGTTGCACGGTTTGCAAGTTAGGCTACCAGCGCGCGTGTTTAGCATGTGCCAATGGCATGTGCGGAATGCCTTGGTGGTAGGTTGCACGGTTTGCAAGTTAGGCTACCAGCGTGCGTGTTTGGCATGTGCCAATGGCATGTGCGGAATGCCTTGGTGGTAGGTTGCACGGTTTGCAAGTTAGGCTACCAGCATGCGTGTTTGGCATGTGCCAATGGCATGTGCGGAATGCCTTGGTGGTAGGTTGCACGGTTTGCAAGTTAGGCTACCAGCGTGTGTCTTTGGCATGTGCCGATGGCATGTGCGGCCATGTTGACCTAGTTGCAAGTCTTGCAAGCCTAGGGCGCTATATTTGGCGTGGGCCAAAGGCATAGCGGCTTGGAAATATGGTTTGCGACACGTTTGGCATGTGCCAATGGCACGTGCGGCCATGTTGACCTAGTTGCAAGTTTTGCAAGCCTAGGGCGCTATATTTGGCGTGGGCCAAAGGCATAGCGGCTTGGAAATATGGCTTGCGACACGTTTGGCATGTGCCAATGGCATGTGCGGCCATGTTGACCTAGTTGCAAGTCTTGCAAGCCTAGGGCGCTATATTTGGCGTGGGCCAAAGGCATAGCGGCTTGGAAATATGGCTCGCAACACGTGTTGGCATGTGCCAATGGCACGTGCGGTCATGTTGACCTAGTTGCAAGTCTTGCAAACCTAGGGCGCTATATTGGCGTGGGCCAAAGGCATAGCGGCTTGGAAATATGGCTCGCAACACGTGTTGGCATGTGCCAATGGCACGTGCGGCCATGTTGACCTAGTTGCAAGTCTTGCAAACCTAGGGCGCTATATTGGGCGTGGGCCAAAGGCATAGCGGCTTGGAAATATGGCTTGCAACACGTGTTGGCATGTGCCAATGGCACGTGCGGCCATGTTGACCTAGTTGCAAGTCTTGCAAACCTAGGGCGCTATATTGGGCGTGGGCCAAAGGCATAGCGGCTTGGAAATATGGCTCGCAACACGTGTTGGCATGTGCCAATGGCACGTGCGGCCATGTTGACCTAGTTGCAAGTCTTGCAAACCTAGGGCGCTATATTTGGCGTGTGCCAATGGCATAGCGGCTTGGAAATATGGATCGCAACACGTGTTGGCATGTGCCACTGGCACGTGCGGCCATGTTGACCTAGTTGCAAGTCTTGCAAACCTAGGGCGCTATATTGGGCGTGGGCCAAAGGCATAGCGGCCTGGAAATATGGCTCGCAACACGTGTTGGCATGTGCCAATGGCACGTGCGGCCATGTTGACCTAGTTGCAAGTCTTGCAAACCTAGGGCGTTATATTTGGCGTGTGCCAATGGCATAGCGGCTTAGTTTGGCATGGTTGCCAATGAATATGGTACGTGGTTTGGTTTTGGCGTTGTTGCCATGGTGCGCAGAGTGCGGCTTGGTTTGGCATGGTTGCCATGGTGCGCAGAGTGCGGCTTGGTTTGGCATGGTTGCCATGGTGCGCAGAGTGTGGCTTGGTTTGGCATGGTTGCCATGGTGCGCGAGTGCGGCTTGGTTTGGCATGGTTGCCATGGTGCGCGAGTGCGGCTTGGTTTGGCATGGTTGCCATGGTGCTTGATGCGGCTTGGTTTGGCATGGTTGCCATGGTGCGCAGAGTGCGGCTTGGTTTGGCATGGTTGCCATGGTGCGCAGAGCGCGGCTTGGTTTGGCATGGTTGCCATGGTGCGCAGAGTGCGGCTTGGTTTGGCATGGTTGCCATGGTGCGCAGAGTGCGGCTTGGTTTTGCATGGTTGCCATGGTGCGCAGAGTGCGGCTTGGTTTGGCATGGTTGCCATGGTGCGCGAGTGCGGCTTGGTTTGGCATGGTTGCCATGGTGCTGCATGATGCGGACTTGGTTTGGAATTAGGGTTACGTGTTTGAAAACCCTAATTTGGTATTTTTAAAAATACCCCTATTAATTATTTACACCGAGAGTTAAATGCTCTTAGTTAATGTGTTGCGGGTAACACTAGGTCATGGGGTTTTACGATTTTACCCCTTGTTTAAAACCACCATCAACAGTGACCTACATTTCTATTGATAAGCGGCTATGATATGTGTGATTGCGGTTAAGTGCCTCCTAGGTACATTGGTCTTCTTTGAAATTTTTTGAGCTTTTTGATTAAATAAGTCCTAGATTTGAATTCTTGGGTGTAAAAGACAAGTAAAATATGACAACGTTTCAAACAGCCAAATATCTCCAAGATACTTTTTTAATATCCAATTTGGATATTTGACCCAATATATTATCTTTTATTCTTAGGAAGTTGGCAAAATTACCCTTCTTCTTCTCTAAAGCGAGAGAGACATCGCTGTTTTTTTTCTAGTCTTCGTGATTGAACAGAACAAAGTATCATCTCTCGTTATCAAGAACAAATCCAAAAGGATGATGCATGGGTTTGATTTGATTTTTTTTTTTTGTTAATTGGGTAAAGTTAGGGTTTTTTCTTTGCCTAGACTAGATCAATGGTGTTTCTGGTGTTAGAATCGAATACGGAAACTAATTGTTGTGGATTGAAATTGAAATTGAAATTGGTATGAATCTATTTAAGCAAAAATTATTCCAATTCCAGTTTTAATTCATACTAATTAGTTTAAAAAAAACCCGTTAACGGTGTTTGTTGGTTAGTGATGTGGAAGAGGAGGGTGGTGGTGGTAAGGGTGGGGAAATGAAATTGAGGGAGGTGGTTATAAGTTGGTGTGATTGGGGAGCAAGTAGGCAAGTAATTAGGTATGTCAATTCTGATACTTTCATTGGGGTATTGAAAATGTCTAGTTTTTATTTTGTTGTTCATGGGTTTTGCTTAAAACATGTGAAATTTTCACCATTGTCGTTAGCTTGGAGAAAGTTAACGTCGGTGATACACTATAGGAGTCAAATGCTAACCCTGTTCTGTAGGGTTCTCCTCTTAGTTGGAGTATTTTCTTAAGATTATCCCTATGGTATCTTGCTCCTTGATTTGTTGCACGTACAATCATTATTAGACTTTAACTCACTTCATTTTTGAGTGCTCTTTTGCTATATCAATTTTGAGTTGGTTGTGATTTATTTTTATAGATAATCTCTTATGCAACTCCATCCAGCAATAGTTTGCCACTGTTAGAAGTCTTAATGCCTCTTCCCAAATTCACAACACTTTTGGTCATTTAGCAGGCTCGCAATAAATTTAGGTTTGATGATAAAGTTATCTCTATATGTAGATTATACTAGCATCAAGTGAAACATAAAAGAGTCAGGACAGTATGTGAATAAATTGTGGTGGCATAATTGTTGAGTCATTTTGGCATGAAGGCACTTGATGTTGACTTTAGACTTTGCTCATATTAAAAATTTTGAATTGTGGTTATTGGTCGGTAGAGACGTGGTGTGGTAGTATGATGTAGTTTATATGTGTGAAATCTTTGTAACTCGAGATTTATTTATGGTACATATATGCCATCAATGACATTGTTTTACAAGACACTAGTTGTTGGAACAATTGACGTTGCAATGGTGGAGTTTGGAGTAATTGATTTGCTAAGGTTTGATTTGAATCCAAGTTGAGCTGAAGAAATATGTCATAGTATTCAAACAAATGAGCAAATGATGTTGTGTTCCAAGAAGAGTTGTTGAACCGAAAGGAATAAAGCGTTTCGTAGTTGGTTGGTGGAATTTGAAGCTAAAAAATTGTTGTTCGAGGTGATTACATGGATAAAAGTGGATTTATTCACGAAATATATAAAATGCACTGAAAGTGCATAATTAATATTCGCGAAAATATTTTTCCCAGGTTGCACCCGAGTGCATAATGTACATGCATATTCTTATAGAAAATATGTTTTGGCCAGGTGCACCTGGGTGCATAATGTATATTTTTATAGGACATAAATTTTAGTCAGGTTGCACCTGAGTGCATAATGCATATTCTTATATGAATTTAAATTTTGCCAGGTTGCACCTGGGTGCATAATACATATTAATATGAAATAATTTTTGGCCAAGTTACACCTGGGTGCACAATGCATATTTTTATAGGAAATAAGTTTTGTCCAGGTTGCACCTGGGTGCATAATGTATTCTCGGCCTGGTTGAAAATAATTTTTTTCTTTTCGAATTTCATATCAAAAATGGATCTTGTTTTGTAGAGATTTTCGAGCCCTTTCCAAAAATATAAATTTTATTAAAATCTGACCTATATTTCGGAAGTTAAGACATTTCTCGCGATTAATTTTAATTGTAGAGAGAATAAATAAGAGAGATAAAAGGATAAGAAAAAGAATAAAGTTTAAAGTTTAAAGCAAAGGGCATATGTGACTAATATTTCTCATGTCTTTTTCACCTAGATCTATATTTTACAAGTCCATTACTCCCACACTTTATGGATTGTGGTCATATGACCCATTTTCCAAATTTTTTGATTGACTCGTAAATTTGAAGGGCACCTCTTGTGGTTACTTGTTGTTCTTTTATCAGGTAAATGTTGTGTGTATATGAAATTTGGTTGATTTTATTTTGTTTTTTAAGTGGAATATGTAAAGGGAGCTCATAATGCCATGAACATGTTAAATTGATATAGAATTCACAAGGGGATTTTCTCTGGATAGCTAGGGAAGAGTTGACATATTAAGTTCTTATAGGGAAATAATTGCATATATACCAGATTGCAAAACAAGAAATGTTTAGAAGTTCTTTATTTTTTTTTTAAGCTAAGTACTCAGCCTTACATGGAGGTAGCCTTAAGATATTGATCTAACCAACTTTTTACAGTTGACTAAAATAGTCAAAACCATATTTTGTGTGCTTTGTTGAAATACTTTCTTTTCCACAATGCTAACTTCTTCTGCAATTTCTCACAACATCTCCGTAGTGCTTCTACTTGAATCCCCTACTAGCATTCCCAAATATTTTAATAGTACTAATCCAGTATAACATGACTGCAAAAGATTGGCAAAATATAACAAATGATTCGACCGATTTTGTCGCTACATAAAGAATTTGTTTTTCTATAACATTCATCATATCAGAAACAACACCGACATGTTTTTATTTTCAACATTATTATGCAATATTATCCGCCTTTTACATTTGCATATCACCAATATCTTTATTTTAATATTTTAGACTATGTTAATGTTCAACACTTGTTAGATAATCAAATCCTAAACATGTAAAAGGAACTAGGACTGCTTGATCAATGACAGTCTCAACTCTCAAACATCTTCGGAAGAGGCGTTACAAAATATAGAGGTGGACCAAATCCTAAATTCTCAATCAAATTAGAGGTGGACCAACATATACAGGTCATGATGTGATATTCATCTAAGCCTAAGATTTAGAAATTGTGAACCTTTTGGAAAGTCGAGGTTCCTAGCCGAACAACCATGTACCACAGACATACCCTTCGACTCTTTTACATGCAGTTGGTGTTTTTTTTTATTCTCCAAAAATAAAATAAAAAAACAATGGATTTTGTATTACTCGGCCTTGGAAGGTGCTAGTAAGATGGAAACATAGCCCCAAGCTAGCAGCTAATGTTGGGCCGAATGTGTACGGTCTTAGATATTGGCCCAGTTTTAAAGTCCTAGGGTTAGTATTGATTCATATATAAACCTCGTTGGTCTCAGCCGCTTGCAATCACTTAGATCTGTCCACTCTAGTCTTCTTCAATCCAAAATCTTATGTTAAAATTCTCTTGCTCTTGTCTTCAAGATTATTATTGAAATCAGGGTTATGAATGGGAATCCTCACATCAACAAGCAATCATCTTTGTTGTCGTAATGACTTATCCTCTCATAAATACAAGCATTTCTTACAATTTTTTTTAGGAAGGAAGATAGAGAAATCTATCAACACAATATGAAGTTGATAATCCAAGTGAGATATGGAAGAAGGACGATTCCTTTATCTGTTATTATTTTGACTTTTTATGATGAAATTTATAATGAAATTTATAATGAAATTCAGATTTTGTTTTAATTTTCGTTTGTTGTTGCATTTGATTGCCTTAATATTTACTAATTCAAGGAAAAACAGTTCATATTCCACTACAAAGTTTGGATTTTTTTTCCCTATAAATTGTTCGTTTGTACGATGAAATTAACTCCATGAAATTGATTATTGAACTTGGTGTTGGTGGAAGGTCATCAAGACACGCTTAGATGCCTGAAGTACCATTTACCTTGAGTTTTCTTTACTTAGATTGAGTTTTTTTTGCTGATGTAAGAACCTTCAAAACTACGAAATCTCCATGTTGATTAAACATAGAAATACTAAAGCGGTGTACCATGTAAGACTAGATGACTGCTGCAGCAGTATGGGCCGACAACACCGCTATGCGAATAAGCTTTTCTTTATCATTTAAGTTTAAAAATAATTTTTGTATGACTTTAAGAATTGCAATAAAAAAGAAATCCTGGGACCTGTGGTAGAATATTATGGGCAATTGGTGCTTCAAAAAGAATTATGTGCAAAATTTTAGGGAGATTTTTTAGGGCAAAATTTCTTCGACTTTCAGCATGATTGGAGGCGGAAAATCTCCTTCAATCCCTTCTGTAATCACTACCACCTCTTCTAAATCACCTTCTTCTACCGATTTTACTCTTGGGTCGGAAGATTTTCCAAGATTGCCAACGTCTTCTCTTCCAAATGAAAATGTTGGGTTTCAATTTCTGAAACCTTTAGATCTGAAATCAATTGGTCTTCTGTCCTCAAGGCTCCGAAGAATGTATCTCCATCAAAGAAACTTGCTTTTGAGGAACCAAAGAATCCAGATGGAGAAATTATTCCATTTTTCTCATCAGGTGAGCTTCAACCCCATATTGAATCTTGTGAAAATTATGTTGTTGGCTATTTTGTTGGTAAGAAGCTTCCTTTACTAGTTATGAAAGAAAATCTTAAAAATCAGTGGAATACAAAGGGAGAAGTCTCCATGACTATCCATGGAGAACAAGCTTTCTTATTTAAATTTTCCCATGAAGATGATAGAAAGATGGTTCTTGAGCTAGGGTCAGTCAACATTGGAAGCAAACTTTTTTTAATTCGTCCATGGACCCCTTTCATTGAGCAACAAATAGGATGCATCAAGTTTGTTCCAATTTGGATGATACTTAGAGATGTTCCTCTACACCTTAGGAATGCTACTGGTTCTCTAAGATTGCAAGTTATGTGGGGATACCAATAATGACAAATTCTCCTACTGCAATGAAGACTAGAATGGCTTACGCAAGAATCTGTGTAGAGATTGATGCAAAGTGCTCATTTCCGGAAGAGATTCCTTTCCAGATTGATAATGAGAAATATAAGGTAAGGGCTGAATATCCATGGAAGCCTACCTATTGCTCTCATTGTAATAGTTTTGGTCATTCATCAGCTAAATGCAGCTTCAACCCTGTACCAAAATTTAAGCCTAAGTGGGTGCCCAATGTTTGCGTTCCACTCGATGGAGTTATTGACAACAACAATCAAAAAGGTATCCTTTTAAACTCAATTGGTATGGAGATTTCTAAAGAAAATGTGCAGGTGAAGAACCAAGCTTCAAAAAAGACGCTTCGGATAATATTGTGAGAGAAGAAGTTGAAGTTCTTGAAGGGGTCACTCAACTTGACTTAAAGAGGATTGGGTATCTTATTCTAGAAAAAGAAGCATTTGAGGAGAATAGAAGAAGCTCCCTTGGTTGAGAATGTTGAGCATTCAAGAGGAGCAAGTTTCACTTCCTCTGATCCTTCCATTCCACCTGGTTTCGAAACTTGTAATATATTCCATGGATTTCAACAGGAGGCAGAGGAGGTTGCTACTTCGAAGTTAGTTATGGTAGACTTGGAATTTGCCATCAAGAATTCATCCTCCTCCGAACCAATCTTGATTTCGAGCAAAATAAAATGTTTAAGTACTCAAATCAGCATCTCAAATCAGACTCATTCTGAGCCAATCTTAGGATTCAACAAAATGTCGAGCCTAAAGTCTAAAGCAACGAGATTTTTCCAACGGCTCGTTAAGTTCAAAAAGAAAGGTACCCCCAAATCTCTCGACAAATCAAATAATATATCAAATTTATTAAGTTAATGGATGCAGGTTTTGGTTGGGGATTAAGTTTTCCTTCTTCAAAGAAAGGTCAAAAAGATATGTTGAGCGACATTAGGAAAAATCATAAGGATCTAACAATAGAGGAGGTTAATGAGAGTATTACTTGAATGTATCTTTCATGGTTCTCAAGTTTGAGTTATTACTTGGTGGTATCTAAGAGGATTAAACTTCTTATGTACTTTGAATTTCTATTTCTTTAGTGCTTTAGTTTTCCTTTGTGCTCTTGTCTTTTCGGGGCTTTGTTGCTTTAGTTTTTTCTTTGTGCTCTTGTTTTTTCAAGGCCTTGTCGCTCTTTTTTAGTTGTATTTGCCTGCACACGGCTTGTGTGCTCTTTAATCTATTTCCTATTGACCGATCAAAAAAAAAAAAATGAAGCCTTTTTCTTATACGCGTAACTGGTGGGTTTTTACGTGTAAAACTGTAGTATAAGACAGTGTTCAAAGGCCTAACAGATGTTGCACATGCATCTGTTTGATTCTCCTAGCACCATAATAATCTTGTCACTTTTAGCTCGTTGTTTATGGGTAAAAATCGTTTCTGCCGATTTCGGTAAATTCGGTAGGTGAGTGAGAAACTGGTTCAAACCCTAAACAAATGTGCTCCACGTGATCACTTTATAGATTCGAGAGATCAATCTGTACAAGTCCGGCCTAAACCAAGAAATGGCCGTTCCAGACTTGCTTCGGTCACAAAGTGGGGGAGAAGGGTTGATTTGGGGAGGGAAGCAAAGAAAGGTGTTGAGGAGAGTAGTATCTCGACGTGTATCAGAAAGTGAAAACTTAGGAAGCTTGCAAGAGATGAAAGCTTTTTGGGAGAGCTTGCAAAGTTGCCTTTCTGAGAGTGTAGTATTTTTCTCCGACCGAGACTTGTTGTCTCGGTGGAAATAGGTAAGACTTATTTATACAAGTCGAGATTGAAACGCCACCCTGGCCTCATGAAGGAAGAGAGTAAAGGGTGAAATAATGGGAGGAGGTGGTAACCGTATGGTGTTAATGGGTGAAAACGTTTTCACCATTATTTCCTCTTTTATTTGACCGCTTTTCCTTTTCACGCTTTCTTAATGTGAGCGTAGTGTACGCTGCATGCTGTGACCGCCAAACCAAAACCCTAGAAAGCATCCCCCAGTTTGTGGTGATGTCTCGAGTGTTGGTTGCATCTTGAGTGCAAGTGGTGCTGCTAGGGACGCATGTGGCATGTGCCAATGGCATGTGCGGAATGCCTTCGTTGCGAGTTGCACCTCAAGCGTAAGTGGTAATGCCAGAGCTGCTAGTGGCGTGTGTGGCATGTGCCAACGGCATGTGCGGAATGCCTTGGTGGTAGGTTGCACGGTTTGCAAGTTAGGCTACCAGCGTGTGTGTTTGGCATGTGCGGAATGCCTTGGTGGTAGGTTGCACGGTTTGCAAGTTAGGCTACCAGCGAGCATGTTGGCATGTGCCAATGGCACGTACGGCCATGTTGACCTAGTTGCAAGTCTTGCGAGCCTAGGGCGCTATATTTGGCGTGGGCCAATGGCATAGCGGCTTGGAAACATGGCTTGCGATACGTGTTGGCATGTGCCAATGGCACGTGTTGGCATGGGTTTTTACGTGTAATACTGTAGTATAAGACAGTGTTCAAAGGCCTAACAGATGTTGCACATGCATCTGTTTGATTCTCCTAGCACCATAATAATCTTGTCACTTTTAGCTCGTACATAGAAAAGCTCATCCTTAATTATTTTCTCCGCAACCTGCTTGACTTTCCTTCCTCTCTCCATCTCTCTGTTTTTATCACCAATATGAAGAAATCCAGCCCCATGGAATTGATTGAACAGTTAAACTAAAAAGCAACTTATCTAACTCGATTCATTGATGAAGGATTTAAGAAATTGGTAATTGCCTAATTGGTACAGATTATCTCACTAAAAAGCAACTTATCTCACTTTTATTGGTAATGCTATTACTACAAGTAAAGAAAAATTGGTTGGTTCATTCATGGATCATCATCAACGGCTTTTCATCACGGTCGTGGACATGGTACATAGTTGATGATGTTGATCGGTGGTAGTTGATGGAGATTTGAGATTGATAGATTTGACAAGAGAGAAGGGGTACGACTCTTTGATACTGGCGGGAAACCGAGCTCAAGAAAGTGGGCTAAACGATGGGCGCACGTTAAGGGAAGAGAAAGGGATGAATATAGTATTTTGTTGGTTTTCTGGTTATGGGCCAGAATCGGATTTACCCGTCTCACAAGTCACAACACCATCTTCTTAGCCCGAAATTTTTCGAAAAAAACTTTGTTTCTTTTTGCTTCTCTTAAGTATAGCCCACTTTTTGGGCTATGGGTAATTAGGGTTGTCAACGACACTTAACGTAACGGATATTGGCTATGCCGCTGTCGTTGCCATTAAAATTAGCGGTTAACCGATATTCGTTAAGTTCCGACGGAAATATGAAATTCAAAACCATTCTTTATTACGTTGGACTTAGGTTAACGGATAATTTTAAGTACCATCCGTTAACCCATGAACCCCAAAACTCTGTTCCATCAAGAACCCTAAATTCAATCACCACCATCGATTTCATCCTCTAAAACTTAGCTTCATCTGTAATACCACTCCAAAACCTCAATTCATTCATTACCCATTTTAACTCATCATCCTAGAACGTAAATTTCATCATCAATTCATCCTCTGAGTTCTTCTTACAAACCCTAGCTTCTTCAATTATTCCCCAAACAACCTCCGAACATCAATTAATCAACAACCCTTTCATTCTCTGACTATCAGCATCTCAACTTACTGATCAATTCCAAACAACTTCGAAGATAAATCTAGAAACCCTAATTTGATTTCTTCTGATTTCTTTATTTAATCCATAATTGATCTCTTCCCTAATTCACAACAACATCATCTTAGTCCTTGTTTACATATTTTCTTCCATTGATTCTGCTCGACAATACCTCACTTTCAGTTCACAATCACTCAGAGAAGAATAGAGGAAAGAAGAAGAATGACGAAGAAGAAAGGATATTATGAACTTATCTTCTTGGTCGACTAGTCACATTATCGGTTAACGGAACTTAGGCTAACGGAAATAGGCCAACCGTTTCCGTTACGGTAGGATGATATTATCCGCTACGTTATCGGTTACGGTTAACCGGTTACCGGTACAACGGAACTAAACCTAACGGCAACCGGGTAATCGGATTCGGCTAACGGTTAACGGTTTTCCATTGACATGCCTATGGGTAATAAAAGCATGGGCTACATTTAAGAGAAGCCTTCTTTTTTTGCGATTGATTAACTCTGGTTCTCTACAGAGATCTAATAACTTGTAATCAGACTGTGTGATTGATTAAATTAGTCAATTGGGATCTAAGTAAATTCATTTTTGTTAAGATATTTGGTACCAATTCACTGTAATTTGGTAGATTTTATGGATTTATTTCAAAATTAAAAATCATCATCATTTTTCATTTCTGAAATCAATCGAATTATAGAATTTTACAGACAGTTTCTAATCATTCAACTGAAATTCGTAATTAACTTTCGAATTAGATTGAAAGTTGAAGAAAAAAGCTTCAAAAATGATCGAATTTTGATGAAATCAAAAAAAAAAAAAAAGATTGATGAAAAAAAAGAGGACCATGAAAGTGTGACGGACAAAATCCTTTTAGTCAACCTATAAAAGGCCTCCTAAAGTCGGCCAACTAGGCTAAACTTAAGGTGTTGATTGGGGATTTTTGTACCTCAGAAGTGTTCTCAAAGCGAAAAAGATTTTTGAGAGGCAACATGACCATGGTGATTTTTGTACCTCAGAAATTGTGTTAATATTTGTCATCAAAATTATTTGTTGCTCTGGCAATATCGTTGCATATTATATTCCCATTGATTTCCATTTTGAGAATGAACATCAGTTGTGTTTTTATCAGTTGCATTCATTCGTTGAGACAGTAGAGAAATACTCAAATTTCTTACCATGTGCTCCAGAGAAGAAGGCATCAAACCCGAGAACCTGCTTTTACAAGGCTTAAATTTTGTAACTTGGCTAAGTTCCCAAGCTATGTTCATTGTGACTGAGGTCAAGAGTAGTCTGCAACTCCAGTACTGGACTCCTAATATGATACGGAAGGGATACATTTAACTTATTACAACTAAGTTTCAAGGACATTAATTCGTGGCAGTTCTGATTCGCCTGGTATATAAAGGTTATTGCTGGACAAATCCAAATCACACAGATTTATGATAAATTTCCAATCTCTGTGAGTCTCCCCGAGAAGTTGAAAGAAATTGATACTAACATCACTCTTGAAGACCAAATTGATTAAGTTGTTGTTCACTGTTCTTCATTACTAATCGCAAAATGAAAAATGCAAATGCACATCGTTGCTTGTGCTCAGATTGGGGCACAGCGGCGTCTTGCCTAAATTAGTTCAGTAGAGTTTCAGTAATAAAGATATACAAAACTTAATTGTCATGAATGTTTATTTTCTAGAGAACCACGGATTTTTAAGTTGTTGGTGCTGGAAAACTAGTGTTTCCAACATTCTCACTCACTGGTGGTGTGACGTTGTCTTATGGGCGTCAATTTTCTTTCTGCATCTAAATCAAAACACCTCATTTCTTATATATATATAAAAAAAAAAAAAAAAACGATGAGACACATCCCACTAACACATTAATTGCTGGTAGATCCGATGAGTTTATTATCGGAGGAAAATTCTAAACTATATTCGCACCTGTTTCCATCAAACTCAAAACGACGATTCAATTTCAATAGGTAACATACTGAAATTGGATTTAGCTAGGTGTGCTTTTACTAAAAATTTAGATTACATACAATTTCATGAATAGAAAAACAAAGAATAAGAAGACAATTACAGAACTTCTCCACCACTTATCTAGGTTAATTGATTGACATACATAAAACTAAACTACGGAGATGAACAATAATAAGAACTAGGGGTAGTTCTTATTACATTACTGCCACTGGTATTTACAAATGGGCTTGGTGGTGGTCACACTTGCAGTTAGATAGCAGTAGTCCACCTGCTTGTCCGGCTACTCTTTCTCGTCACAGCTGCCATGGTGAGCTTGAGACTGTCTGAAATGCTTAAAAACATTGACGCGACCACTATGACAATGCTCAGCGCTGTCAGTATTTAAGCATTTCAGACAGTCTCAAGCTCACCATGGCAGCTGTTGCGAGAAAGAGTAGCAGGAAAAACATTGATTCAACTTTGGTACGAAATTATGACAAGAGTTGTTCATTGCTCATTTCCCAGGAATGAATACTTTGGCCCGCTGGACTTTGAAATGTTGCCAAGCTGCTTGAAGACGGATTACTAACTGCGCTTTGTATGAGAGCTTGACAAAGAAATTGGTGCTAGATAGAGACTGGAGCCCGTGAAACAGGAATTTGCTGAAATGCTTTACCAAGGTCTTTCTTCTTACTCGGCCTGTAGAGGTTTGCAATACAAAAAAAAATTTGTTTATACTCACAGCCGAATCTAACAAGAAGAAATAGTAGGCTGTTACATGATCTTCTGTAGTTTCATGATCAATCCTTACTTACTGTCAATACTGTTGGAGAAAATGAGTTTTAATTAAAAGGTTTTATGGTCTTGGTGTGGTTTGATCTAATGACCTAAGGGTCTAAGGATGCTCACTCATTTTTGGGTGAATGAAGTGGAACCTTTAGTCCCACATTGTGGAAAACTAAAGATGAGCTCCACTATATAACCATACACTTATGTATGAATTGTAAAACGTGGGTGTAGCGGTTGGGCAAAAATACATATTTTTACTCATGCGATATGCGCGTATGCCATGCACCAAGTTCCTTTTCTACACGGATTTATTTTTGGCGAGTTTTTCTTTAGAAAATTAATTCCAAAATTAATTCTTAAGAGTTCTATTTATGGTAAAATTCCTTTTACTTGTTTTTGAAGAAAACCAAAACCTAACTTGATTTGCAAGTATTTCATCCTATAAATACAACTCGAAAATCTGTTTTCAACACAATCGAAAAATTCTTCTTTTATTCTAGGCTTTTCTCCGGACGTTTTATCTCCATCCCTCGTTCTTTGAGTTCAAGAGAGGGTAACTTGCGTTGTGCTAACTCAAGTTATATCGGCAGTCTTATCCTGGACACATCTTCGCTGTGAGGGGTTTAGCATTACTCAACTCGAGTATACCCGCGAACTAATGTGTTAAGGACAACTTGTTGAACCCGTGATTCTCGCCCTCGTCAAGTTATTTTGGTAGAGTTGTTTCGCATTAGTTCTTTACATATTATTTTCGATACATCTAACGTCTTCGTTTCATTGTTGCAAGATCCCAACAATCTTAACACATTAGTATTCCTTGTAACAATGGGAATCAACGATGTAGAAAGACCACAAAAGTTGGAAAGGATTTCAAGAAATGGCAATCCAAGATGTTGTTTTATCTCGAGCCATCATGAACCTGGATTATGTCTTTCGTTCCGTGTGATGACTTATACAATATTGAAAATTTGTCTCGAGGAGGAGGTCAATATGAACACGAGGTCTAATTTTCTCGCTAAAAATCATATCATGAACGGTTTGGAAGATGCGTTTTATGATTTTTACAATGCTAAAGAGAACTTGACTGCTTATGAGTTGTGGACTGCGTTAGAAGCAAAGTACCAAGTCGAGATCCCAGGAAGCAAGAAATTTCTGGTGGCAAAGTTTATGGAGTTCAAGATGACGAATGATAAGTCTCGTTGTTGATCAATTCCTCGAACTTCAACAAATTATTAACCAGATTCTTGTTTGAAGGTATGGTTGTTGATGAGACTTTTCAAGTGTCTCTTGTAATTGAGAAGTTACCATCTTCTTGGTCTGAGTACAAGAAAAAGCCGAGGCATGGGCGGCGAGATCAACATGGTTGAATTGGGAAAGAAGATTCAAGTGGAAGAGATGTTGTGCACCAAAGACAAGAACGTGTCATCTGCAAGGGACATGTCTAACAAAGCTCATATGTTTGAACATAAGCCATCCAAAGCTGGAAAAGGTGACAACAACAGTTGCAACTCGAAGCATGGACCTAACAAGAAAGGTACGTTTCGTAAACCAGAATCTAGCATTAATAAAATTAAGGGTCCTTGTTGGGTGTGGAAACACCGGGTCATATGGCGTTCACCGTAGACAACGTAAGGATAAGAAGAATAATGCTAACTGGTTGAGAAAAGCAAAGACGAAGTTTTATCCGTGGTGTCCGGTTAATGCAGTGACCAATGTGATGGATTGGTGGGTAGACTCGAGCTACCAAGCATGTTTGTGGGAACAGAGACTGCTCACCTCCTACCGTGAGGGGGGAAGGCGAGAAACTCTATATGGGTAACTCATCCGCATGGAGGTTGCAGAAAAGGAAAGGTCTGATCTCAAGCTCACATCTGGAAAGACTCTCACATTGAATGAAGTTCTTCATGTTCAGGACATCCGCAAAATCTTGTTTCTTGTTTGTTTTTAGATGATAAGGGTTTAAAGTTACAATTGAGTCTCGGAAAACTTATAGTAACTAAGGGCAATGATTATGTGGGTAAGGGTTATAAGACCGGGGGTCTATATAAACTTAATGTAACCTTATCCTCGAATTGAAATTGAATGATTCTTCGCTACATGTGTGTCATTGAACGTTTGGCATGGTAGACTTGGTCATGTAAACTATAAATCAATACATAAATTGGCTAGCGTAGGCTGCATACCTAAATTCACTTTAGATAAAAATCATAAGTGTGAGATTTGCGTAGAATCTAAGCATGCTAAGAAATCATTCAATAAGAATGTCCAGAGAAACTCTAAACCCTTAGATTTAATCCACTCGGACCTAGTTGATATGAAGTCGGTTCAAACAAGAGGTGGTAAGAAATGGTTTATTACTTTTATAGATGATTGTACGAAGTACCGCCATGTTTACTTACTTAGAGGGAAGGATGATGCCTTAGAAGCCTTTAAGATATATAAAAGTGAAGTCGAAAACCAATTGAATACTACCATTAAAACTATTAGGTCTCGACCGTGGTGGTGAGTATGAAATTCTAGTAGAGATTTACTGTGAAGAACATGGCATAATACATGAGACTACTGACCCCTTATTCACCTCAATCCAATGGTGTAGTGAACGTAAGAACCGTACCCCTAAGGATATGATGAATGCCATGTTGATTAGTTCAGGATTACCTTCGAATTTGTGGGGGGGAGGCTATCCTCTTTGCCAATTACATCCCCGAACAGAAGTACCCTTTAAAGGATCGATAAAACTCCATATGAGTTATGGAAAGGTAGACAACCATCTTATGATTACTTCAAAGTGTGGGGGGTGCTTGGCAAAGGTGGGCATCCCTCCTCCTAAGAAAAATAAGATAGGACCCAAAACCGTTGATTGTGTTTTTTATAGGGTATCCTGAGCATTCTAGTGCTCATAGGTTTATGGTTGTGAGTTCTGAAATTTCTGACATAGGGTTGAATACTATCATGTAGTCTAGGATGCTTTGAGTTTTTTGAAACTGTTTTTCCTTTGAAACGTGATTCTCGAAAGAGGTGTTTAGATGATCCCCTAGATGTTCCTTCAACTAGTCAATTATTACCTTTAGAGGAAGATGAACTTAAGTGGAACCTAGAAGAGGTAAAAGGGTTAGAAATCGAGAAAACCTATCCCGGTTGCATTACATACCTAGCCGAGTCCGATCCTCGACTTATAGAGAAGCTATGACTTGTCCAAGCTTCGTGGTGGAAAGAAGCTTCCATTAGTGAAATGGATTCCCTTCGAGAAAACTAAGATTTTGAACTTGTAGATTTACCTCCGTGGTGTAAGGCCATAGGTTGTAAAATGGATTTTCAAAAGAAAACGTAAGATAGATGGAACTATTGAAAAATACAAGGCTAGGCTGGTAGCTAAAGGCTACGTACAAATAGAAGGTATAGATTTCTTTGACACCTATTCACGGTGAGAGTAGAATTAGCTCCATTAGGATGTTAATTGCTATAGCTTCATCCATAATTTAGAGATACATCAAATGGATGTAAAGACAAAGGTTTAACTTAATGGTGAGTTAGATGAAGAAATTTATATGGAACAACCTGAGGGCTTTGTTGTTAAAGGTTGTGAAAAGAAAGTGTAAACTGGTTAAATCTTTGTATGGATTGAAACAAGCACCTAAATAGTGGCATGAAAAATTTGATCATGTGATGATTTCTAGTGGTTTTAGAATTAATGAATCCGATAAGTGTGTTTATACTAAACTTGTCGAGGATGCCTGTGTGATTGTATGCTTGTATGTTGATGATATGCTTATACTAGGTACAAACATGGATGTTATTAATTCCACTAAGAAACTGTTGAATGAGAATTTTGACATGAAAGACTTAGGCCCCGCTGATGTCATATTAGGGATGAAGATTAGAAAACTTCTAATGGCTATAGTCCTAGTCGGTCTCATTATGTTGAATCCATACTTAAGAAATTTAATCGTTTAATCAGAACCTCGTGTGTACTCCTTATGATTCTAATCGCTGCCTCAAGAAGAATAAGGGTGTAGGAGTTAACCAACTTGAATACTCGAGAGTCATAGGAAGTCCGATGTATTTGATGAATTGTACGAGACCAGACATTGCTTATGTCAGAAGTAGGTTAAGGTGTATACTTGTTGCAGATACATTGGGATGCACTTATTAGAGTGCTAAAGTACTTGAAGTACACAATGAACTTTAGTTTGAATTACAAAGGATATCGTGCCTCAAGGATTTTGCATGCAAACCGGATAACAGATCGTGAGGATTCTAAGTCTACGAGTGGATATGTATTCACTCTAGAAAAGGCTCGTATCTTGGAAGAGTTCCAAACAGACATGTATAGCTCGTTCCACTATGGAATCGGAGTTTATTGCGTTAGATAAAGCGGGAGAGGAGGCCGAATGGCTAAGAAACTTTTTAGAAGATATTCCTCTCTCGGCATAGGCCCGTGCCAGCCTATATCTATACATTTGTGATTTAAAATCTGCGATAGGTAGAGCTAAGAGTTGCTTCTACAATGGAAAGTCTATACATATTCGTAGAAGACATGATACTTTGAAAACACTAATCTCAACAAAGCGTTATTTCCATAGATTGGATGCAGTCCAAGGAGAATATCGCGGACCCTTTGACGAAAGGTTTGTCCAAGGAGATAGTTAGTAAAGCATCGAGGGGGATGGGGCTTAGGCTCAAAAATTAAACTTGCCATGAAGGATACTCAACCTTGCTGACTGGAGATTCCAAGATCAAGGTTTCGAATGAGACAACTAATTCATAGTGTGGTAATGGTAAACACTATCGAGAATTTCATTCTCCGTCCCTTCCCTATGGTGTTGATGTGATAGTGTGACTGCATGTGGAGGATGATTTTTAAATAAGTCTTAATGAGTTCCATAGTTTCAATTAAGATTGAAGTGGGTGTAGCAAGAAACACTCTTGATGGAACTCACCTATCCGAATGTGGAAGTGGGCCGCTTCCTATGAGAATTGAGCCAATTCTCTAGAGCATTCTCGAGAAACAGGATATGTCCAGTGGCCAAATTGGACAAAACGGCACGAACTTAGCAACACCAGAGAATATCATGTGGTGTTGTCGCTAATTACACCAACGCTATCACTCAAGACTAGGTTCACTGTTTAGTTAGTAGTTCCAGAACTTCTCACTAAGTAAGGGTTCAAGACCTCATGGACACCTTTGCCTAAATGGTATTTTCCTTACTCTCGATTTTTTTCGTTTTCCGAGTTTTCATTCATGTGGGGGATTGTTGGAGAAAAATGAGTTTTAATTAAAAGGTTTTATGGTCTTGGTGTGGTTTGATCTAATGACCTAAGGGTCTAAGGATGCTCACTCATTTTTGGGTGAATGAAGTGGAACCTTTAGTCCCACATTGTGGAAAACTAAAGATGAGCTCCACTATATAACCATACACTTATGTATGAATTGTAAAACGTGGGTGGAGCGGGTGGGGAAAAATACATATTTTTACTCATGCGATATGCGCGTATGCCATGCACCAAGTTCCTTTTCTACACGGATTTATTTTTAAGTAGTTTTTCTTTAGAAAATTAATTCCAAAATTAATTCTTAAGAGTTCTATTTATGGTAAAATTCCTTTTACTTGTTTTTGAAGAAAACCAAAACCTAACTTGATTTGCAAGTATTTCATCCTATAAATACAACTCGAAAATCATTTTCAACACACCAAAAATTCTTCTTTTATTCTAGGGTTTTCTCCGGACGTTTTTATCTCCATCCCTTGCGGAGTTCGAAGAGAGGGTAACTTGCGTTGTGCTAACTCAAGTTATATCGGGCGCCTTATCCTCGGACACATCTTCGCTGTGAGGGGTTTAGCATTACTCAACTCGAGTATACCCGCGAACTAATGTGTTAAGGACAACTTGTTGAACCCGTGATTCTCGCCCCCTCGTCAAGTTATTTTGGTAGAGTTGTTTCGCATTAGTTCTTTACATATTATTTTCGATACATCTAACGTGTTGTTCATTGTTGCAAGATCCCAACAAATACAACAACCACAAGAGGGCCTTTTCCTACGGTGATTGAAAAGTACCTAGTATAGGTGACCAAAGAACATTTTCTTGAAACTTCTATTCTTCACGTAAAACCAACTTGTCATTGCAATTTCCAAGTTCTTCTTGACCTCCTCAATCTTAAGTTTACTCAGCTTGGTTCGTATATATCAACCGCACTTGATGTCCCCGAAACCGAGGACACCCTTGGAATTTTCTTTCTTGAATTTTTCCACCAGTGAACATAATTTTTGTGAAGAAAACACGATGATCTTTCAAAAGAAGTTGCAGGTGAAAATAACAACCTTAAAATATGCAATAGGGAAGAATCATACAAATAAAAGTAGTTCCATTGTTCATTTATAACCAACAAGGACCATGCATAATCCGTAATAAAATGCAGATACAATGTGCGGTCAAATCACACCAAGACGATTTATGACCACCTCGAATGACTCGTAATTCCAACACAATCACAAAGAAACTAATTGATAACTCAATCTTGCAATCCCGAAACTAATTGCTCCAACTACATTGTGCTACTATAAGATTAGGATAGTGATGTCAAGGGATCCCTTAAGTTCTCTTTTCACCATCCATATACCGAGTAGATACATAACTAGGCAATGACCCTAAAATTACATCCCACAGCCTAATCATTTGAATGTCGCAAAGCATTATAGGAAGACATTATATTCTAATGCCAATACATGACAAAATCGAGCTACAAACAGATATTCCATGCAAAAGGTTTATATTAGAGTTCCCCTAATTTGCTACAAGGAATTAAAGTAATATCTAAACTAAGGTTAGTAATTAATTGGTAGTTACACTAAGCACTACCGCAGAGAAAAACTATAATCGTTAAAATGCAACAAGGGCTCGCAAGATAAAACAATGAATGTTCACAATCTTTCCCTAACAAAACAAGACGGTTTGCTTGTCAAGAAATAAACCTTACCGTAAGTTGTTCATCAAGAATCAATCTTTTGGAAGCGGTATCCCTTGGATTATTTTCTTCTTTGTCTTTTAGATGTACTTGTTCTTGAATTATCCACTCAAGATAATTATCTGCAATTATCCACATTTCTTCACAAACATTGCTTCTAGTTTTCTTCAATGAGAATAAGCTTGCAAGTATGGAGAGCCATCATGAGTCATTGATAATACACTCTTTCCCAAGACCATAGTTCCCACCGATTAAAGTTTGTCTATAAAAGACTTTCTCGGTGTCATCCCCATTGATCTAAGTACCTAATCAAGCCAATAAAATGAGTTATGTACTAAAAGTGTAAAATGGGTTATGTACTAAGAGCCTAACTTTTTTGTCACTTAAGAGCAAAGATAGACATTAATATTGTTGTGTATATTTAGCTCCTATATAAACTTTGATGTAAATTACTATTCTCTTACCAAATCTAATAATCTATAGTCGTGCGATACAAAACGTCGAAGGATGACCATCCCTATAAATTGTTGAATGCAAATTCAAAGCCAAGGTACACTTTCATTAGATTTCAACCTCGTTATTTTCCTACAAGCTTTTCCTCGTTAGAAACCAAGGCATGATGCATAAGTGGGATTTTCATGTTCAACTATATTAGGTAGCTCAAAAGTTCTCGCATCGATACTAGGTAGTTTGTTTGATGTATCATTCCGCACTTCAAGGTAATGACATTGATGTTCGTTTGAGAATTTATGGGGGTGAAATTTTTGATGTTTCAATTATTCGATTCGTTTTTGTGATGTCATGCCTTTGATTGTTTAGTTACTTGGTTTGGTTTAAACAGGAGGCAAATTTATGGGTTTGGTTTGTAGAATAGTTATTCAAAATAATGGTGGCTGAACCCGATAAGGTGTTGTTCTCCATTTGAGTGCTCAGCACATTCTTAAAGTAAGAGTATGACTTTTCAGTTCACCTCAGACGTTAAAGATGCGATTACCAAAAGTATGTCAAAGATTAGCATGTCAGGATTCCACTGAGAGCTAGTTCCGCCTGGTGATTTGTTGCTTCTTCTCAATTGCCCGAGGTAACCTTCCCCCGTATTTCTAGGCCAAATATGTTCTCATAATGTTTATCTTCTAATAAGTAGCAATGTTTTGGTGAGTCTGTCTAGTCACTCACTTTAGTTTCCTTTTGCTTATTACAGGTGGTCCTTCATTTAAGTTCCAACTCGTTGCATCAATCATTCACTTTAGTTTCCTTTTGCTTGCTGTGGTCCTTCGGTTTAAACTTCCACAAGGATTTATGGAGTCACCGGTTACTTATCCTGTGAGCAAGACAAACTCAAATGGTGCCTGGGTAAATCAGAAATTTCTCGGTCAAAGTATGCTAACCCGGCAATGGATCATGATCTCGCCAATTACGAATCTTAGTGTTTGGTCTACACTTTGGCCTCGTAGTGTTTTTTTCTTCTTCTCGTGGGGACCGTGGCTTGTTTCTAACTATCAACTATGTTTCTACTGGCCTCCTGTTGAGATTGTTTCCAACTTTTTTGTTTACAGAAGTGTGCAAGGTTTCCTTGCTCCCAAAGAATGATGGATTGTATTTAGGAGAAATTTTTCACATTCCGAATTTCGTGCATTTGTAAAGTTGGTGTTCATGCTTACATGTTTTGACACACAGAGGAATAACATGTTTTGACACACATGTTTTGGAACAAGAAAGCTAAACGGAAAAGACATCATATACATACCACAATACAAATGAAAAGCGTTCTTGTGAAATGTTTGACTACTAAAGAGAATCAGGGTAAAAAATATCGAACTCAATCATTTCACCCGGTAAATTTTCATTTGTACATCCATGAAAGTTTTGTTATGCAGAAATGTATTTGCGGTCCAATCCGAGATCAATAATCTAATTCACCTACGGGTTCAGAGGCGTTAGTGCGAGTAACCACTTTAATTCTCTTTACTTCTTTAATTATGCTCGATTGATTTTGCTTAATCGATGATCCGTCTCGATACCCATAATTTATTATGCTTGTCTTCTTTAATTATGATCCGATACCATATTAGATTTATGATAAGAGTAAGGATTAGATAAACAAAAGACACACGAGATTAAAGTGGTTCTAACTAACGCCTACGTCCACCGACAAAACCCCCACGGGGGTGAATGATATTATGATCATCAGAGAAACCGAGATGATTTACAATTACGGTGTTGATTCGTTTTTATAGAGATAATAGGATAACTCACTAACCCTAGAAGATAACTAACAAGCTATCTTGACTAGGTGAGGCTTATCTAGCTATTTACCGACTAGATAACAGGATCTTATAAACTGACCGGACTTGGTCTTCTTTTCTTCACGTGTTTCTTTGACTTGCCTCTGTCTTTCTTTTCATGATAAACTCTGGCTACTTGTGTGCGGGTACTGTACTCTAATAATTGTTTCCAACTTTTTTGGTTTTACGAAGTGTGCAAGGTTTCCTTGCTCCCATTAACAGTGGATTGTATTTAGGAGAAATTTTTCACATTCATGAATTTCCGTGCATTTGTAAAGTTAACCGAATTCTTCGTAAAATGAAACGATACATCGATAAAAAGAAAACTCTGGAGGAGTTGGTGTTCATGCTTACATGTTTTGACACACATGGAGGAATAACAGAAGTAAGCCCGTAATGTTTCTATCCAGGATGATTTTAATCAATTCTTTGATGTAGAAAAAATATATCTCCTTCCAGGGGTTACAAATTTTTCCTTCCTCTCAAGTAGAACAAGTTTTTTTTTCTAGGTCTCACCCTCGTAAATCCCAATCAACAAAAGTACCCCGTCGAACCGACAGTGAACAAATTAACTCGGGTTAAGAAACCTGTGCCCACTAGTCGTTTCCCTATTTACCTCATTTCTGGGAACCCTAAATCACGTTGTCATTTCTAGGTATCAAATCCATCGAGATCGATTCAAATCTCGAAGGGCTTGTTCGGAGTGTCGGGAAAACCGATCAAATCGACATCGATTAGGTTGAAATCGTAAGCATTCGTTGAATTTGGTATGTGCGGGATCGGAAATGTTTTACAGGTGTAATTAATTTATCACCTCCTCCTCTTTAATTATTTGTTTCACAGGTTTCAGCGTTTGTTAATCTTTAACTAATTTGTCGTGGAAAATGGATTTTATGATACTAATCATTGTTATTCAATATCCAAATCCTTTCAATTGTAGGAGCTTGGCAATGTTAATGGGAATTACAAATAAAACCTAGTAATCGGAAAACGATCCACCCCATATGGGAATTATACTGATCAAAGGCTCAAGGATTAATCTATAAGGGGAAAGAAAATTCCAGTTCGAAACATCTTGACTCACATACGTTTGACATATGCTTGATTTTGTGTGTCGTTTGACTTGTGCCTTCGAATGACAAGTTTTTTTTATTTATCTCCATTTTTCTCAAATATCCCGGCAATTTCAGGATTTTTTCGCACTAGATGAACGTTATAAAAAGGCTACCTTGTCTACCAACGGTTCAAATTAAAACGTCTTGCGGATGAACTCAATGAAGGATCTTGTAAAATTTTGGACTCTTTCAAGAACATCGGGTAAAAAAATCCGAACTCTGTCATGTTTATTAAATCTCATGTGTACATAAAGATTTCAGATACGTGCAAGTTGTCATACTCTTATCTGGTCCTCTTATTATTTTTCTTTGAAGTCCTGTTCTATAGCTGTTTAGGTTTAGTCTGGTTGTAAAGTCCGCTTCTACTGATGTACCTATTCTTTAGTTAGTTCTGTTTTCTTTTTCCCATCTGTATCCTCATGTAACTAATATAAATACTCTTAATGAAATCAATCTCAACAAGTTGTGAGAGAAACTTCAAACCAATATTTGTTTATGGTATAATAGAGCTAGGGTTTATTTTATTTTTTTCTGAAAATTAGTCTTCATGGCTGTTGATGAAAATCAATCAGATCCTTCAATGAATTCTCACAACACCAACAACTCTGATAAGGATACTGGATTATCTCCTACCAGCCCTTATTACGTCCATCCCGCAGACAATCCCACGTCTGTGATATTCACTCCTCTTCTCACCAAATGGACAACCATCGCACCGGGGGTAGAGGAATGACAAAGGCACTTTGGCCGCGAAAGGTAAAACCGGCTATATTGACGGCACGGTGAAGAAACCTACAGCACTAGAAGTAGATCTCTCACACTGGACGCGTGCTGATGATCTTGTTGGAAGTTGGATTTCCAACTCAGTCGATCCCGAAATCAGATCCAGCACAATGAACTTTCCTTCTGCTAGAGAACAATGGCTGGAAATCAAATCGAGATTCTCCCATCACAATGCATCCAAACTGTATGCATTAAAGCAGTCTATCTCGAACCTGAAACAAGACAATCTCAGCGTGGCGATGTACTACACTCGACTCAAGTCTCTCCGGGATCGATTGGATGTTTTCGTCCCGTGGAACCTTGTATCTGTGGAGCAGGCAAAGCCTACGCCGACAATCACAATCAGGATAGAGCCATGGAATTCTTACAAGGGTTACATGACCAGGTTCTCATCTCTGCAAGATGTCGAGATTCTTCTCATGGAGCCAATGCCCTCATCTGCTAAGATATACAACCATGTCCGTCAGGAAGAAGAGCAGTAGGTAATCAACTCCTCTTCCATTCCTTCTATTGAATCCGCTACTTTGAATGTCTCACGTAGTGATTCTAGAAATCCAAGAAACTTTGCACATCCAGTACTGGAGGTATCCATATTAAGGGTAATAACAAACGCCAAAGACCATTCTGTGACCATTGTAACAAACATGGCCACACTAGAGCTACCGTTGGAAACTCGAATGGATATCCCAAGGATTTACCCAAGTCTCGTGACTGATTCTCATGTTCTTCTGCTTTCGTTACTACCCTGTTTAACCGGCTCACCTAGCTGCACCAAATATCGGTAAAGACAATATGCGCATCTCCTCTCTTTGCTCGATCCACCATGGATGGAACTCACAACAACTTTGTTAACTTATGGGTATTTTCTTTCTTGTACTTGTGAATGATTGGATTGTTGATAGTGGTGCTACTCACCACATATGTTCATCCCTTTCCTTTTTTACTTTTCACACTGTGGTTTCTAAACCCATCCATGTTCAATTGCCAGATGGATCTCATACATCTCATGACTCATATTGGGTGTGTTGATTTATCACCAAATATCACCTCTTGAACGTCTTCTATATCCCAAGTTTTAAATTTAACTTGCTTTCCGTGGTCTGACTCGCACCGCTAATTGATGTGTATCATTCTCAAATGGGTCTTGCGTATTTCAGGACCATCTCACGAATAAGGAGATTGCATGGAGTAAATGCATCGCTGGTCTCTATCACTTCAGTTCTCAACCGTTTGCTTTATCTGTTAGTGCAAATAAACCTGTTGATACATGGCATCGTCGTCTTGGCCATCCCAACAAGGATTGTTTTAAATTTTTAGCTAGTAAATTTTCTTACATTCATTCTCAATGTAATCATCTCGGTGATGTTTGTCCACGAGCAAAACAAACTCGTCTCAAGTTTAATAAAAGTGTTTCTACATCTTCTCGTGTTTTCCAATTAATACATGTTGATATTTGGGGACCCTTTTCAGTTCCATCTCTTTCCGGTGCGAAATACTTTCTTACAATAGTCGATGACTATTCTCGATGCACTTGGGTCTATCTAATGAAAACAAAATCAGAAACCTTAAAGTTTCTTCAATATATTTTTTTAATTTTGTTATGACTCAGTTTGGTCATAAACTTAGCAAAATATCTTCTGGTACTAATACTTTACTTGTACCATCTTTACAAACCTTTCGGTCTGACAATGGTATGGAGTTCAAGTCTAAAGAACTCCAATCCTGGTTTCATCAAAAGGGTATCCTTCATCAAACAAGTTGTGTCTATACCCCACAACAAAACGGCATTGTTGAGCGCAAGCATCGTCACTTGCTCAATGTCGCAAGATCACCGTGTTTTCAATCCAATTTACCCTGTGTTTTGGGGCGAGTGTGTGCTTGCTGCTACATACTTAATAAACAAGTTCCCTTCTCCTATTTTGTCTCATAAATCTCCTCATGAACTATTCTTTATGTAAACCCAGATTATTCTAATCGCGCGTATTTGGTTGCCTTTGTTTTGGGAGGAATACCCGTATTGCTCACAAGTTTGATCAACGAGCAAACCGGGAGTATTTGTTGGCTATCCTCATGGTCGAAAGGTTATAAAGTATATGATCTAGAAACAAGATCCATTTACACCTCTAGGGATGTGGTGTTTCATGAGAATTCTTTTCCCTTCACTAATGTGTCACCAAACCTTCATGAACGATCTCCTGTTCATTCACAGGATTCATATTTATATGATTCTGTATTTTTACCATTGTCTCCTCCTGCACTAGTGTCACCTGACTCTTCTTCTCAGTTAGATTGTGACAATTCTTTTCAGGACCGCAGTGCAGGTCATTCCGCTGCTCAATACTCTGAAACTCCAGGTATTTCTATCTCTGCGTCTCAACCTAATATCCCAGGTGGTTCCATAGTCCCACCTGTAGATTCCATATCTACGTCTTCACCTAATATCTTATGCGAACCGTAGTCCCACCTCGTAGGTTCTTCATTAGGTCGGTTGATTCCCTCAACACGGAACAACACTTCTCGTTCGAGTCAATCTTCTCTTGTCATTCGCTAAAACTACAGGTATATCTCCTGTTGTTTCTTCTCCAGGTACGTCTTCTTCTTCAGCACATAAAAGTGCTTCTCCCTCAGCACAACGCAATCCTTTCACATCAGCACAAAACAGTGCTTCCAACTCTGGTTTGCCAGTTTTCGATGCACTGGGGTTGTTGAATCTCTTGCTCCAGATGCATCATCGCGTCCAGTCCGCACTCATAAACAACCAGCTTACTTGCAAGATTATCATTGTTCCTCTGCAAGATGCCAATCTACTTCCGTGTATCCGTTGACGGATTATTTACATTATGATCAATTCAAGCCATCACATAAGGCTTTTCTATCTGCTGTTCTTCTTCAAGAAGAACCCAAATCTTTTTCACAAGCATCCAAGTGTCCCAAATGGCGTGCTGCCATGGCCAAAGAAATTCTAGCTTTGCAGGCAAACAACACATGGATAATGGTTGATTTACCACCTGGAAAAACAGCCATTGGATGTAAATGGGTTTTCAAAATTAAGTTCAATTCTGATGGCTCTATAGAGCGTTATAAAGCTCGTCTCGTGGCAAAAGGGTATACTCAGCAAGAAGGAATCGATTACTATGATACCTTTGAACCTGTTGCTAAACTAGTAAATGTTCGTGTGTTGCTATCTCATTGCAGCAATCAAAGGCTGGTCATTGCATCAGTTGGATGTGAACAATGCGTTCCTCCAAGGTGACCTTGATGAAGAAATCTATATGAGAATTCCACCTGGTCTGGCACGTAAAGGTGAGTCTAAGGTATTCAAACTTAAGAAATCTCTTTATGGCCTTAAACAAGCCTCTCACAATAGTTTGCTAAAATATGTTCGGTTTTATTAGCTGAGGGTTTTACAAAATCTCTATGTGATAACTCTCTTTTCACGTATCATCGAGGCACAACTTCGATTTTTGTTTTAGTATATGTCGATGACATAATCATCACCGGGGTACGTATGATAACTTCATCGTTCCTCGAAGCTAAGTCTCGCTTCTCATTTCTCTCTATCAAAGACCTTGGGCGCTTACAATATTTTTTGGGCATTGAGGTCTCTCGTTCTTCTAAAGGTATTTTCCTATGTCAACGAAAATACGTCCTTGATATTCTTAAAGACTCCGGTCTAACAGGAGCTCGGGTTTCCTCTTTTCCGATGGATACTCATCTTAAGTTAACACATACTGATGGTAAGGAGTTATCTGATCCGAGTTCTTTTCGACGCCTTATTGGTCGTCTCTTATATCTCACAGTCACTCGTCCTGACATCACTTATTCAGTGAATTATTTGAGTCAATTCATGCAACATCCTTGTACATCTCATCTTGATGCTGCTACTCGTATTTTACGTTATCTAAAGGGTACCATTGGTCATGGGATTTTCTTATCTTCCAATAGTTCCCTTTCTCTGCATGGATTCACTGATTCCGATTGGGCAGGATGTCCTATAACTCGTCGTTCTACTACAGGTTACCTGGTAAAAATAGGTGATAGCCCTGTTTCGTGGAAATCAAAGAAGCATCATGTCGTGGCTCGTTCTTCTGCTGAAGCCGAATATCGTGCTTTGGCTAATCTAACCGCTGAATTACAGTGGTTATATTATCTTTTCAATGACATGCGTATTCCATGTCCTCTTCCTATCACAGTTTCTTGCGATAGTCAAGCTGCAATTCATATTGCTCAAAATCCTAGATATTTCATGAACGAACTAAACATATTGAAATAGATTGTTATTTTGTTCGTGAGAAACTACTCAGTGGATTGATTTTGCCCAAACATCTTCAATCTGCTGATCAACTTGCGGATGTTTTTACGAAGCCGCTAGGAGCTCCACAATTTGGTCGTCTGGTTGGCAAGTTTGGCGTTCGTTCTGGCTCTACCGCTCCAACTTGAGGGGGGGGTATTAAATCTCATGTGTACATACAGACTCCAGATACGTGCAAGTTGTCATACTCTTATCTGGTCGTCCTATTCTCTTGCTTTGAAGTCCTGTTCTATAGCTGTTTAGGTTTAGACTGTTTGTAAAGTCCGCTTCTACTGCTGTACCTATTCTTTAGCCAGTTCTGTTTCCGTTTTCCAATCTGTATCCTCATGTAACTAATATAAATACTCTTAATGAAATCAATCTCAACAAGTTGTGAGAGAAACTTCAAACCAATATTTGTTTAATGTTCATACAGTAATTTTCTTATTTGTGTTCATGTCTAAATTATTCTGAGTTGTGTATTGGTAAGTTACTTTCCGGTTGCAGTATCAAAAGTAGATGCCACCAGAAAGCCAAGGACACCATGGGTAGGAAAAACTTCTCTTGGTGCGAAGTTGAAAACGCACATACATATGTTGGTTTTTACAGTCACTTTCTGTTCCTGCGGCTTGAAAGCTCTTCGATGTTTATTATCTGGTCTTGGATTTGACTATTTGCGTTGAAATATTTATCATATTTGTCCATGTAAAACATTAGAAAACTTGTCAAGGATGGGAACACCATATGCTAGTAAACCGTACGTCTTCAGCTCATATGCTATTTACAATAAACCACCTATGCTCAGAAATCGACTCTTCGATTTCTTCCTGAAGGACAGGGCATATGTGAATAACATAAAATGAGTTAAGCATCTTCAGTTCATGTACGCTTGACAGCTGCATATATGACAGGATATATGTGATTTAACACTGAATGACATATGATTATTCATTTGCTTGATTTTCAGTGCCATATGATTCGTTTGTGTGACTTGGTGCACTGAATGGCAAGTGTATTAATTTATCTATTTCAGGATTTGTTCGCACTAGATGAAGTTATAAACTACTACCTTGTCTATTGCCTGTGGGGTATTTTGGAACAAGAAAGCTAAACGGAAAAGACATCATATACATACCACAATACAAATGAAAAGCGTTCTTGTGAAATGTTTGACTACTAAAGAGAATCAGGTAAAAAATATCAGAACTCTGTCATTTTCACCTAGTAAATTTTCATTTGTACATCCATGTCTAGTTAGTTTTCACTTGTCTATTCGTAAGGTACATTCTGATCGCAATATCAAAAGTAGAAGCCACCACAATGTATAGTTAGTGCATATATATTGGTTTTTACAGTCACTTTTCGTTCCTGCAGCTTGAAAGCTCTTCAATGTTTGTTATCTGGTCATGGATTTGACTATTCGTGGTTGAGAACAAACCAGCTTAATTAAGCATAATATCCCTGTAGTAATCTTTTTTTTTTGTCTTAGCCTCTTAGGTCAATCTGTGAACTATCTTGTTACTTACTTATAGTCATGATCAAATTGAAATGCCACAGTTTAAACTAACTGGGATTAGTTACATTAGTAATGAGAATCTATGCAATTTAGGATAATCACATGACATAGATTTCATCATGGCAACTAATTCATATAAATAAACATTCTCCCAAATTATACTAATATAGCGTCATCAAGGAGGTAGAATTCCGTCAGAGTCAGTTACATTCACCTTGACCAGGGATTTCGGGGGAAATGGTCTATTATTCCGATATATGTACACTCTTAAGCTGGTCACAATTAACACACCTTCATTTGCTTCAGTATTTATGAAATTACTCGGTACTTTTGACAGCTGCATATGTGACAGGACATCTGGGAATGAATACTGAATGACACACAATTGCTTGTTTGCTTGTTTTGGGAGTAATTTGTTTCGGTGAATTGTCCACTGAATGGCAATTTTATTTCTGTATCTATTTCTGGATTTCTTCGCACTAGATGAACATTATAAAAAACTATCTTGTATATTGCCTTTGGATTGGATAGGAACAAGAAAGCTAAAGCGAAAAGACACACTATACACCCCTTGTACAAATTAAAACCGTCTTGAAGATAAACCCAACCTGCTGTTTAATGGATCGTGAGAAATTTTCGGAGTACTGGAGAGCATCAGGTATTTTTTTTTCCAGAACTGTACGATGTTCACCCAGTAATTGACTTCTTTGAATTCATGTGTAATTAATTCTGACTTGTGTATCCAAAGGTACTTCTCGATCGCAATTTCAAGAGTAGAAGCCACCAGAAATCCTAGCAGACAATGGGCAGGATAATCTTTCCTTGACGCAAAGCTGAAATGGTATGCACATACATATGTTGGTGTTTACAGTCACTTTTCATTCCTGCAGCTTGAAAGCTATTCGATGCTTATTATCTGGTCTTGGATTTGACTGTTCGTGGTTGAAATATTTCTCATATATGTCGGTGTTTACAGTAACTTTCCATTCCTGCAGCCTCTCATATATGTCGGTGTTTACATTGGATAGTGCAACACCGTGTTTTACGGCTGCAAAATTTACACAACCTTTCATTCCACATTAACTTGCATTTGTAGAACTACCTACTCAATCTAACTGTTAAGTGTTAGCATTCAAATTCATATACTACAAGTAGAGTGCATTAGATATATTGTTCTCTCTTCCTATTGCAGACTTAAGAAACAAATTAAAATGCCGTGAGCTGTCCAAAAGGGAAAAAAGAGTATGATTCATGCGAGATATCTTATATACCTAGCTGGTAAGCAAACCAGACTCTTTTTTCTAACATTACTAGCTCCAAGCATCCATATGGGTCCTAGGAGCACTACTTGCAAAAAAAAAAAGTAAGCTTACTTTTTTGAAGAATGTTATATATGATAATGGTATTGTTATAGAGGAACGTTTGAAAAGTGAGGCAGTATATCGGCAACTAAGTTGCATTTGCATATTAAGAAATATTATCATCCATTGCAGGCCAGTCAGTGGTGCTGAACCTGTCTAAACTTCATTGATGATTTAAGTCACTATTTAAGTCGGTAGATTTTTGATAGAAAAACGTAGCAGCCAAAGATGAATTTCATGCTGACTTTCCAAATAATCGATCAGTAGATATCTATCAGGAAATGATGTATGAGAATGAGCAGGGAATTAATATAGTAGATTGTAGCTGTGTCAGTACTTTCCTTGGGGTGGTTGATTGGTTTTGTTTCTTACAATTGGAGCATATGTTGACAATGATTTATGCAACTAGCAAAACATCTTCTTGTTGTGTAAATCTGCAATGAATCGAAAATGTGATTAACATCTTCTTGTTCTCATTGCAGAGATTGCAGACTTGTTTCTGAATCTGACAACCTCTCTTGTACAAATCATCCACTGTGGGAATGGCATTGTGGATGGTCAACCACACAAGAAGTTGTGCTTAAGGAGGTAATTTCTTTCTCCAAACATATTTAAAATCTTCACCATTATCAGATTGATTTTGCATGATCCAGTTATGGCCTTCTTTTGAAGTGTAGCTTGAGGAATATTGAAAGCTAAAAGAATCTGGAGTGTCCACAGTAGCAGGGGGATTACTAATCAGATCCAGAAGATTCTTCAGCTCCTCTCTTATTCCAGCATCAGGTTGTTGCAGTAATTGAATGCTCCACTGTCCGTTTTGAATTAAATCTCTGCTACTTTAGCTTCCTTTAGCACAGCTTTTTTTTATGCCTTCTTGAGAGTTGAGCAGAAAGGAATCTGACCATTCCAAGGGTCTAGCCAGAATTTTGTGTCAGACTCATTACCCGTATGCACATTAGAGTTCCATATAACTAAACGTTTTTGGTTTTCAATACCTTGCCACAATCCCCTCCCATATGTTGATTTGAAGCTTTTAAGCATGAGATCATCCATCTTTGTCAGAGTGTGACCAAAATCTGCCAGATTGATCCATTCCAAATGTCCTGGTAATCCACAATTCTCGTAAGCTTGGTAAACCTTGTGAACATTGGGAGATACAAATTTGCTTAACTGAACATTGTTAGAACATATATTCTCTTTCAGTGTTCTCTCTATAGTATTATATCTCTTTGTTATTGGATGCATTTATCTATAAGAACTGAATTTTTCACTGGAGTAGAAGTCATATTCATACTCAAACTTAACTTTTCACTCAAGTAGATTCATACTCTCCGCATCAATGCTTTTTTTTTGTTCTATCTTTTCTTTTTTTTTCCTTCCAAATTTTGTTTCATTCAAGTTATTGTGGTACGATATTGATGGAGAAGGGAAGTAAAGAATGATGTCACATGAATTAGCCATTGAAAGAGACCACTGTCGAACACCAAATTTTAATCTTCAAGGGAAGTGACCTTTGACCAAAGCGGTTCTAAATATTTAGTAAATAAGTGATATTGGCCAATATAACTCAAAAACTATTACTCTAATCCAAGATTTTCATGACCAAAAATCATTGCTCTCAAGTCTCAACCTAGAAAATGGAATTCGGCATTTTTGGAAAAGAATTTGGGATATGTATCCATTTGCTATTTGGTGGGCAATCTGGATTGAAAGGAATGAAAGGTGTTTCAAATGGTAAATAGCAAGGTGTGGATTCCATCATTGACAAGCAGGAAAGTGTTTTTATACAACCGGGTGTGTAGGAACTGATATTTTTCAAGGATACTCATTGAGTTCATTTTTGCTCAATCCGGGAAGCAATTATGTCTTAATTTTGTTTTTTTCCTTCAGGGAACTCTACTAAAATTGAGTTTCTTTTTGTACTTTTGTTCCAATCAACTTGCCACTTTCTTGGTGGTAGGCTGATTTTTTCAATATATCTTGCCCTTTTTGAGTAAAAAAAAAAAAAAAAATGGAATTCGGCCAGTTTGCCGATTTGACATGGTGGTCCAAAGTCAGCATTCAGACCTATAATTTCCTAATGTGACTCCAATATATATGCTTTGACTCCAAAATATCCTCGTTTAATTGGGGGATCATGACATTTTGTTTGCACCCAATTATTTTTAGGGGTGTATTAATCTTCCTATGAAAATACTATTTTACCCTTTACTCTTAAAAATCGCTTAAAGGCTAATTAACTATCCTAATCAAGGCCCCTAATTTATACACCCTAAAACAAAACCTAAATTCTAAAATTAGTTTTCATTTCATCTTCTTCCTCTCTCTCTTCATCTTCTCCACTACCACCACCATTAACGACGTCGAAGAAGACGATTTCTTCATACGATTCATCGTAATCGTCGATGATAAAACTTTAATCGACTCCATTAACTTCTTCTACAATCATGGCTCGCACAAAGCAGACCGCTCTGGAAGCAATTCAACTCCACAATTTAGTCGAAGCATTGAAAGGCAAGGTTAAGCACAAACCCTCGCCTCCAAAACCAAAAATCGAAACCCAAGAAACGATGGCCCCAATTAGAAGGTATGTGAACTAAAACCCAACTTGTATTCCATATTTTGGTGTGTTTTTGGTGTGTTTTGATTGTGAAATCGAGTCCGATAACCGAAACCGGAAGTTACATAGCAGTTAGGGTCAGCTTCGTAATGTTAAAACCCTAACGACCCGTAGTTGCATGTAAAACTTATGAAAATCTTTTAAGTTGTTAGGTTGAAGATGACGACCGTTTTTCTGAAACTCAGTTTTGTGACCTAGATTAGAGTCGTTTGGTATTAGTATGAAGACGACGACCCTTTTCTAACGATTTGGTAATCAGATACCAACGACTCCTTTTGGTATCCTCCGAACGACTCTAACTAAGTAACCAACGAATTCTACTGAGAAAATGACAGTCCCCGTCCAAAAAACGAAAGAGTCGTCACCACTATATAGAGTCGTTGGTATGTCTTAAAGGGTCGTTTGGTTGTTAGATTCTTAAATTAACGATCCTTAAACTGAAGACATGAATCTAACTCTTATGTTTGTTATGTTCTTTATGTGTATGGGCCGGAAAAGATAAGAAGGCCAAAGACAAGGTTAAATGATGATAACCCTCCTTCCAAACCTCCCCGACATGATAGGTACTTAAATGCCGGTCCATTACACGGAAGAAAACCGGAAAGTGAGGTAGCCTTTTCTATCACTCAACCAAGAGACAAAGGCGAGGAGTCGTCGGATGGCCACGTTCATCCCTCTTGTTATTTCTCACAAGGAAGTGACATTTAAGAAGAAGTAGAATAAGAATAAGAAGAGATACAATAATATGATGGTAATGGTGATGGGAATGGGGATGGGTGGATGGGGATGGGGATGGTGATGGGGATGGGGATGGTGATGGTAATGGTGATGGATACACTAAACGACCCTAACGTTCAATAATCCAGGGGAGTCAAGAAATAAATTGATAGGATCGTTATTGTTATTTGGAATACACCTAACGACTGTATGAATGCAATAATCCAGGGGAGTCAAGAAATAGATGGATAGGGTCGTCAGGTTGTTTATGGATACACCTAACGACCCTTATCTAGATCATAACAACCTGGAAAATCCATGTAAGAACAATTAAAGGGTCGTTAGTATTATTTGGAATATAACAAATGACTCTTTATATGCATAACATCTGACCCAAAAAAAGGGAATTGATTTCAATAAAAGCAACATTACATGAGTGTAGCATTATAGAAAAACTAGTAAGGGTAATCAAGAACCGCGCATCAAGTGTTCACAATAAACCTTCTTGCTCTGCCGATACAATGTGGTATATTCTTTGTGTGAATGAACCTAGTTTCCCATTACGAATTGTCCATAACCCTTTGAAACGTCTACCTAAAATAATATAGGAATTCTTACATTAGTAACTTTTAACAATAAATAAGGTATAAACATTATTGGATTACTCACCTTTTCCCTAGGGGGAGCTTAGGGACGATAGTCATACACCATATTTCTAACTATTACGTACTCTCGCATTCAACCTTTCATGTAGTTGAATCGAAATGCTAAGTCTCTCCATTTGCAAGCTTATTAGATTCCCGTATGCTCATAGAAGAACACTTTAACTCTCTTCCAAAACATTGAATATATTTCATTTGGACGTTCACGAAACGTATTAGCAAATGATTTTTCGAGACACAAATCCTCATGCCTTTCTCATTCCACCATTGCAATTGAAAGATGAGTATTTCAGAAGAGAGTTAAAGTTTCTGGCAATTTTATCAACACGTGAGGGTTGTATTATATAGAAGAATCCCCAATGGTCATTTTTTGAAATTGCAACAAGAATCGTTAGTCTGGCCAAATTAGCAGAAAGACGACTTTGGAACTTCAAGTAGAGTCACATTTTGTGAGTATTGTAAGATGACGACTCTTAGAATAAATAAACTCCTATGCATTGAATTCTTGGAAATAATAACATTGGTAGTCTAAGTAAATTTCAAGAAGATATGCGATACGAGGTGCTTCGTGGGAACAAGTTTGAGTTCGACGATTGCTACCTCATCTTGAACGGCACTACCTATAATTACAACATCTATGGTTGAGTGTTTAAGTGCACTGTTATTATCTATTGTATTTCATTTTCTTCAATTCAACGATACGCAAGATGTATGCCTTTACCATTCAATGAAAAGATCTTATGAAATCAAAAACTTAAAAGAAAACACTAAGGGTCCTATCGACAAGAACGACTCTAGTGATCAATGTTAATGGTTGGTTAGGGTCACGCTTATGAATAAAGGTGTGACGATCATAAACCCCAAAAAAAATCTGGCCGTAGACATTGTGTTTAAGTCGCTACTCATGTTGTAAACAAGCAAACAAACGACTTTGTTGAAGTACAAAGAGAGTCATCGCTTTTAGCACACCAAGCCGACAATTTTTCATAACCCGGAAACTCGTGTGCTTGAGTCGCGCTTTGGTGTAAACAGATCGACGACTCTTTAGGATCGTTAACGAATGAAAAACCCGACACTAATGACTCTCACTCTGAGTAGTTGCATGTTGTCCATGAATCGACCACTTGGAGTACCATTCATACAATTTGAAGAGTATAGGAAGTTTACCTGATTGTTTTGATTCGGTTCCTCATTTGAGTGTTGGTTCCTTCATTTGGGGCAATAGGATCTTCTATTCCACCATTATTCATGGCTTCCTCCATTAACATATCTTCATCAAACATCTAATCCATATCATTAGTTGACACAATCTTACCATCAACATAATCATGGTTGTTGTTTCAACCTTTCACCAACCTCATTCCCTCCACTTGAATCACTCATTTCTAAATGTACTCTAGTTTTTTCTCCCCAAAACCCCTCTTCTTCTTCTCAAAACAAAAATACCCAAAACTTAAATTTCCCAAAAATTTAATCCCCAAACCTGATTTTAAACTAAGCTAAATTAACACACTAATCTACTTCATTAACTCTTAATACTAATCATTCAAGGCTATTTTAGGCATGTAGAAAGAATTTTTTGTATGGGGTTACCCAAATTGCTATTGGGAGACCTGTTTTGTCTTCTAGTGCCTGACCCCATTTAATGTGAATGGCCCCCAATTAAACCAGGCAAAATATGTCTTCCTACCCAAAATCTGCACAATTTACCCATAGAGTTGCCTTTGTGGCCCAACGTATGCATGTAAACAAAGCGTAAGGCCCGGTTCACTCATTTCTCTTTATATTTACCCTTGGCAAGTACTGTATATAAGCATCTGCGTTAGCCTGTTAGAGCATCACAGTCGGAGACTAAAACCAAATTTTTGGTCGAAAACGCAGACACTACGGAGAGGAGTAAAGACCAAATATCAGACTAAAAACCAAAACCAAACTATATTTGGTCTTTGGTTTAGTTTTGGCTCGGGCGTACATTAAAATTATTTCGATGGGGCGAACTCAAAGTTACGCCCGAATTAAAAAAAAAAAAAAAAAAAAAATTGGGACGCAATTTAGAATTGCGCCTGATTGGGGCGTAACTCAAAGTTACGCCCCAATAATAAACAAAAAGAAAAATGGGGCGGAACTTACCATTACGCCTGATTGGGGCGCAACTTTAAAGTTGCGCCCGACCATATTTTAGTCTCCCTCCACTGCGTTACAACACGGACTAAACCCAAATTTTGGTTTTTTTTTTGCTCTTTGCTCTTTGGTTATTACAACACGGACTAAACCCAAATTTTGGTTTTTTTTTTGCTCTTTGCTCTTTGGTTATGGTCACACCACTGCAGTCGCTCTTAGGGTTCATTGTTCCGTTTGGTTTTCTAATCGCCGCCTCCAAAACAACAACAGATCAAAATTCATGGCTAGTGATGTGATGATCAACACCAACAATAAATTAATGGCATGATGATATCTCCTCTCGAAGAACGATATTCAATGACCTCGGACTATGAGAGAATGTAGCTCCGCCTCCAGAGCTCTCTCCCTCTACTCCAGATTCGCTATACGCGCGGGTATGGAAAATGAGTCTTGCCTGACAAGATTCACTATCAATTCTTCTTCTCGTATAGCTATTCTCTTGGCCTTTCTCAAATCTTCAAGATCTGAAGTTTCTATTTTGGTAGGACGGAACAATTTATGGTAAATTAAGATTTCTGTTTGTTTAGATCTGTGAACAAGAGATATTATTAATCGATCTCAAAGCTAATTAGTAAAATTTATGTTTTACGATTTGTGTGCCGTATTATTGTGAAAATGCTGTGAAGAATGACACAAAATCTTTTAAGTTTTCTTTGAAATTAATTTTTGGAGCAATCAACTGAAAGATTAGTTAGGTAAATTTTGTTAGAGGTGCGGCTGGTCTGATGTTTATTTGTGGTGATGGTTCTTGTTTTCTGCAACTCTTGAGTATCATGTTCTCATTGCTAGTCATTTTTATGAACAATACAGATTGCCTTTATTATAGTACATGGATAAGTATGATTTCATAAGTTTGTGGTGCTTGCATTTCATGACAAACATTAAAGGAGATCTAGTCACTTTGGTATGCTTTAATCATCTGTTTTAGATCTTACATTTTTTTACAAAACAAGTCAGAAAGTTATCATCAGTAATCATTTGCAGATGTAAGTAAGAGGTGGCTATGTATATGTAGTTTGTGTAAAAGACCTAATTGACTGCAGAAGATACTGGTATGGTTCCTTAGGAATTGAACTGTGCATCAAGATCAAGAGGTTTTCTTTTCTTATGCTAAAGAATGAATTGAACTGGATAGAAACATCATAACAATCATTTGTATCCCACTTCTCCTCTAAACACCTTGGCCAAGATTCCCTCACTAAGAGTCTGCCTTCGAATACCTGGAACTCGTGACGATTAATCTCTACTTATCATATTGTTGCATGCCCATCATCTTCCATCTCTGCTAAATGTGATTGTTGGTCAACATGTTCTCTTTTTCTTTTTACCTTGCGAGCGTTCAACAGTCTTGCTTTGATGGAAATAGGGTGAAATACCGATCTTTTTTGAGGGTTACAATTCTAGGCCTCTTTTTTTTTTTTCATAACAAAACTAGGCCTGTTTTGACCAAAATGGCTAACGGTGGTTATCCACCTTTTGCTGCCGTTAGTGTAGGGGCAAAAAGACTTCGAGCCCTTTGAATCTTTCCACCTTTCCACCCGTCGAGTTGCAGTCTTACTCACGATTTGGAACTGGAACAAAGAATCCTGAGCCGAGTTGGCATACAATGTACTTGTACACGTCATCAATCTATACCATGTCATCAATCTATGCCATGTCATCAATATGTCCACTTCATCAATATGTCCACACGCGTCAAGAAAATAGTGGGCCTCTTCTTCAGATTTTCTCGCTTTTTTTCATTCAGATTATCAAAGAAAAAGAAAAAATGGTTCAATTATCTTCAAATTCCAGCAGTAGTAGCGGGAAGAATGAGTTTAAGAAAAATCTTAAAATGTAATCAAAAGAAAATTGGATTCAACATTGTCCTAAGCATTTCATAGTTTGATCTTCAATAAAAATGCGCTATCCAAAGGAATATCTTAAACATAAACAAACCCACAAAATAAATTAAACTAAACATTGTCTTTCATTTTCAGATCTTAAATCCATAAACAAACCCACAAAATAAAAGAAGGAAAGAAAATGTTTCAAAGCTTCATGTACTTCTTTGGCTTCTTCTTCTTTCCTATTGGATCTGACACTGTAAATGTGACATTGTTGGAGATAGAACCAACTCCGATCGGAAATTCTGGTTCAAACAAGACCTCCGAGAGGATTCTCGGTTGAGCCTCCCCTTTGCACCTTGCTGTGAAGATTCACCAACACGGCTCTTGGAATTGGTCTTCATTCCACCTCTAACACTTGTACTTTCACCCGCAAATGAACCATGATTTGTACATTTCTGCCGATGGTGCACTAATATTGTTTTCCGCCGGTGAGCACCTAAGAACCAGTGGGACCTGCAGCATTAGTAACCTTCTTTGAAATAGAGGTAGATGGTGCAACAGAGTTAGATGGTGTCAAAATGGGCAGTAGCACTTGTCATTCCCCCGCTCACGTAACTCTCATGTTCTTATCCATTTTACTCCGACATACATATAAACAAAATTCAATATAAGCATGTTGAAATCCCACAAGCATTTCAAAAACTCACTACTGAACCATTATCTGCATTAATACAAGCATCCGACACTAAAGTCCATCTAATTCAATCAGTTTCTTCTTCAAGTTTTTCACACTAAAAATAGTTTCCTTCTTTTTTTGTTAAGTTTAGCATATCTAGGCAACATAATTTATTTTTACTTCACATTTTTGTAGATACAACATTTAAAAGCTATTGAACATAATTGAATTGATTTTAATTTCATCGACGACAGCAGTAGGGATCCAAAGAAGAACATTACATTAGTAAATAAGTTGCAGGGAATCCGGTGAAAAATACGGTAATCCGACTATGACCCATGCCCGAGAAATTCCAAAACACGAGTAAAGTAAAACACTGAGTCACTAATTGCTGAGTCAGTGTTGGTTCAATCCAATCAAAGAACTTGAGCTACCTAATACAAGAATTAAATCATCATCTTCTCCTCTAATTGTTCATCAATTTCTGTCAAACCAAGAATTAAAATCACAAACTCATTTCTCTGTATAAAAATTAGCACACCCATTTCATGATCTAATTAAAATAGGATCAAACATTCATACTTAAAAACAAAAGTGGCTGAATCAATGACGAACAACTTTGGTTTTGAAACTGTTGTCCAACTCTTTACCGTCATTAGTTAAATCTAAACAAAAACTAGCATCACAGTAAGATTAATTCAATACAAAATAAAATAAAGAAAGACCCAAATTACAAACTCAATTCATGTTACGAACTGTTTTAAACACAGACAAACCCAAGTTTCAACACACTAGAAACAACATCAAATCCACTAAATTTATTAGTTTAAGAGAGAAACTCTTGTCATTGGACTCGTTTCTCGGTCTTCAATCAACAAGTTTTTAGCTTCTTATCCGACTAAACCCCATTCTAAATTATACACTCAGGCATAAAGAATTTGAGAACCTGACTTAATCTATTTATTTCTAAATGAGTTTCTTGTCGTTACTACATCGACCTGAACCCTTTCTGAATCCCATGTAATTTATTCAGTCACATCCAATATTCATGGTCCTAATCCAATGTATTATATTCAGTCACATCGAACTTGTCCAATTCAGACACTTCCACTTGCTGCCTTGCATCATAATATGAAATTGGGGCATCACAAATAACAGGAATAATAAGCTCAAATTGAAGAAATAAAACAAGCAAATCAAATCAATTTCGCCAAAAATAACAAGAAACCGAAATTCTAGAAATCAAAGACAAACCCTAGAAAACCATAGAAATTGAATCTCAAACTATCTCAAAATCACGGATAAACAATAATCTTAATGAAACAAAATCCGTGGTTAGGGTTTGCCAAAGTTACCTCTCAATTCGTGGTTTACTTTGTGCTTTTTTGATTTCTTAGTTTTACCATCTTCACTTCAAAGCCTCCGATCTATCGACTTCTTCGTTCCTTTGATCTATTAGGTATACCCATCTTCTAACACTAAGAACTGAACACAAAGAGAAAGGAAGGAAGGAAGGAAAACAGAGATAAGAAAGAAGGAAAATTCTTTATATAAAAATAGAGTTTTTTCGAGCGCTGTGGTTAATCGGAGCTTCTGGTTGATTCTGGCCCCACCATTTTACTTATTTTGGTAATTTTAAATAATTCCAAAAAACAATCTAAGAAAATATTTTTCTGTCCCATAATAGATTTTCCGGAAATACACATTTATGAGAAGTTATTATCAAAAAGAGAAAATTTTCACAAAATATTATTCAATTACCAAATAAATGTAAAAAATCATCAAAAATATTTACGCCTAATTTAATCTAACATTGAAACTTAGGAGAATCTTCTGCCCCATAATATATTTTTTTGGCCAATGATATTCAAGGAAATATATTACCTAAAATATCTAAATCTAATAAAAATAAAAAATTATCAAAATGAAAAATAGGCAATAATTAATTTAATAATAATCCATAATTAAAATATGCAAATCAAATCACGATATTATTGTTCATCACGGTTCATCTAAAATTTAAATCAATCACGAAATAATTAAAAAAGAAATATATAAACAAAAAGGTTCAATACCTAATGTCCGATTACACTTCTTTTGATTAAATTGATTTTAATTACAATTACAAACCACTAATAAAAAAGTAAAAAGATCAATCAAACTTGGATCAATCAAAAAAATCTAAAATCAAATTATATAAAGTTGTGGATACGCACCCGTAGATTGAAGTATACTTCTTTCTATGAAAAAATTAGTTCATGATCCTGCCAAATAGCCGAAATACAAAATTATTAGTAGAAATTCGTGAAGAAAATTTCAAAACAAATTCGTGTTAAGCAATATCAAGCAAACGTTCAGAAGGAGAAAATATGAATACAAAAAATGGAATAAAAAATATGAATGGGTTTCAATATTTTTGTTAAAACTATTCAAAATCGTGATAAATATTTTGGGTAACATTTCATTCCATAAATAAAGGATTAATGAATATTTTACCTTAAAAAATGTGCATGATATACTGATTATTATTTCTGACGATACGATTCATCTCCAAAATCACCAAATAATGAAAACATTGATTCTATTCCAAAACCATTTGAAAAGATACTCAATATATTTGTATAATTAATTGATATTATATTTCCAAAACATTTTTTTATGGAATTTGTTGGTTTGGTGGTTCTTATATAAAGCATTCGTGGAACAAGCCTAACTAAGTTGTTTCGACGGTGCTTCTTTCTTTTAGATTTTTTTCTTCAAATTTATATGGTTATATCTGATCCATTGTCATTGTTTGTTTACAGGATCTTCGATCATGTGTGTAGCTTTTGTAGCCGTCCATAGTCAAGTAATATCAAGGTATATCAAATATTATTGTCATTTGATATGAAACACAATTTTTATTTTTTGTTTTGCAAGTCTTTGATGCATCAAACGCGTTTTTGCTAATTATTATTCATTCAGAAAAATAAAGGTTTTTTCAATTTTATTACTGACTGATCGTGTTTTGTATGATTGTTCTTCGCTCATTTTCTCTTTTAACAATTTGGTTGTTGGTAGTAAACTACTCAATTTTATTGGTTCGAGAGATCTTGAGTCTGAAATTGATAAGAAATTAAACCTAAATAATATTTTAGTTTATTTATTTTTATTTTCACTGATAAATACCAAAACATGTATATTTATTAGCCAGGGGAGGATTTGAAGTAATGTTCATCAAGTTCATGTAGTCGATTTCCTTAACGGAGAAGAAAGTAAGCAGTAGTCCCCTTCTTTCTATAACTAAATCTTAATTTTTCTTGACAACAAAATCAGTTTTCTGAGTTTTTTCTGTTATCTTAATGGTTTAATAAAAATCATTGCTATCTCCATAGTCCATACCTTATGCAGACCAACTAATCATCTCGAGCACGACAAATCATTGCTAATGAAAATAAAAAAATCATCAAAACACAAATTTATCGACACTAGACGGCAATTTTATGACCAAAATTTACGGGCAAGGTGCTTGGGACAACAAGAACGTAGAAAAAAAGAAGCACAACAAAAATAAATTTTATTGGTTCGAGAGATCTTAAGTCTGAAATTGATAAGAAATTAAACCTAAATAATATTTTAGTTTATTTATTTTTATTTTCACTGATAAATACCAAAACATGTATATTTATTAGCCAGGGGAGGATTTGAAGTAATGTTCATCAAGTTCATGTAGTCGATTTCCTTAACGGAGAAGAAAGTAAGCAGTAGTCCCCTTCTTTCTATAACTAAATCTTAATTTTTCTTGACAACAAAATCAGTTTTCTGAGTTTTTTCTGTTATCTTAATGGTTTAATAAAAATCATTGCTATCTCCATAGTCCATACCTTATGCAGACCAACTGATCATCTGAGCCTGACAAATCATTGCTAATGAAAATAAAAAATCTGTCAAAACACAAATTTACTGACACTAGACGGCAATTTTATGACCAAAATTTACGGGCAAGGTGCTTGGGACAACAAGCACGTAGAAAAAAAGAAGCACAACAAAAATAAACCACCTACAAGCCATAGATTCCGAACAAGTATATCGACAAGACAAAGTTTTAGCCGGTCAACAAGCACAACATTCAATGCAAATCCATGAAAATTTATCAAAAAGAAAAGAAAATGCACAGATACAACCTGTACAGGTAAGAAAACTGTAACTTAACATTTATATCTCACATTTTTTTGTCAATTATAATTACATTTTTTTGTAACTTAACAGGTAAGAAAACTGTAAACCGTAACTTAACATTTAAATAATTTCAAAAAAGAAATCTAAGAAAATACTTTTCTGTCCCATAATATATTTTCCGGAAATACACATTTATGAGAAGTTATTATCAAAAAGACAAAATTTTCACAAAATATTATTCAATTACCAAATAAATGTAAAAAAATCATCAAAAATATTACGCCTAATTTAATCTAACATTGAAAATGAGGAGAATCTTCTGCCCCATAATATATTTTTTTGGCCAATAATATTGAAGGAAATATATTACCTAAAATATATAAATCTAATAAAAATTAAAAATTATCAAAAATTAAAAGTAGGCAATAATTAATTTAATCCTAATAATCAATAATTAAAATATGCAAATCAAATCAAGATATTATTGTTCATCACTGTTCATCTAAAATTTAAATCAATCACGAAATAATTAAACAAGAAATAAATAAACAAAAAGGTTCAATATCTAATGTCCGTTACACTTCTTTTGATTAAATTGATTTTAATTACAATTACAAACCAATAATAAAAAAGTAAAAAAGATCAATCAACAAAATCTAAAATCAAATTATATAAAGTTGTGGATACGCACCCGTAGATTGAAGTATACTTCTTTCTACGAAAAAATTAGTTCATGATCCTACCAAATAGCCGAAATACAAAATTATTAGTAGAAATTCGTGAAGAAATAATGTTACTGATATGATATTTAACATCTCTATTGATCTTTTTTTTCGTCCGGTTCTAAGAAGAGTGCCAGTATTCCTAATAATATTATGTTGCTTCTCTATCTTTCCATTTGATTAGTCTTGATTATCTTTAAATCCGTTCTTTAACTACTGAAACTTAAGCTGAACTTTTGTTTACACGAGTTTGCCTCGTATTTGACAATATTTTTGAAATTTACATTAAAGCGAGCTACAATCTTTTCTGATCGACAAAGTTAGGAATTTTTTTGTTGCTAATATAAATTTGGTGTATATATATCATATTGCAAAAAAAATTAGCAAGGATATATTCTTTTATGAATCATAAGCAAAAAGACATAGGCGATGGAGAGTATGCAAAAAGAGTTGGTTTCTTTCAATCTTCCTATTCATAGGCCATGATTTGTTGTTATTTTATATATAAGCTGATTATTATTACCTTATATTTTTATTTTTTTTCTGAGTCGAAAATGTGTGGAAAACTTTCTCATAGATTAAGAAAGAATGTAACTTTTCATTTATGTGTATGGCATAGTCAGTACGTTCCAACAAATTCCAATTTTTAGCTTTGGGTGACACAGCAGAAGCTAATACGCACGGGTATTCTTTTATTGAATGGTTTGTTTGTGCTAAAGTTCCACGCTACTTCGAACTTCATTTGCATTCATAGAAGGGAAGAAATAAACCACATTGTTCAGCCACCAAATTGGGTCTTCTTCCGCACGCTACTTCGAGCAAGAAAGCAATGCGTACTCATCGTTTTGAAAGGCCAACCAAAACTTTTCATTAAATAATCCAAGTACATGAGAAACTTTTCATACTTAACCATATAAAAATAAAATTCAAAATCTTGATTAGTGCTTTCAGTGTATTTCATTTTCTTTTTGATGTCCTTGGAATTTTATCAGAGTGCTCTCAGTAGTCTAATCTGAGATATAATCCATAAAATTGATGTATAGGCAGCCTCTACGGTCATTACTGCACATGCTTCAATTATGGCATTTAATCTGGGATCGGGTTTCTTCTTGCTATTTGCAGAGACATATACTCTGAAAGTGTGAAATATTATCGTAAATAATGGGACCGGGCGTATTTTTTTTTCTTTTTCTTTTTTTCGTATTATTCGTATTATGGTTTGAGACTTCAGTTTAGCTTATCTTTTCAAGCTAGGTTTATATATCATTTGTTCAGAATAAAATGCAATGCATACATTAATTAAAGACATTAAAGACATTTTCCTCCTGCAGGTTATGTAAAATTCTCTGATGTTGTTGCAAACCTGATCTTTCTTTGGTGAACAACACAGGGAGAGGAAAAACTAAATCACATCCTTAATTGATTTGTTTTGATAATAACAAGAAGGATATTGTATTTTAGGGTTGTTAGTCCCAGATACAACCTATAGGTTCTCCCTATGTTGGAGAGACAAAAGTATATAAAAAAAATAAAAGGAGCCATAGATTTAAATAAAATTAATATTTTGAGAAAAGACGGGACCCGCACTTTTAATCCGTTCATGGAGATGGAGTAAGCACCATAGGCCCTGACAATAATTGACTGCAAATCCATAATTTTGTTGCACTGTAGGGAAGTGCTTTGAACAATAGCATTAATTTCTTAGTGATGTATTTGCTCTGAGTCAAAAAAAAAAAAAAACCGACAGGAAATGGGGTGGTTTATGAAAGCGTTTTATGTATTGGGATTATCAATGGGTAAAAATGGAGTCCATACATTGTCAACTTAACAGTGATCTTAACATTTCTCTGCATTGTAAAACAGTGATCTTAGAAAAAAAAAAAAAAAAAACTATCCCATTAATAATTTATTTTATTTTTTTGTTAATATTATGAGTGCATCTATGTGCACTCGCGGGTGCACATTCCTCCCCTTCTCATTCGCTGGGTTTAACGGGCATCCAACTGTTTAGAATTTTTTTATTTTATTTTCAAAGCTGCTTTATCTTCCATCTTTTCTGTTGCTGTGTCTTATGAAGTTTCTTCATTGATGATGAATACTAGCTACTGACCTAACTTTCACAGATGGTTAAGATAAATTTGAAAATGGATTCGTAAGAACAATAATTTGAAGTAAATAACAACCAAATCGGGAGTAATTAGGGGCTAGTGGGTTTTGATTATCATCTCCGTAATCATCTGATTTTGTGTTGGTTGGATTTGATTCGGTATCTTAACCAATTCTTTATCTTGGTGTGTCTATATTGATTTTCATTTTATTTTGGATCTGTGGGTGGGTTGTTTTTGATATTAATTAGGACATGTAGTTTAAGACCTGACTAAAATAGTGCGGTATCATAGTATTTTGATTCTGAAGGGAAATAAAAGGAGAAATCATAGCTACCCTGATTAAAAATTGTATTAGAATTGTGAACAGAAATAGGAGAGGATAAATTAGTTCCCTCTATTCTTACTTGACTAAATATTTTTGCACATAACTTAGTCATCTTTGATGTTTGATTGAACCCCATCCACAAAAAGGAATATACATACCTTCCATTTTTATTGTTTCAGGGAAGAAAAAGGAGAAAGCGATATTGGAGGTTTAGAGACATGCACAATAATACCTCTTATGGTTTGTTAAATATAATGGAAATAAGGAATTAAAATCAAATAGGTAACGTCCGCAGAATTTTGACTAATTAGGATGGGAGTAACGTGCACCCCGGTAGGGGTGCACATAGATGGACTCTAATATTATTGGATAACAATTAATAGTTAACTTTATTTTTGTTAATAAGATATATATCCCATTAATAGTTTGTTTTAAACTTTTTTTATTATGATTAATTCTAATAAGTATGTCATTTAACTAAAAACAAACCCGTGCGTAGCACGGGTGACAAACTAGTAAAAATAAAAATGGTGTTTGATCTGAGATTATGTACCTTCTGTCGTTAATTACGAAGTGAAAATAATCCTAGCCGTCAAACATCATCGATTTTTGTTGATTCGAGATGAACGAGTGAGATCTCACAATCCTGTCGTAAATTACGAAGTACCCTAATCTTAGCCGTCAAAACTTCATCGAGATCAAATGATTCGAGATGAACATGTCAGAACTCACAGCCAAATAAAATCCCATACGTGCCATTGGCATAAGTCATTCCATACGTGGCATTGGCAGCACACGTGTCTTATAGCTATCTCATCTAATCTAAGCCGTTGGATTAACACTACTAACAGATCAAGCACTCAAAAAATGACACGTGTATAAAGGGTGTATGGGTAATTTCGACGTCATTATTTCATCTCATATGGGGAGAAATTGACCAAATTGACCGAGAAATTGACAAAACTAACTTTTTAGGATGAAAACATGGATGGAGGACTAGTTTTGTCATGCAAAAAAAAAATAGTGGCCTATAGTTGTAACCCTGGGTAAAAAACTGGCCTACATCTGTAAATAATCCATGGAAATATCAATAACTTTTCCTCGCTTGGGTACTATGTACATTATTGCAGGTTGCACTACGTGGATCCAAGGCTGATGTTATGGTTACGGGTGATGGAATAGCGGTAGAATTTTCTTATCATAGTGGGGGTTTGAACTCTTATTGAAAAAGGGTGGTGTTGGCAAACCTCTGCAGCAACTTTTGAGACCTCAGCGGGGTTATGATCCTGACCTGTAGGATAACACTAATCAAGGGGCTGTGTTTGCAAGAAATTGACTAGGAAAGGAAGTTCAACCCGATGCTCATTTGTTGAGATGTATATGTTGTACCTGTATGTAGTCTCTCCCCCATTCTGTTTAGCTGCGGGTCTCCTTATGATTTAGCTCTATGCTTGGTGGTACACCCAGACCAGTATATTTATTGCACATGATATAAAGAAAGCTTAGTTCTCTATGTTGTCCTTAGTTGCTGCTAGTAGCAAGCATTAAGCAGAGCAGAGCCTTACGTTGACAGCATCCTTTTGCCACCATTGTGTATACAGATATGACTCGCGGGTAAGTAGTAGTTACGGAAATAATGCAATAGCCTTTCGAATATTAAAAGTTAAAACCCTCGAAAGTGTCCTCTTGAGAAAGCAAAAAATGAAGAATATACTGGCTGCTGAAGCAGCTGTCCGGTTTGGAGCCACCAGACTCAAGGCGAAAGAGTGTTCATCTTTTAACTTCGTTGATTTGAGTACTAATTTATTTGGGTGGGATTTTTTTCTCCTTTCCAAGTAGTTATACTGTTCACCGAATTTGAGACTGTATTTACATTTGTGACTACAGGGTAGCAGATACATTTTTGAAATGAATTATGTGGAAAATAAATTTATAAATTTTGAAAAATAAATAAATATAGATACAAAAGTTATGAGACACAAACTTTGCGATTCATCTAGAACCATTTTAGCTAGACACAAAAATTATGGACTTATAGTTCGCCGGAGAATAATTTTTGCATTTCACAAGAAATAAAAGTTAACAAGCATTGTCATTTCTCACTGTGCATCTAAATATAGTTGATCATTTGGATTTTCATATGGCAGTGCTGCTGCGCCAAAGGTGTTGGAAATTTGGGGTAAAAACGGAGGATGAAATAAACACAAAAGAAATTGTTGTACTCAAAATCTTTCAAGGCTCGTACGATTTCTTTTAGACGATTATTTCTACCCTCCCAATATCAATTGGCGATTGCAACAGGTATGCGAAATAATGCCTTCAGGATACAATGAAAGCCCTACAACAGAAAATTGGATTCAAGGTTTGCACCGCTTGACCCAATCAAGAACACACTAGAAAGAATTCGATGATGCTTTAGAAAGAGAGAAAACAGGTTGAATTGATTGTTTTAGAATGGGAGAATACCTTCACTACTTATAGGGATATTCATGCCTATTGGAGATGCCTCTTCACTTCCAAAACACACATAAGGTGTCTTTTGGGAATGGTTGCCTTTTATGAACCATCACACCTAATAATGGTGTCTCTTCATCTCCAACTAACATCCATTGTGTTTATCCAACACAGAATACTTCCCCGTCATAGCGGCAAACCAAAACATAAAACCATTTTATTTTCTAAGATATTGAAAATATCCAACAATCTCCCCCTATTTTCAATAACCAAAAACATGAAAATAAAAATAAAACAGAACTTTTAAATCAGAGTGGCTGCATCACCGAAGTGACTGCCTACGTACCCGTGTGGGATCAAGCCAACGTAGTTCAAGCTAAATTGAGACTAAGCATCATCGTTGAAATCAAATACATAAATGATAGGTATCTTTTGGATTTGAACCTTCACTTAGTGTAAGAAACTCAAAGCCTTATCGAGATTCTATGGTGAAACCAGTCTTGAACCAAGTATCCCTTATGATAAAACTGGAGTCTCCACACATATTGATTTCATAAATCATGTGTTCTAGAGCTGCACGTTAATGGCCATGTGCTTATATCCTTGATTCATGAGTCTTCTTTAGAGAACGGTCTTCTTCTCTTAGGAAACTACACGATTTCCATACTCATATAGGTAAGTCTCGAAGGTGTTTGCGATACACCTTTACTAATCACGGACTCATTAAGGATTTACATCCATCCTATTTTCTTGCAGAACCCAGCACTAATTAGAAATGGGAAGTTTTATATTAGTGCTCCATAATCTACATCCATAACTTGTTGGTACCACATTGAACCTTGTTTATCTTTTTCAAAACATAGGTTGGGTTTCTACTATGAGAGATCAACCTTCCTTCACAGACCTTAGTCCCATTTCTTTATACTTCATTGAAAACATTTCCTTTGGGAGACTTTCCATAAATATGTCTGCCAAGTTTTTCTCCGTTTCAATGGCTAACTGCAATTACTCCTTTCTTGAGTAATCACTAGTAGAAAAATCAACATAGGTGACATTTCAGAACTGTCACAGTATCAATATCATGACGGTTCAGGTGGAATTTGAAAGTGTCACCAAAGGCAGTGTCACTGTAGGGGTCAGTTATAATGACGTTTAAGAACTGTCATATAACCGTTACAAATTACCTTCAAAACTGTCATGCAATATCTTAAACCGTCATTGTAAGAGATATCCACAGCCGTTTCCTAGGGAAAACGCCACCTAAACAATGTAACCGTGACTGTTTCTTACAATAACCGTTACAACTCCTAAATATCTGTGACGGTGTCTTTATGCAACCGTCATTTTAGATGTCCAGGTGTAATGGTTTTTCTTCATCAAACGTCACCATATGACCATTGATTACATGCCGGTCATACGGTACCAATGTTAATTTTTCAATTAATTTTAAAACTTTAAAGGAAAGTAAGTACCCAACCAAATTAAAACAATAAAAACACGTACATTATTATTGAATTAAATTTACAATCTCATTTAGAAAATAATAATCGTGTCTACACGTTCAAAGCATTTGCAAAAATTCACATTCTAAAGTACATATAATTCGGTGTAAGATTTTCTTTATGCATTAGTTGTCAATGCCTTCGATTAGTAGACATCTCCAATCTCACAGCTCTTGACACATCAGAAGTAAACTCTAAATCCCTTCAAAAATAAAATAAAAGAAGTAAACTCTAAACTGTACATTTAGTTGATTCGATTAACCTGAAATAAACCAATAAAAAATTCAAAAAACAAGCTATAGCCAGAACCTTTCTTATTGTTCTTTTTCCCATGTACAAGCAAAGGTCCAGGCAAATACCATCTGCAAAAGATTAACCTTTCCATCATTATAAACCCAAAAAAATGAGAAATTGAAAGAAAGATCTTTAGATGAATCAAGATGTTGGCAAAATTCATAAATTAAGGTCCAATAATCAATATGATATACGTTCCTGTATTGTGTCATTTCAGCAAAATCTATCACGCCGTCTGAATTTGCTCCATAAAGTCATTTCCCAGATTGCCATCCAATAAGGCTTAAAATCACAACAGAAACACAAAAATGAATCATAATATGAAAAGCTAACTTATGAAAAATGAATATTTAAGATTTGTTTGACTAATATTCATACACCCAATCATTCACTTTCCGTTAAACACAGGAACAAGGGAAAAGAATCAAGCAATTATCACACGAAAATTTATTGAAAAATATAACCAGCAAGAAATCAGATCCATGAAAATTAAACCTTGATTCACCCAATATTCCTCCCTTTTTTTTTTTTCCGCCTGAAAATCTTAAAGTGAGAGGTTGATGGTAACATAAGAAAACAAGAAAACTATAAATCTTCCGTCACGAGAGAACAAAATTTCTGAACGGTACCTCTTTTGATTTTGTGATTACTCATGGAAGAAATCAGAACATGAATATTGAAGTGTCCTAAGCTTAAGATTGAAAGAGAATAGTTTGTGAGAGAAGTGGGAGAAAAAGATCATGAAGGCGATTAGCAAGAAGGTGAGGTAGAAAGAAATCTATGTAGAGGAGAGACTAGAGAGCGGCTGAGAAATCTATAGTTCCGCACCTTAGGGTTTTCATTCCTTTGTTGGTAGTTTGGGGAAAATCTGACGGTCCAGATTCTTGATTCATGAGGTTCACGTGCTCTTCTCTTTCGTGCAAGTGTTGACTAGTTTAGGGGTGCGCAGTCTTGCAACAAAATATTTAATGGATGACATTTTTTTTTCACGTGTACTATTGCCCAAACTCATTTTTTTTGTTTTTCTTTTCAATAAAAAATTCATTTTATTTATTACTCCTCCAAGTAATTACCTGGGACATGGGTTGACCGAACTCCAGTTACACGTTGGCTTTCACAGATTTGTAAATTTTAACCAAACATAAATAGTTAAATCTTCAATGAGGGACCTATACATCCGCTTTTTCAAAAAAAAAAAAAAAAGACATATACATCCATCCATGATGCAAAGAAAATGCAGCCATCCCCGGTATATTGATAACATACATACACTTCAATTATGATAGTTGGTCACGACAACCGTCAGTATATATAATGGTCTATTGTAACAGTTTAATACCCAAACGTCATAGTATGTGAGATGTATGTGACGGTTGATAAAACGTCAGTGTATTGTGTAGGTCTATTGTAACAGTTATAGCAATCATCGTCACAGTAAGATGCTTCTGTGACAGTTTTACTAACCGTCACGGGTTATAACAACAATTAATGACGGTTGTGTCTAGCAAACGTCAGCAACACATGACCAACAATGTATTGTGACGCTTTTTTGTTAAACCGTCATGGTAAAAAATTCCAAACCGTCACCTAATCCTACATCTGGCCTAGTGAATTGACTTACCGTTCAATTTACAAGACTTGTATGTCTTGACCTTTCATTATAAGTCTTTGTTACAGACGTTATAGATCATAGCCTGATTCACAATTAATCAAGACCGCTTGAGATGGCTTCTTCCAAAAATGGGATCTCTACAAGTTAGGTTCTAAGCCATTCCTCCTCATTAATTGCATCCATTTATGCAATCAATTTTGACAACATTATAAAAAATGTTCCTATTTAATTTTACAAAATAATTGTAACTTCTCTAGTGATCCTAATTAACATTTACGGTTAATTCACAAGAAGTCATTATAGACTTGCATACACTAGAGGCATAGAAAATTTGTAGGCAACTTAATTGCTATTTCAACAAGCACATTATTACGATGAGTAACTCCTCTACTCATGCCCAATTAATCTTCTACAAATTTATACCCAAAGACATAGACAATGTCTATTTAACATTTTACATTATGTAATGCAAATGTTCATAATTTATGCATCGGTAATATCGTAAAACCTCATAGTTGGATATTTGGTCGGCCGCCCAATTTCCAATACGTTACATATTAACCGGAATTTTCCATTTCGATGTCATTTAAGACATTCCAATTTCCAGATTTTGGAACCATATAATTCTTAATGAAAGAATTATGATTTCAGACTTCTAAATTTATAATTCCTACCGCAAGAATTATACCCGTACCAAAAATTGTAGTCTCAACAATCATTGGTGATCTCCATTTTGGTTTTCTAATCTTAGAGCATTCATGACAATACTTTTCTAATGTCACGCGACCAAAATAGTACTTGCACTCATTTATAGTACACCAAAACAGTTCTTCTTGTCAAGTGAGATCAATCACACAGTACATGCCACGCATTAGAATTCCAAATATGGAACTCTATCTTTCAAGTATAAGTTTTCGCCTTGTCAATCAAAGCCACAGAACTTTCCTTTTCCTTTCCCACAAACAACAAAACTCTAACCATCAAATGAAGTCATTTCATGAAGAGATACGTCTCTTTGACAGACAACCGTAACAATTTAGGATTTGTTGTATCTTTCTCATCTCGATTCCAAATGGAGATTTTACAAAATGGGTAATCAAGACAAAATCCTGATTTACAACTTTCATTTTTACTACAATTGCGGTAATGTATTCCCAAAGTATGTACACAATTGGCTTTCTTGTCAAAACCTCAAGCCAGGAACACTTTGTGAAAGAACGATTCTCCGCGTCTCCGCCCAAACTGAATTTGTGCAGAATCTACCTTTCATAAGAACTAACTATTATATATGGATTCAATCCATTGACCATTATATACCGGTGCCAGCAACGATCAGAACGTTCATGACTCTCAAAAGAGTGATTCCTCTAGAAACGATACCAAAGCGTTTATAAACTCTCTTTTTATCCAGTCATTGTACCGTCTATGGAAAAGGTTTTTCCACAGATACAAAATACCGTAAAAATAAAATTTCAGTCCCACAGCCACGAGTCTTTTGAAGAAAAGACGCACCTGTCCGACTTCCGGTATAAATGATCGACATTTACTGTAGGTTCTTAATATATGTATTGTGACTGTTCACAGACTTGGTTTTCTAACTCTTTATTCATGCCATCAAAACTTGATTTTCTTTTATGAAACCATAATTAACAGCGATATCTTTCTACGAAGACTTTTCCATTGCAATCAAAGTCTTGTGTCAGATGTAGTTAATTAATGGATTCCATATTAAAAGGATTTGGTGCCTTCACCACATTCCTCAATCAAGTTACGCAAGAGGGCTCATAATTGCCTCTTGTTCACACGCATAATTTGATGCAAATCTGATGTCTTGTATCCAAATACAGTCAGCCGTTGTTAATTGTTAGACAAACCGCTATTGGGTGAATAATTTCTTTATGGCGGAAATATTATATTTCCAACAGAGAAATTCATTTCCCAATTTGGATTCCATGTTTTCCTGTTACGTTCTCTTCGTCGTCCACCCTTGACGGAATTACAGAAAATCATCGCATGATTGATCATCTTTCACACGGCTAGAACCATTACCCACTGCATCGTCAATTTTCCAGATAGGGTCCACAAGGACCGTTACTGTACTCCTTTCCCTTTTGTTCTTCAAAGTGAATTTTCTAGTACGTGACAAGAAACCCCACATCTGGAGTAGTTTCTTTCATATTAAAAGACCGATGGTCAATGGTGCACAGATTCTTTTTGTTCCAAAATATCAACCAGAAACATTCTTCAAATTTACCGCAGCTCCACCCTCCATTGGTAGAAAAATAATCGTCTAAAACTGTTGGAAATTTTGGGTAAAAACGGAGGATGAAATAAACACAAAAGAAATTGTTGTACTCAAAATCATTCAAGGCTCATACGATTTCTTTTAGACGATTATTTCTACCCTCCCAATATCAATTGGCGATTGCAACAGGTATGCGAAATAATGCCTTCAGGATACAATAAAAGTCCTACAACAGAAAATTGGATTCAAGGTTTGCACCCTTGACCCAATCAAGAACACACTAGAAAGAATTCGATGATGCTTTAGAAAGAGAGAAAACAGGTTGAATTGATTGTTTTAGAATGGGAGAATACCTTCACTACTTATAGGGATATTCATGCCTATTGGAGATGCCTCTTCACTTCCAAAAGACACATAAGGTGTCTTTTGGGAATGGTTGCCTTTTATGAACCATCACACCTAATAATGGTGTCTCTTCATCTCTAACTAACATCCATTGTGTTTATCCAACACAGAATACTTAAATCATAGCGGCAAACCAAAACATAAAACCATTTTATTTTCTAAGATATTGAAAATATCCAACAAAAGGTATTTCATATTTTAGCAACCAAAAAGGATCTCTCTAAATTTATCAAAAAATCTCTCTCATCAATAAATTGTTAAGGTGAGATGATGGAGGAAAATGAACACAGTGTATTACCATGTTCCTGATCATAGTGTACCTAATTTTGGGAGAATCCTTACGCGAAGATGAGAAGCCGATTAGTTGAGAACCAAACAAATAGTGATTTTAGCAATAACAAACTTGCAATGTTAATGGTATTTTCACAGATTAAATTACTCTGATTCTTAAAGCCAGTAGTAATATCAATTGAGATCTAACAAATTTACTGTAATTCAGAATCTAAATGAAATGAAATTATCAGACCAATATATACAGAGAAAGGAATGAGTGCTCGAATTTTTTTCTTTCACATTCACACATGATAAATTTGTTGGCGTGTGCTATGACAAAAATTCAAGAAAATGACTAGGAACGGGAGCATAAGATTTCGGCTGGAGCCAAGGACGAGATATTTTTTGGTTTCTCAAGGCAAGTTTTGGGAAGCGATTTTCACTGCTGACGTGACGAAACTAACTGATTTGAACTTTGGAGCATTAACAATTTATAATTCAAACTCCAACACAACTATTGGTGTTTTGTCGAGGGTGGAAACTAACTGACGAAAAAAGTTTCAAGTTTAAAATATAAAATCCATATACAGAAAACAAATAAGGACGTTCATTTTTCTGTTATCACGGATTATTTTTTTCTAACTGGTCAATAGGAAATCCATTGAATAAGAAGTATAAGGGGTACCCAACCCAAGAAAAACAATCGAAACAATCTTCGATTTCTTTTTTTTTCTAAGCATTATCAGATTTTCTTCTTATTGTGTATTTTTGGTTGGGTCAAAGGAGTACAATTCTTGAATCCAACAATCCAACAATTAATATTGTTGCGGCTTCATTGTATTCTGAAAGCATTATTTTATTGACCAACTATACTAGCCAATTGTTTAGGAAGGGTCGAAATATTTGTCGAAAAAAATCACAATTGGCCGTGAAGTCAGTAATACAACTTTTTTTTTTGTTCTTCGTTTTCATCCTCTGGTAGCCAATTTGGTACAAAACTTAGCAATAACGGTACCAACTTTAGCAATAAATGTCTGCACGACTACGCTATAAATATTTTATAGTATTAAAATTCGGAATTATTTAGTCTCCTGAGGTGAAAAAAGAAGAGTGTAAAGACCAAAAGTGAGGAAACTTTACGAAGAATGCATTTGCTCTTGGACCACTCATATGGTCAAAAACTTTTAGTGAGGAAACTTTTACTGGCATCGGCTGTCGGTGAGAACCTACGTTAACTCTTATTTTTCGGAAAATGGGTCATTTGTTCAAAAAAAAAATTAAAACATGGTTCAAATAGACTAGTAAAATTTTTTATGGGTGAAATGGACAAAAAAAAAATAGCAAGGATGAAACTGGATTCATCCTGGCTTAAACTTAAAAAATAGCGAGGATGAAACTGGATGCATCCTGATGTAAATTAAAAATAAGAAAAAGTATTTGGAAATGGGTAGGATGAAACTGGTTACATCCTGATTATTTTTATATTTTTGTCCATTTAAACAATATCAAAATCTAGATGTCTTTTTCATCCAGAAATTATTAATTTTTGTTTTTTTAACCAATTTTGTGTAAAAAAAATTACACACAATCCCATAACCATGGTACCCAACACGGTTTCTGTTCAAATTTGGTACGTTCAAAACATCAAATTCAATGCACCACCTTTCTTATGCTCCACCTGTTACAATACATGGACGCATGAAACACAGGTGTAAATGAAACTTAGCCATGTATAAGGGTAATATTGTACTTTACATTAACAAAAACAAAACTACGGAAAAGAGGAAAGAAACCTCCTCGCCTCCTTCCAACTCTGTAACTGTCTCTTCTTCCTCATCTTTTTTCAGCTCACTTTGTCGAAAAACAAATCGTACACTTTGTTGAAATTTTTTCTGATTTTGGATCATTTCTATTTGGTTCAGATCTTAATTGTTTAACGTTTTTTGTATTTTGATTTTTTTTCGGTTCAATTTGGAGTGGAAATGGAACTGGGGATGGATTAAACAATCAAAGAAATTGAATATAGGAGACTGACTAATTAAAGATTCCATCAAATTATCTCGGCGTGGTCATTGGTATGGGTCGGATCCAGACATACCCGACATGGAAAACCATTTTCATCGCCCTATCGTAGTTCGATACTGTGTGTTTTTGCAGGAAAATGGTTTTGTTATTGAAATATAAACTTGTATGTTCTTTGTAATGAAGTTGAAGCAGATTTCAATGAACTTTTTTGTTTTTTTAATTGATTGAATTTGGTTGTGGTGGTGGCGGCGGCGGTGCTGATGGTGTTGCCGGTGGTAGTAAGGGTTAGGGTTATGGTGGTGGTGGTTGTTTTGGTTATGGTACTACTACTGGTGTGGTAGAGTGGTGGCGGCGCTGCTGATACTGGTGGTTGTGTAGGTGACGGTGGTGGTAGGTGAAGAAATGAGGATGTGGTAGTGGCGGCGGCGGCGGCCATTTCTACACCATCAGTTCCGGCACTCTTAAGGTTAGGTTTTTGAAAAGAAAAAATTTCTTCCATCATCTTCTTCATCGTTCTTCATCCGTTCTTCGTCGACGATTAATCGTCGATTCAAAAATTTCTTCGTCGATTAACCTACTCGCAAGAAAGAAATCAGATGCCCAATCGAAGTCAAAATCGATTGCTCAACAAAAATTAGAACAAAGGCTTGCTTTGATTGCTCAAGAGCAAGTAGAAGAAGAACAAGCGAACTCGGACAATCAACCTCTCGTAAACATGGCTTCCATGAGAAGGTAAGTGCTTTTGAACTGTTTTATAAGTGTTTGAATCGATTTATAGCAGTGGGGTTGGGTTAGAATCGTTAGAATCTCGAACCCTAACTCAAACATTTGAGTTTCAGTGAGTACCTGCATTGATTTTAGTATGAATACAGTGCCGGTAATGGATTACGTCATTCAATTTAGGATGAAGACAGTGTCGTGATTTAGTTACGGCATTGATTTTATTATGAATACAATGGCGTTTTCAAACCCAGATTCACCTGAAACTGAATTTTCTATACCGGTATTGAAATTAGGTTGAACACAATGCCGATAGTTAGTTACGGCGTTGCTTTACATTTATTCAAATATGCCGGTAGTGCTCTTTTGGTATCCAGGAAACCCCTAGAAATTGTTATCAGTACCGGCATTGATTTTAGGATGGATTGTGTGTCGTACACTGGTTCAAGCATGGAGTTGGATTTTTCGGGTGTCTTGGTAGTGCTCCTTTGGTAACCGAGGAACAGTTTAGGGATTAACGGCATTGTCGATAGTTGTTGTTCAATGCGGAAATGTGTACCTAAGCATCTTTGTTTTTTCCAAATTACTATGTCGTTTTGGTCCCGGCATGGTTGGTATTTCTTGAATCTGTGCCGGTATTAAGACTGGATGTGAGTTGTCTTATATTCATTTCGTGTGTCTTTTGATTAGGGCTAAAGCCAAGGAAGCTAACAAAGGAAAAACTAAAGACGTTGTCATTAAGAGAAGAAGGAGGGACGGTCTTGATACTCCTCGATCTCTGCCTCCTCGAGGGAAAGATCAAGGTCGCAAAGCGTTTGGGGGCTGATACAAGAGGGATAATTTGGGAGAGTGGTGGTGACCATAGTCGACTTGTAATCCGTGAACCGACTGGAACACTTGAGGACGATGAGCATGATGAAGAGGAAAGTGAAGAGGAAGATGATGAGGTTCATCCAAATCAATTAGCAAGCCAAAAGGAAGTTGGTGGGCCAAGTTAAATGCGCATCTAGGAATTATTTACCCTCTAAATTTTCCTTTGCGGCCCAACGTATGTAAATTACTCCTTCTTGCCTGAAATTTCTTTATATGTGATGTAAGTGAAGTGTAAGGATAATTAACTTCAGTCTTTATATTTACTCTACTATATAAGCATCTTATGTGACGATCAAACACCAACAGTAAAACACTCAGCATGATGATTTCTCCTCTCATAATAATGTAGTATGCTTCCAATCTTATCTTTTTAGATATATCTTCTCGGAGGAGATAATTTTGATGAAAAGGATCGTGAAAGAGTTAAATGAAGATACAGGTACTTTCATCAACCTGCTATGAACTCTTGGGTCTCATCATTTAAAAAAAAAAATTGAATGGGTTCCTACCACTACCAGAGGAAATTAAAGATGATAATTATGAAAGCAGAAATAGAATTTTCTTTAATTTAGTAGTGTGGACATATATTGTTATAATCGATCTCAAAGCTAATCAGTGAAATTTATGTTTTTCCAGTATATCTTTCATTCTTGTGATATGATGTACAAATGTTGTGATTGTCAGCTCCATTCTTGTAAGCCTAATTGTTCGATAAAACTGTTGTTTCTGATTACCTGACTTTCCAGTATTATGTGAATTGAAGGCCATTTTGAGTGCCCGGGTCTATTAGCCAAATTTAGACTAAATTCAATAGCAACACTCAAAGGATTAAGCCTATTAGAATGAGTGAAACTCCAACTTGCATTTGGTTCACTTATTTTGCTTTGCAGGGCATCACAGAGATTCCCAGTCTTCTTGTTTTGGCAAAGATATAACAATCAGCTTGGTCTTGTCGCAGCATCATGGATTAATTAGAAAAAAGGATCAGAAATTAGTCACAGAACTTAATGGTTTACATTGTTTTACACTATAAGCTCTATAGTTGCTTCTTTCGTTCAACTTGAATCGAACCTTAAGAAGACAGATGTCGAACATAGGTGATGTTTAATGAATAAATTCTTTAACTGCAACCTAACTTGTTTGATTTTATCTCTAATTTTTGTATTTTCTTGTGTATGCTATCATAGGCTCCCTGCCCCTTCAATTGCAAACTTTTATTTTTACATATGAAAATTCTTAATTATCAGATGTTCTCGTTAGTTTATTGTTGCCTTTATTTTTGAGGATTCTGTCATTACATCCCCGTCAGTTTCTCTCACCTGCATTCCTTACTAAGCACCATTTTCATTACTATCACCTCACCTTTAGATTTGGCCCTTCGCTAAGTATGAACTCAATCTGTATTATGTCCGTGAGATTTATTTGTTTCCTTCATAGGAATGCTCATTTATTGCTGTCTCATTGCTGACATTTGTAATTGGATTCACTCAGGGCCTAGGTTTCCTCCTGAAAAAGTTCACCTACGAGTTCTTTCGCAAGCATAAGCGAGGGCCTCATTACCACCACTCGGTTAAGGCGCTGCCACAGTGCCACCTCCACCTCCTAATCAAGGTATATAAAATCAAATTCCATGTCACTTTAGTTACAAGTAATGGTTATGTTTTTTGATTTAGGAACATTATAAAGTTTGACTGTGCTTGTAGGGGTCACTACTCCGGTGTATTAGTAGTAGTTGATTGATTAAAGGGATATTTTGTAAAAGGATGGTATATTTATTGCCATATTAGGGTCTGGGTCGTAGAACAAAAAGCAAGGAAGCAAATTGTGCAAATTGTAATTGACAGAGCTTCTTCACTGCATAATGTGAATAGCTAAGGTTGTTGGTCATGCTAGCTATTGAACTATCATTAGCTTCTGCCATAATCGAGAATTTCTTTTTATCTTCAAAACTTGAATAGTATTATCATCCAAACCTACTTCTGATGACAATGGCATGATTAGTAGGCCAAAGTATGACCTAACGTATCCCATCCACCAGAATCTGTGAACACCTTCAGAGACTCTATGATATATCTCAATAAGACATTGAACTAAGTTTTTAATCTGGGCCTCAAAAGCGGATTTACATGACAACTTCTTAACAAAACCAAAGTTCTGAAGGAAGGTAAACTAACTAACTTGAAGAAATGAAACTTTATACATGATAATTGAATCCTACAGTTTCGCAGTAGCAAAAACCGAATAAGCTCACTTGATAAGGTTAGAGTTAATGCTAGTAGATGTTATCAGGCCAGATAAGAATGGCAACCGTATGAAAACCCCATTTCCGAGCCCGCTCATACTGAAAATCCAAATCAACCATTTTTCCTCCATCCTTCCATGGTATATGACACAAAACACGTATTCCATTTATAACCCCAATTCATCAAGAGGTGATGATGATAGTGCTCCTGAAGATAATAGTGGTGGTGGTGATAATCGATGAAGAAGATGGTTAATCGAAGAAAGGTAGGAGGATCGTAAGCTTTACGCCGCGGTAACCGGTGCTAGTTTTAGGGTACTCTCATACTGAAAGTGAAAGAACTCTACTGAAAACCCTAAGCCTTATAAACACTACTAAATTGCCCATGAGAAGAGGCGCCCACCGGTGGATGTGTAACGTAATCAGCCCACTTGGTAATACCTCCTGCATCCGACAAGCTAATTCTACACTTCAACCGAAGTAACTTTTTTTTTTTAACTGTACTTTTTCTTGGTTCTCCAAACGTACTATGGAGTCGATTTGGCGATCTAAAATCCTGATGAATTCACTTAAATAGCTCCATCAAGAAATTGAAGTTGTATTGTGCAAATCGTAACATTTTTATCAAAAGAACAAAAATGGTACACAAATTTGAACAAAAATTACATATGTTTAATTTTAAATACAAATTTGTGCATCAGAAGAAGTCTAATTTTATCAACTGCGCTTGATGTCCCTGCAACTGACGACACCCTTGGAACTTTATTTCCACAATTTTTCCTCTAGACACAAGGATGGAAGTAATATCAGCCATGTGAACGTATTTCATGTGACGAAAAACATAATCATCTTTTAGTAAGTTACATAGGAAAATAGGTGAAAAAAACAACCTTACAGATGCAATAGGAAAGAGTCATACAAATACAAGTATTTCCGCTGTTCAATTTGAAGGAACAAGGACTGTGCAGAATCTATAATAAAATGCCAGATACAATGTGCACTCCAAATCCGATTTAGGACCACCTAATGACTAGGAATTCCAACACATTCACAGCCAACTAGTAGATAACTCAATCCTGCAATCCTTAAACAAATTGCTTGAACTACATTGTGCTACTGCAACATTAGGATAGTGATGCCAAGTGGAACTCTTAAGTTCTATTTTCACCATCCATATCCCCAAATACCCATCTCAGTAGAAAATTACAATGATCTTTTAGAAAGTTACATAAGAAACAAGTTGAAAAAAACAACCTTAAAGATGCAATTGGAAGAATCACCGCGGTTCATTTATAATTTTCATTCATCATAATTGTCTCCATCATCTATCTAACTAGTAATCAATTTCCAAATATCTATCTACGACCTTGATAACGTTTTCTGTATTTGAAGTATGTTACGCCTATAACTGAAAGTAAACAACACAAACAGCCTGGTCCTCATTTTTCCTTTTCCAACGTCATCATGCCCGATACAGTATTTATATTGAGAAACATGAAATGGTTGGAAATTCAATGCAAGATCGAGCAATGGTAAAGTCGTGGACTAACACACTCCAACTGACCATATTCTCAGTAATCAGGGTTATCTTTTTGATAATGATATACATGGTGCAAGACGACCTCCTCACAGAAAGTGATTCCTCGACCAAAAGGTGTTTGTTTTTCCTCATGTGCATGATATAACAATAAATCTAAACGCCTTTGCACAACGAAATGCAGTACACGAGCTAGTGGGAGATATTGAAATGGTTGTGTAGTCTAGTTGATTTGGCAAAGGCTGCAGAACCCGAGCTACTGGTGCAGATCTAGAACTCTCATAAACTCATTACTCCTCAAGTATCTCCACACATTTTGCTTACTTCTATGATCTAGATTCTAGTGTGAACTAGTACCACCATTTTGCTTACACCCTTCTAACAAAGTATCGTTATTATATAAGAACCAATCAGAACGAACCAATCATAACTACAGATCATTATCAACATCCCATAAGAACTTATATCATGCACGAGATAGAAGTTTAATATTGTTACCGTAATGCCTTGAAGCGCCAGAATTCAGCTAAACGGGAAAGTTAGAGCATCTCTTGAAGGATGATTTCAATGTCAAACAAGGGGTGAATGGCAATTCTCAGCTGGAGGATTAATGACCCAGATTGGCTGTGGTCTCTCTGTTAGGTAGAGAACTCAAAGTTTCTTTCCTTCTTTCCTTCATGGAGGTCCTTTACAAATTGCACTGGATCTTTCAGTTGTTCCCTTTTCTCCACTTGGCTCCTCGCCTCCTCTTGATCACCTGCCATGTATCCTAGAACATATGAAAACAGTAATGATTTTACAACACAAAAGATATCAAATCCTAAATGTACAACCAGAACTGTCAAGCCTTAGCATTCCAGAACAAAAGATTGTTGATACGGATTACACACCAAGTCAAACGGCTAGGTACATTTCTTTCAGAAGACACAGTAATACACATTTTTCCAAGCAAATATGACTTAAACTAATAAGCACCTTCACTTACCATAAACTAATCTTTCCATCAATGCTTCTGGGAAACCTTGTAAAAATCAATTCTGATCCGCATTTTCTACACACAAAAGCAGAAATAAAATTAGAAAAAATCCATTTGAAATAACTGATTTACAGGAGTTCACCTAAAAGAATAATGACTAATGAACATGTATTGTTAACACTAATCGATTCTTCGTGGAATTTCACAGCTTTCTCCCGCTCTTGGCTAATTCTTACTAATTCATTAATAAGAGGGTCACCTTGGAGCAAAGTCTGAGAAGATCGAGCGTATGTCAACGAAGCAATATGTTCCCAAGCTTCTGAAATCTGTTACACGTGTACCACTTCCACCTACACATCTGTAGCTGGCTGTGTTGAAAATCCAGCCTAGTGGGAAGTGTTACGTCCCTACTGGAGGATGCTAGGTGTGCTGCTGGTTACACATTGGTCCAGATTCATTTAAAAAAGGTTCATCACGGAGCAGTGACTGATAAGTCCGAGAAGAAGTCAACGGAGCACTTTGTCAAGGACGATTAATGGAATCAGGGAGCCTTCCCATGCTTCTGGAATATGATACACATGTACCCCTTCCACCTAGAGATGTGTCAATCGACATAGACAGTTAAAGAATCGGTTCCAGGGGCTCAACAACATCATGAGAAGGTAATTCAACATGCTCTTTGGTTGCTGGTTGTTGTGTTGGGATTCATGATCTTCAGTATGAGGGTTCATCCATTATGCCATCCGAGAACTCTCTTTCAGGTTTTCCAACTAAAAATTCATCTGATTAGCTTTCTCTTAGCATCGCAATTTTAGGAAGAATCATGTGTAAGGTATTTTGAAGCATGCATTCCATGCAGCTCTGCATCAAATAAAATCCAGGAATTCAAGAAGAAAAAGATGGTTTCCATGTTATCATTGAATAAAAAAGCATGCAAAGGGCGGCAACGGAAGCAAACAAATTTAGTTAGAAATCCAGTTGCATCCTAAATACCACAGAACTTGGACGCAACGTAGTTTTGGTTGAGCCCTCCTGAATACAGGACACTTGGGTTGCAACAATTTGAAGTGTTTTCTAGCTCAAAATTCTTAATCATCTATTACTGAAAAACTACATCGTAAATGTTCGCAGATACACAAGTTCTATGTTCTGTAAACCAAAATGTTAAAAAGAAAAAAGAAAAAACTTGTAACCCAAAGCACAAATAACTTAATCATTTGGTAATTTTTGACATTCGCATAGTACTGACCAATTATAAAACACTAACACTACTAATTTGGGAGTGTAACTTTTTACTCTTACTTTTGATGATGTAGATGTAGAAAATCCTACTACTACATCCGAATGAAGTGTACAAAGAAGTAAACAAACAAAGGCATCAAAGAACACAAGATTTACGTGGTTCGGGTATGGTTACCTACGTCCACGGGGGTTAAGGGATGATCTTATTACTTCACGTAAGATTACAAGGATCCAACACACACAATAATGCTCACAAATTCCTAATACTACTCTCCTTTCTCTCTCTTTTCTTTCCAAAGAATCCTCCTCTCTACCTTCCTACACGATCCCTATTTATAGCTACAGGCGGTGATACACACTACACCATATGGCCTGATTTGAGACATACTGATTTTTGGGTTCGAGACACATATAAATGTCTTTAGTGCTTCCACTCATATAAGAGTCTCAAATTAAAAATATGAGTTGCTTTAATTCTGATTTTTCAAGTACTCATATAAGTGTCTTAAAATACTCATAAAATGTCTTAAAATATGCAATATTTGTAATTTATAATATTATCTAATTTAGAAAATCTCTTAATAGCTTCAATATTATCTCATTTATAATTTTCCTTTTAATTTTAATTTTCACCAAACTCCAAACTTCCCCCTAAAGTCCCTCTTTTTTTAATTTTCTAAATCACTCACGCATTGATTTCCCACTCAAATTTCCCCCATCTCTTTGTCTCACACAAAATCATTTGAAATTAAATTCCCACAATTTTTATTCTAGTTCCCTCCAATTATTTTCAGGATATTTTCAGATTAATAAAATAATTCCCAGGCATCGTAACACGTGCACCTCCTTGAGATAAGAAAGAAGGAAAAAAACATCTTATTCCATTTTTCTTTTCCTCCTCCTGTTTCTTCCTCCCCTTTCTCCTCTGGTCCTCTTTAAGAAAAATGGAGATAAACTGATTTTGATTTTGTGAACACAGATCAAACCCAGTTATAAAATCCTCCATAACTTACCGAAATCATTAAAGGCATCAACTGATTTTTGATTTTGTAAACCTAGAAAGCGGTATAAAAAAACTTTATTCACAAAAATCAAAATCTTTGATTTTGTAAACCTGGAAATTGATTTTCACTCTTAGCTTGAAGCTCTTACAAAAAAAGATTGAGTTTTTAGAAGAAAAAAAAAACCCTAGAAGATCTCTAACCTCAGGTATGGAAAAACCCCTTTTACAGAAATCAAAATTATTTTTTATTTGTAAACCCTAGAAATTTGATTTCTAATCTTGCGTTTGAATCTTGCAGAAGACGATCGAAATGCAAATTATAGATGATTCAAGTACAAATCCTTGAAGATTCAGGTATAAACTTTGACCCTACATGTTGTTTCCGATCTATTATCTTTTGTTGATATGATATCTCAAATATTTTTTATGTTTTATTTTAGGTGATTCAGTAAATCCAGCTAAGAAGTCTGGGGTTTGTAGAATCCTCAAGGTTCTACTGTGAAAATAATATTCCCCTATGTTTTGGTTTTATTGATCTGAAGTTATTTTCCTATGTTCTTTACTGGGTTCTTTTGTTTTAGGACTTCAGGTTTCATGTTCTATTAGTTTGATGTTTATAAATAACACATAATTTTGCGTTTTCTACAGTTTAAAGTGGGTATGCTTCAAAGATTTTCATGGATCTGTTACGGGATAAGGTTCATACAATCAATTTTTTGGCCTCATTTTACTACTGATTTGGATTATAGGTCTAAATTGCTACTTGTTTGTGAGTTCATTGACTAAAATTGTAAACTTTTAGGCAGAGTAGAATCTAACCAAGCAATCAATTTTTTTTTGATATGTGGTCGTCCTATTTGGTGTCTCTTCTGGGTTCTTTATCACTTTGTCTAATGCAACCAATATATGAAACTTAACAAGAGTAGTCTTCGGTTAGCATTTAGAAGTGAAGTATAATAGTTTGTATTTTCTTAAAGGGCCATAATTAACAAATTTATTATTATAATGTTAGCAGTATTTTTTGGTTTGGAGCTTGTCATAGTTTTTACATGTCTATTGTATTTGCACTATGCTGACTGAGTTAACATCTTAGTAGAATTTGGGCTTTAGATTTCTTCGATAACTTAAGTTCAGTTGGTAATTACTTTTTTTTCACAAGCACTTAAATTATCTCTTGTGCACATGCTTAGTACTGATTTTCATACGCTTCTCTGTTTCTATCTTTATGTATGTGTATATTATAAGTTGACTGAAAGTCCACCCACGTTTTATATGTATTCTATATGACTAATTTAAATCTTTTTTTCATTTCTTGTTATCCTTCAAATGGAAATCCATGCCTCCTAGATTCCTTGCATTACATGAACATCTACTAGAAAATGAGAAATTAGTCTTTGATGGACCGGTCTCTTAATGTAAAAGGAAGGGCTTTTCCCCATTTGCGTCATACCATTCACAGCTTCACAAGTTCAGTTGCATCATCACCATTTGCAGCCACCAACACACCATCAAGCTAGCTGCAGTTCTACTTCCCTATGGTAACCAATATGAAGAATTAAGTTTATTTTTTTATCTTGTATGATATGGTTGCGCATCTTGTTTTGATATTTCTGGGTCAGCACTTATGGATCTTATCACTTTAAATCCTTCATCCAAGAATCGATCAGGAAAAGAGGTTTAGCGGTAATTTCTGTGTGGTATTACCATCGAGTAGTTCTAGGTTTCTGGACGCCAGTCAAAATGGTAATTTCTTATTTAGTTTAGTGTTTTGTTTTGAAGGTAGGATTCTAGGTATGTCATCCTTCGGGTGGTAGAACTGGATCTGGAATGGTTCTATGAGGGTATTTGCTTGGGACTTTTAAGCTCGCTACTATTAGTTGTAAGCTCTCAACCTTGATCTTTGTATACTATCCGATTTTCATTTAATGAAGCTTCTTAAAAAATCGATTTTCTTCTGGAACTGTACTAATGGTTCTATGCAAGGGTCCAACCATATTCAGTGACGAAGGCAGTACATCTTTGCTCATAGATGCTATTATAATATAATGCTCATAAGCGTAAATTTTCCGAGTGTGGGTTCTGCGTAGTTTCTTGTTCAGTTTCTTATCAATATGACTTGTCATTTCAGGGCATTTGAAGATTTAGACAACTCAGTTCCCCAAGGCAGGTTATTACATAGTATACCAACAAAACAACAGGACATTTCTTGAAACAGGAGTATTGTTGGTTCTGATGAAAGGTGACCACTATAGCTAAATAAATTTTGTCTTTGTTTTTTAACACTGAGATGTTGTTTACTCTTTATGGATTTGTCTCTAGAGTATTTCATCTATAGTATATTCATGTAGAAATGGGCCCGATGCGGGAATGCAGCTTCTTTTTATAAGGATGCCGAATCAATTAGTGTTGCTTCCACCTTGGATTCGATTATGAGAACAATAGGCTCCTTAGTATGTGTTAACATGTTTTGAAACAAATTCTAGCAATTATAAAGAGAGTTATTAACCTGTTTACAAATGCCTCTCGGAAATTTGGATGAACTAGTACGTAGCCATTCTAGCTATGAGATAGGGATTTTAGGAATGACATTGTTCCCACAATAAGGAATGATTTATTTTAGGGCCTAAAGGCTTTTCTCAGTTCCGAACCAACTTGGAGGAGAGCATGTTTATGAAAATTTGAACCGGTTGTAGAATTGTAAGAAGTGGACTACCTGCAATGGCATATTGTTAAGTCAACCTTAAGGAAAGATTTTGTTTGTCATTCAAGTTTTTGGATAAATGAACATTATATTGATCTCAAATTATTTTTGTGGTGTCGGGTTGTCGCTTGATAACGGCAAATATTAATTATACTCTATTGAATGCTTAAGATATTGATTGATAATTTATATTCAACCACACCCATGGTTTCTGAAACCTGATATCGTGGCTGGTTGATGCAGGTGCAAAGGTCCCTTAAGATGCTATAGAGGAACGTGCAAGATGCCTATAAAAATTATGGAAGAACAAGAGAGTATTGGGAAAGACTTCATGCCGATTCTGACTTACAAAGGGTCCTCGTCAGCGATGCTCTTGCGGTACCTCCACATTACGAGTTTGTAACGAGTTATCCTCATCATCTCTTCTTGTCTAATTTGCAACAATTAGTGTGTTTAACAAGTGAGATAAGGGAATATCCAAAGGAAAGCATGGACAGAATACGTTAAGTTGCTTGCTTCCTTTATTTGAGGTGTTCTTGAATGATGTGCATGTTTTAGATGTGCGGTATTGCTTTTTATATTGGGTTTCTTTTGTTTTAGATGTGCATGTATAAAAGATGGAATAATTATAATCAATAAATGAGAATATGTATGGAGTTGCGGGTAGAGGTCATAATGATGAGAATGTGTTATGTATTATGTAACTTGAGTGGGAATCTAAAGATATTTGTATTTAGAAAGCGAGAAAATCAAATCTGCAAGTGCAGGAAATTTCGATTTTGGGAATTCCCAATTGAAAAATTAGTTTTTTTTTTAAAAAAAACTAATTTAATTTTGAGACACATATAAGAGTCTCTGAATTAATTTATAAGTAGCTTTAATTATCCCAAAATTGTGTTGCTAACTAATTAAAGAGACACTTACATGTGTCGCTTAAATTAATTAAGAGACACTTATAAGTGTCTCCTTATGCGTCACAAGAGATTCCGGACGCACGATTTGAGACACTTATATGTGTCTCTTAAATTCATATCAACAGATATAAATGTCTCAAAACCGTCGATTTGGTGTAGTGACATCAATATTACAGTGTTGAGCCTGGTATAGTTTCCTGGATGTTCTTCTCGGGTGACTTGCTGGTGCCTCGGTCGATCTCTACTTTTTCTCGAGCCGAGTCATTTAGCCGAGGGGTGTCATCGCCCGATGTCGTCCGTTGGGTGGATATGATCGGCATCGCTCTTAAAATGCTTGGCCGAGTCTTGTTTCGGCCGATCTTCTCTCATCTCCTTACCGACCCTGTCAGTGCATTAATTGTCCTTGAATTCGGCGAGCATCACATCAAAGCTTTCCTCCTTTATGTCGACTTCTCGAACTGTCTCTGTTCCTCTTTCCCGTGCCCAGGCCTGATGAGGTGATTCAGTGCTTCTAGTACTCGTTTCGCCTGGTGCGCCCTTAGTCAGGATGGTTCCACCTAGCTCCATGGATTATTTGCACCTACATTTATGCCCCTTCTTCCACTCGTGTGATCGACACGTGGGGAAGAAACCGCCTCGTCTTCCCACGTCCTCGGTCATGCAGGTTTTCCGCCTTCTTGTTCCCCACTTCCTTCGTGCGTTGCAACCGGTTTACCTTCCTCGTCGGTTACCCTTTGGAGAGGTTTATAAACCTCGATTCTTAAACCTCATTCCCTTTTACTTTTCCTTAGCCATTCTTCCTCCTTCTCTCCGTTTTTGTTGCTTCTCCTTCATTATCATTAGTTATCTTTTCCACAGGTTTCTTTCCTTTTTCCTCCATTGTCCTGCATCTTCCTTGTTTCCGTCACCGCTGCAACTTCCGATTTTGGTTGTATTTTGCTCCTCAGGTCGTTTCTTCTACTAATTTTCATGGCATCTTCGACTCCTTCCATGACGGACAAAAAGGTGCGTGAGCTATGTGTTTTTACGATGAAGAAGGTGTATCGCTCGATTCTTTGTTTGCTATATAGAGCCCTTCTAAGCATGATTATCGTGCTCTAGATTCTATCTTTTCTGATAACCCTTCTTCGTTTTCATGTAGGGCTGACAAGAGAGTTGTTAAAGATTTGTCGGATGAGCGATTCATTCGGCAATTGAAAGATGAGTTCGACCTCCATGGTTATGACGTCGAGGCTCTTGTCGGGTCAAAAAGGCGTTTTAAAGAAAGATGATGTCCTAAAGTTTCCTCACTCTGCCCGAGGCGACCCATTGTCACCAAGGGCCAATTGGAGCTCGGGCTTCGTTTTCCTCTGTATGATCCCAACCGACCGTTTTGGTATGAAGCCATCTCAAGATCCGTCCGTCTCGTGCCTTAGCTCAATGGAATGGCAATACCTTTCGTATTTTTTAAGTGGGAGAAGCGCGGCCGAGGCGAGTGTTCTCCTACTACTTGGTCCACTTATCATCCTTCTCAAGCGGGTGACTATACTCCCGCCGGTTTCGTGACAATTATCGAAGCGGATCGCTACCAATGGCGATCTTGCCGGTTTCTTTGCCAGACCCTCATCGCCATAAGACTCTTCCCGAAGGTGTCGGGGAAGCTTCTCTTTGGATGAGGATCCCGAGGAAAGAGTTCCAACAAGAATGCCCGTCATACTAGTGACGCGGCTTGGGATCGGGTTCCATTGGCTATTTACGGTCCTCTTCGAGTGGCAAATTTCCTCCTCCGAGCCGAGTTTTATCCTTTACGGGTGGTCAATATTGATCGGGTAAGTGTATTTCCCTGTTTTCTAGCTTGATCGATTGGCTCGGGCGACTCGCGGGGTGATGTTTTGATTTTTGTGTTTTACAGACTAAGTCCCAGGGTGTTCCTTCTGAGTCTTTTGTTCCTCGGAAAAGAGATAGAGTTGCAGGATCCGAGGAGGAGACAGGGAAGGTAACAAATATACCCATTTTTAATTTGACGTACATGTACGTGCTCCTATTTGTTGCCTTGCATGGTTCTGACATCGGCTCATGCGAAGGCGAGGTTGACAAGGGTGGTGGCGCTTCGGCAAGGGACGGTGAGGATCCCGATGATCGGCTACCTTTATCACATTTCTGAGGAAGTCGCCTCGAAATCTTCGATGTTTCGTCTACCCTTGTAGGTGGAAATCCCCAAAGGGAGGGGCAAGGAACTCAAGGATGATATACCTGCCAGGAGGAGACTATGCCGGAGATAACCGATGAAGGAATTGTTCTTGCCGATGGCGTTGTGTACCTCGTGTCTGATGGTGATGATGATGATGGTCTTTTTGATGAGGAATATGATATCGACGGCAATGAAGAAGAGCCGGAACAAGTGGAGAAGTCGGGTGGTGGTGGAAACCTTGTGAGCAATCGTGATGTGGAGAATGTTATTGTCGGAGGCGATTTATTGGAGCCTTTTTCTTACGTGGTTCCTAATTCGAGGCAGAGTACCTCCTTCATTTTGTTTCGGGCCCTATGTGCAACTCTCTTGGGGCCCTCATTTCTCCCGAATTTGCATCTCTTTACGATGAGGAGAAGATCAATGTTGTCTCGTTGTATGAAGCTGGTCTGAAAAGTACCTTTGATCTGCTGGTGAGTTGAGTTGTTCGGGTGACGCCCTCATGTTTTGTGGTAAGTGCTGACTATGATGGTATTTGTAGGATATCAACCTCTTGTTGTTGAATGTTGCCATCCAGTAGCAGGAGGTCGCCGAGAGAGAGGGTCTTCGCCTCTTGTTACGGCGGGAACGTGAGTGATCCCGGGGTTGGAGAAGCGGTTGGCGAGACCCAAGGTATTTATTTTACTTTCAACTAGTTATGATTGATCTTGTAGTGCCAATATCACGAGCTTAGCACTACTGCCCGCCTAGCCGAATCTTCTAGTGCGGAGGCCGATCTTGCCACGAGGTGTCGTTTGTTGAAAAGGGAAGTGAACATAGAACGGGATCACGTTTCGAACTTACAACGAGAGAATAGTTAATAAGGATGCTAAGATCGATCGTTTAGAGACCGAGATTGAAGATCTTCGAGTCCAAACGCATCGCTACGAGACTTTTGAGTATGTCCCGAGGAAATTGATAATCTTAGGCGAACTTAGCTCGGTTCCAAGGTATCGCCGCCCGATAAAACGTTGTTGGCCGACAACTTAGAGAGTCAATGTGGTGGCCGAGACTCCGGGTTCGAGATTTGCATGCGGATCGCCTCGGATCTTGGGGGAGAGGGATGCTGCGAGGAAGTGTAGCCGAGAATCCCTTGAGAAGCTTAACGAGTCCAAGAAGGCTTCGAGGAGTTGGAGTGGGTTCGCGCTCAATTATCGAGTTTGCGAGATAGCCCACTCCCGGCGAGAGGGCCGAATGGAGTGATCATAAGAAGTCTTGCCCCACTAATGAGTTTAACGAACAGCGATATCTAGAACTTTCTTCAAAGATGTCTTCTCTCGATTGTAGCTTGTCTGAGTCTGAAGAGACCATTAGAGTAGTTTCCCCTTTGTTGGAAGGTGGTGTGCCTCATATTGTGCTTTCCTTGTTATTGTCTTAGTGCTATTATTGTGTGACTGACCGTCCTTGTTGTTTTGGCAGCCGAGCAGAAGAAGGAGGCATCGTTGGAAGAAGAGAATGCCCGATTGAGGGGGAGGGAGTCTCAGTTGCTCGAGCGGGTGGCCCTTTGCCGAGGCGGCGTCGATGCGGCTGGCGCAAGATCTTCTGCCGAAAAGGCGAAGTTTAATGATGAGCTCGTCTCGAAGGTTAAAGCGGTGTGAAGGCGGTGCTTGATAAGAAGCGGCCGATGCTGCTAAGAAGGCGATTAGGGCCCGTTCCTTCTAAAGAGTGAACATGTATTTTGCGGCGTGTTTGCGTCGCTATCTTACCCTTTCCCATGGGTTGTAATCCGCTCGAACACCTTTAATTTCTCGTAAACTTTTAATGGGGTGTTGCGTCGCCGATTTGGTTGTCCTTCTTGCTACCGACGCTATTATGCATGTTACTGTTCTTATTTATGTTATGCTGACGATGTGTGGTTTATTTTTGGCGACCTAGTTACGTATGCCTGCATAAATAGATAGATTAATCATAAATGTCGTTTCTGTCGAACACACTCAACAAGGAGGATCATCGGGCCCAATTCCATGTCCCAGATTGAGGTATCTCATCACCGTCTTTCAGATCTAGTGGAAGGGTAGTTGGTCTTTCCTAATTTTTATGGGATCGATATCCCAAGAAGTTATCGATTAACCTTCTTGGGCAAGTGATTTCGGCCACTTGCGAGGGGAGCAATGTTGATTTGCTCGATTGTCGAGTGCTCATGCCTCGACAATCGGCCACTGGTTTCAACCGCCGGGGCCCTAGGACTACCTCGGCACTTGCACACTGCCATCGCCCGAGTTCGAATAGTCCGTCTTAGTGTAAGTCGCCCGGCACTTGCACAATGCCATCGCCCGGGTTCGAAACGACCATTCGAGACGCACTTGTCATATTTCCAACCCCACGTGGCCTTTCACGGAAATAAATGGCAAGATATCATACTGGTCTTATGGATGATATAGCTTTAGTCGCGTAGCATTCCACGGTCGTGGCTCGGGTGTTCCGTCGGTTTTAGTATCTTGTATGCCCCTTCACTAACCTTCTCAACAATGGTGTAGGGTCCTCCCCATCATGGTGCTAGCTTTACGCCTTTTTTATCGCGTTCATAACTGGGTAGATGCTTTAGTACCAGCTGACTTGGTTGAAATTCTCTGGGTCGAACCCGTTTGTTGTATTCTCGCTGGATTCTTTGTTGATAATTTTCCATTTTCTGCAGGGCCATCTCTCTTGTTTCTTCTAGATCGTCGAGTTTAGCTAGGATAAGATCTCTTTGAGATGTTTCGTCTCCATGCTTCGGTTCTTGTGGTGGGTATCATTGCTTCCGTGGGAAGGATGGCTTCGGTCCCATATGTTAACATGAAAGGCGATAATCCGGTTGCCTCTGCGAGTTGTCCTATATGCCCACAAAACGTTATAAAGTTCTTCGCACCATTCTCCATATTCCCCGTCAAGCTTCTTCTTCATGTTATCGGCGATGGTCTTGTTTGTGATCTCGGCATGTCCATTGCTTTGGGGGTACAGGAGCGTAGACTTGCTCTTTCGGATGTTGTAGGTGTTGAATAGCAGGTCGATGTTCTTGCCCTGTAATTGTTTCACATTGTCAGAGACGATTGTTGCCGGTACTCCAAAGCGACATATGATGTGTTCCCAGATGAATCGGAAAACATCTTTATCCCGTATGTGTTTCAATGGAGCGACCTCAACCCATTTAGTAAAGTAGTCGGTGGCTACAATTAGGTACTTCCCTGCCCCGATCCGACGTGCAATGGTCCCACGATATCGATCCCCCATTTAGCAAAAGGCCAGAGGCGATACTTGAGTTTAATGTTCTTTGCTAGGTGCGTGTATCTTTTTCCCAAATTTTTGGCATTCGTCGTGAGACGAGGGCCATATGCCTCGCGTCCTCGTTCATGTACGGCCGAAGTATCCCATGGTTTTGGCTCGTGCGCGTAGGCTACTGACTTTGAGCTGTGGTTTCCCATGACCCCATAGTGCAATTCGTTGAGGATCGTATGCCCTTCTTCTTTACTCGGGCATCTTAGTAATGGTCCCCCGGGTATGACTTTACGTATAGGTGCCGATCTCGAAGTTCGTCACGCTTTTGCTTTTCTTTTGATTTTGTTGATCTCGGGTTGCCCCTTGGGCAACTTTCCTGTTTCGAGGTATTCATAATATTTTCATGTCGTCGTCCGTCAACAATAAGCGGTCACCGGAGTTGGATTTTAGAGACAAAATTCTCAGAGTTCTTAGGTTTTTCATAACATAAATCTTAGATAGAAACTTGCATTCATATATAACAAAGTTTTATAAAGTTCTCAATTGAACTTGTATTCATATATAACAAAGTTTTACATATATGCAAGTAAAATGCATATTTTACTGTTTCTGAAACAGAAATCTGGGCAACATGACAACACCCAGAGAGTTCTAAAAGGTAGTAAGTAAGCTTTAAAACATCATAAGTACCTCTGTGAAGTTTGAGACAAACCGGGAACACAACTGATGGCATGAAAACAAAAAAAAATAATCATCCCATTCCCTTATATATTCAAAAAAATGAGCACCTGAATATCAGTCACCCATCTATATACACCAATATCTTCAGAAGAATTCAGTTTCGATTTCATATGAAAACTGCTCTAAAAGACCTTTCTGAAGCTCCACCTAAAACAGAAGAAAACATAAAGGCCTAAGGATTAAAATCAGTTGTTGCAGGTACATATAAACATCAAGGGATATGAAGGTCCTTTAAAAGATAAACCCAAAGGTTTCACTACCGAAGTCGACAACTAGCAGAACATGTATACCTTAATATTTAAAATAGAAAACTTGGGATAACTTCAGTGGCTCACCTCGTCGGGGATGGAAACTATGCACTTTCACTTCAGTATTGGTCGAAATTCCTGCAAATATGGAATTAATAGATTCATTACTAAGAAAAGAAAATTTTGATAAACAACCAAATAGATATGCAATGGAAACTGAAAATTTTGATGTTTACTAATGGAAGCACTCTTGGCTCCATCCGTTCTTCCTATGTTCAAGTAAAAAGAACATCTAATGGAGGATGACAGGACTGCATAAACAGACTTTAATGTGGTAATCACTTTGTTAAAATCAAAAAAGAAAAATTATTCAAAGGTCTGCATCTTACCGGCTGTTCACTTCGTTGGGCTAGGTGTTCAAATCCTTGTCATTGTTATCCTTTGTCTAGCTCGAAACACAAATGTCAAGATGCATTTCTGTTTGTGGAGACAATACAATATTATACATTCCATTGAGTTCTGCTGGAGCGGGAACTTGTGGCTTTTTCTCAAATACATCTGGTCATGCACCTACAATTTTTCCATGCATTAAATAATGTACTAGCTCTTTGTCATTGATCAGGGCTCCTCGTTCAACGTTAATGATGATACCCTTCTTTGGCAATGCTAACATTAGTACATTACATCCTTGAGTTGTACGAGTTGATGCAATTAAATCCTTCTAGTCATTATATCCTTGTCTATAACGTGAAATGTCTCATTGTTCACAAGTGACGACGGGGACATTGTTGTGTGATGACATTTGACATTTGAATAATAAGGCAACCACATCGTACGTTTTAGTCCTTGAGTTGTACGAGCTGATGCAACCTCATCTTTCTGGTCTCTTTGCCACCTCCGAGCCAATGCTTCGTAGCCCAACATTTCCCACTAGCTCACCGCTCAACTGCAAGGATCAAAATGTCATTGATATGAGAGGCAAGAAAACTATACATCAAAATTGATATCGGAAAACAAAACCCCTTAAATTGGTTTTATATCAGGTAGGAGTAGGATTAGGCCGGCTTTCCCAACCAATGTACAACGGAGGAATATTGGGTTTTAAACAGGAAATTGTACTCTATTAGAAGAATTCACCGACTGAATGCACGTTTTTAACAAATCTAAGGGGAGTCACTACGTATTCTTGAAGACAGGAAGTGACTACCCGATCCATTCTCTAATCTTTGGAAAAAAAAAACCAGATTATAAATGTACCTAGTCTGGCTGTACAAAGCCACATCCTTTACCAGGTTGTACCTATACTGAGACAAGCTCCCCAGATTGCAAACTTTAGAGCTGATAGGTGTAGAATACACCGTATTTACTATATAGAGTTTATGCTTTCTTTGCTATTTTTCGTGTGAATTATGTATTTTATGGTTGCTTTTGAGTTATCAGGTACGCTGGAGTCGCATGGGGGAAAAGAAGGAGAAATTACCCAATTTGAGCTAAAGGGCGAAATTGTCATCTTACAGGCAAGTGATATATGGAGCTGACCCAAGGTTAAGGGACAACTTTCTTTTGGAGAGGTATTAAATGATAGCTTGACAAATGTTAAGGGGCTACAGTGGGTACCCCTTATCTGCCGGACACAGGTGGCTATTTCCACCATCGTTTTTCCTACACTAAAACCTAACTCGAGAGATGTTTTCTCTCAATCATTTCTTCACCTGAAATCGGCACAGAAAGAGAGGAAGCAAGCAACAGTGGCTGCTGCTGCTCTGATTCGAGAAATTCCGGGATTGATTCGTTGGATTCGAGATGTTGATATCGATCTCAGTAGATCGATCGAGAGAGGTAAGGGTTCGATGCTGTTGCAATTGATGCAAATGGGTGATGAATTGGAAGAACAGATGGTGGTGGTTGTTGAGTTTAAAGGAGATTTGTTGCAGTAGAGAAAGTGGAATTCCAAGACCCTCAATCAATCAATTAGGGTTTATGAAAATGTTGGTGCTGTAGCAGAGATCGAGAGAAGGAAATGATTTCTGTTGATGGTAATGATGAAAGCGGAACTGGGATTTTGGTTTGCTGGTGAAATTGATGAGGTTAGGGTTTGCATCTGTCAATGAATTGAAGATTAGAGCTCAATAGAATCGAGAATAACTCAGGGAGAAGAATGAGGTCGAATTGAGAGTTGAGTTCGATTGGTGACGCTACGTGATCGAGAATTGAAGCCAAGAAAGTTACACAGAGTCTGAGATACGATGGGTTATGATGAATTTGGATGAATTTTTGTGGCGCGAGATGAGATTAATTTGTGATTTTTCTCGGAAGATTCGGATAGGGTTTGTGCACGGCCTTTGGTGCTTGTGAAGAATAGTGCGAGGGTCAAGGTTTGTTGCTTTGAGAGTAGTTCGGTGTGGTGGTGGTTTGTCTTTCTGGCTGCAGGGTAAGGTGGTGCTAGAACAACACAGGGCTGAAAATCAATAAGTGATGTTGTGTTGCTGAAGTTGAAGTGCCAGAGAACTGAAATTGGTGATCTCTGGGAAAGTGTAGCAGGGTACATCTGGTGGTGTTTGCGGTGTGGTAGTCATTATGAGAGTCGAGGAGAGAATAAGGCGCAAGGCCGAGTGAGGCAGGTGGTAGTTGCTAGCGTACGATGGCTTTGAGTTGCTTGCCGGTGAACGAAGGGATGTGAGCTCAATGCGAGGTGGCGAGAATAGCGGTGATGAAGGAAGTGTGTTGCAGTGGGCTGGGTGAAGCTGCTCTGTGGTAATGCAGGTAGTGTTGATGTGCATCTTCTCAACTGCAATGGATGCACACAGGAGGCATTGCAGGCATGGAAAATTGGTGTAGCTGCCGCTGTTTCAGAAGGTGACGGCAGGCTAATGGGACTGGTGATTGATCCTGTAACTCAAGGTTATGATGCTAATGGCAATGCAGGTGGCCAGGAGAGCTGGGTATACTTACTTGCAGGAATTGATGCTCAGATGGCAACAAATGGTTGTACACTAATGTGGTGGTTTTGAACTGAGTTGCTTGGTTCTGGTGGTGATGCTGTTGGTCTTGAGATTTGTTGGTGGATCAAATGCAATGGAGAGGATTTGCGGGTTGAGCTGATGCTGGCCTGGGAAGTGTGGAGCTGAAAGCAATGTCGTGAGCTGGTGTTGGCCTAGGATGAAGTTGCAGCTGGGATGAGACCAAGCACATGACGAAAGTGAATGAAATACTATATGGTTTTAACGAGAGATTTGGGTATGTCTTGACAGCGGTGTGGCTCAAGTTTGTGAGGTTTTACTCAAGTCGGGAAGATGAAGTGTTAAGCTAGATGGCTTGAACTAGTGTGACACCACAGGCTTGAAGCAAGAATGAGTTGTAGGTGCGGTGCGGGTTGAGACATTTGCAAATGGATGTCTTGTTGGGATTGTGAGTATGAAGGGTAGAGTGGTGTCTTTGTTTCAGGGAGCCGAGAAGTGTGGCCTGAGAAGGAGAATGATGGAATTGCCAGGGCCATCATGGCTGGCTAAGGCACTGGATATGCACAAGGATTGTGCAACACAGCACAAACCTGTGCAATGGCCTGGCAAGATGGCAAACACCCTAACTCAATGATCTGACCCGGTTTGACTCACCTGCCTTGACCCGAGTTGACTCGCCGATCCGACCCGTTGACCGGTGACCGGTTTGACTTTGCCGGTCACCGGGACGATTCGGCGACTATTCCGTGGGATTCGGCCATAATCCCGTTTTTGGCGCGTTTTTGGGACAAAATTTCTACACGGATTTCTCTCTCTCGTGGGCCGGGTGAATTTCCAACTAATGGACTTTGAAGACAAAACCTAGTTTTGGAAGGAGTGGAGCTATAAAAGAGAAGACTTTTCTCAAAACAAATATCTAATATCTATTTTCTTTTGCCTCTACTTTGTTCTAGGGTTTTGACAACATGATAGAGTTTCTTTTTCTTCTTGTGATGAACTCCTTGAATATGAGTACCTAATTATCTTTTGGTTATGGAATAGTTGGATTTCACAAAGCATGATTCTTTGATTCAATATATTAGTTTTGTCTCATATTATCGTTTATGATTCACCATGAATATTGTTACATGATTTGAATGCTTGTTAGTCGAGTCGCGAGTCGATTGAGTTTGCTTTCATCTCTATTGCTAGATTAGGGTTATTATATGCAAAAGTGATAATTAGGATTGCAAGTAGCATAAATATGATTATAGTTTGTAGTGATATATTCTTATGATCATATGTGAGTTATAACCTTTGTTAAATCGGATTAGTGCGCTTTCCACGGTCGATTGCTTTGATTGGCCTGATTTCATAGAACCTAATGCATCTAGGGAATTAAACTCGATTAGTGCTTTTACACGTTAGGTTGTTCCTTTAGGTAGAATTCATATTCGCATCTTTTAATGTGTTTGTTGATGACATGAGGAGATTTGCGGGATATTCTTGCGATCAAGGTATTCTAGGGCCTTTGATAAAAGTTGAGATTAAAATATCAATTCTAGTTATTGAGTTGAAAACATGTTTGTGAATGAAAACGAAATCCATGACCAATATCTTCTTATCCTTGATTTGATTTGTTTGCTTATTTCTTTATCTGTTTTATTTAGTTTATTATATAACAATCAGAAAATTCTCGGTGTTTTATATAGGAAACCATAACAATTTGACAACCTAGACCTCTCTGTGGGATCGATCCTTTCTTTCCCTTGCTATATTTATATTTTGAGTAGTAAGAAAGTGTAAATTATATTTGTGTCGGCTGACAACCGGTCAAATTTTGGCGCCGTTGCCGGGGAGGCAGCGGTTGTCAATTGTTTTTGGTTTCTTATTTTTGTATTTAGTTTTTGTTTTATTTTTATTTTTATTTTTTCTTATTTTCTGGGTTTTAACCTTGGTTTGAGAATTATTTCAGGTGCTTATTTCGATGGAAGGAGCATATTGGAACAATGGATACAGTTTTCAACAACCTCAACAATATGATAACTACCAATTCCATGGGTATAATCAAAACCAATTTGTTGGTTATGACCAATATTCCATGGAACCTTGTGGTTTTCCTCAACAACCTTATGGCGGGGAACAACAACAAGGATGGGAGGATTCTTATGCTTGTGAACAAAAAGTCTCTAATTTTATAGATAAAGTTTCCACCTTTTTAAAGAGGAATTTCAAAAGCTAAAGAGACTACAAACGAGCAACTCCAAGAACTTCGTGAAGGTATGACTATCTTGCGAAGAGGCATTGATCAATACAAAGGAAGATATGGATAATTCTAATGTGCATATGGTTTGTGATGAATATTTGATTGATGCTAATGTTGAAAAAGGCCAATCCTTGGGCACTTTCGTTGATAATTGTGTAGTTAACTCAACTCTTGATCTTACTAATGATCATTCACCTATTCAAAAGGATGAGTTAGAGATTAACAACACTAAATTCAGCGAGGAACAACCTTATGTTGACTATGATAGTGATGGTGATTATGATACATTGCTTGAAAAAACTCACGGTGACATCTCCGAGGAGTTTTTTTGGGATCAAGATGAAGACGAAGAGGAATATGTCGACACTTGTGTAGATTACTCAAGCATTGATCTTAATAATGATCAAGAGCCTATTCAAAGGGTGGAGCTTGAGGATGATGCATTTTCGAGTGTTCTAAAAAAGTTTCTTATAATAAAATTTGGATCCGCAAAAGAGTATGTGCCTTACAACAAGGAGGAGTGTGTTGGGAATGAGACTGTTATGACCAATATTGTGGAAGACCCAATTGAACTTGTGAATGATTGTAATGATGATGTTTATGTTGAGACTTTGGTTACGGCAGAAACGGACGAAGAATGGTTGCAAGGTTTGATAGAGGACCATGATATACAAGAGGTGAATAATTCACTTGAGTTTTTCAAGGATGAAGAGGATTCCGTGATACAAGAGATTGTGAAAGGTTTATCTAACCCTTTGCCTATTATTTCTTCTCCTTTACCTCTTATTGGTTTGAATGTATGTGCTTCGAGAATATTGTTGAATGACTTTGTTTCTCGTTTTCCGCCATTAGAGAAACTTGATTCTCATACTATGCAGGTTATGGAACAAGAAACCGTCGAAGTACCCGACTTCTATATTCTTTATACACTTTCAAGTGTGGACAAGAATAAGTGTGGGGGAAGCTTTTATCGGTCAATAGCTTCACTTTTGCTTTATTGTACTAATATTTTTGTGAAGTTAGTGTTTCCAAAACAGGTTCTATGGAAGGATCCCCAACTTTTCAGATTATTGGTGTACGGGGAATGAATCTTATAAGCAGCTAAGTCGGGCCGTCGACTTTAAAACAAGCGCTTAATGGGAGGAAACCCACCGGTTTTGTATCTTTATCTTTTCTTTTTATTTTTATGCATTTGGTTTTATCTTTATTTTCTTTGTTTATGCATATCATTTGCAGAATTTCCCACCTTGAACTTTCTTTGGACGATTCAATTTACATTGAGGACAATGTAAAGTTTAAGTGTCGGGGAGCATTTAGATGTTTTAGTTTGTTTTATGTATAAAAAAAAAAAAAAAAAAAAAAAAATCAGAAAAATAGAAAAACCAAGAAAAAAATTTGTGCTTTTTGAACTCCAAAATCTAGAAACTTGTGCCTTTAGGATGACACCATTAGTGGATGGAACCATTTTGAATGCAGGAGTTGAGGAACCAATTAACTAAAAGGGAAGAATATAGCTCAGAAGTCACAAATTAACATGATAGTTGTTACCATATCTCGGAATATCACCATATCACATTCTATTTTTATTTTTCCATATTTATCTATTGTTCTCTAAGTGCTTTGGTGGGTCACTAAACATCAACGTGTTATTACTACTAGGATGAAATAGAGTGATTGAGTTACTAAAAAAAAAAAAAAAAAATGATGAAAAAATATATATGAAAAAAATAAAAAAAAGACCGACTAATTAGACCAAAACGGAATAAAAGACACTTGGGAATAGCGGTATGTGTGAAACGTAGTCCACTGTCTCCGTCGCCTAAACAAGCGTGGAATGCGGGGATCCAAGGCAACTATCATGTACTTAGGACAAGGAGCATGCGCTTGGATCCAAAAGATCTAATCATGCCGTCTAAAAAAAAAAAAAAGAAATTGGATCCGGTTTGATCCAATCATTAAAAAAAAAAAAAAAAAAAAAGAAGAAAGTATTGGTTGAATAAAGTCACTTGGTTCCCTTGTATATGCCCGGTGAGTTGATGTAGAATTCAAACCAAGTAGCTCAATCCAATAGGATTAGGTTCATCTTAGTAGTGACCTTGAGACGGATATGGGAAACATCGAACACTTGTGAACATTCGCCAACATCTACATCTATATTCATCTTCTTAATCTTTTCTTGTGATTGTGGTTTGTTAGTTTTCGAGTATTGTGGCTTGTTCGACTATCTAATTAGAGTTTATTTACTAATAATTGAATTGAATTTGCAAGGTACCTCCTCCTCTGTAGTCATTTTGGATTCGTTCATTGATTTGTCACAAATAGACGGAGTTTGGAATATAGGTTTTGTGGGTATATCTCTAGTAAACCCTCACGAGACTATAACTCGTCCACTAGGGACACCTAGGAGTTTAAAGGCTTGTTATTTATGCTAAAATTAACCGTAGCCTCGACGAGACGGAGTTGTTGTATTTTATTGTTTTGTTTGATTTGCTCGAGGACTAGCAAAGTCTAAGTGTGGGGGAATCGATAGGAGTAGAATACACCGTATTTACTATATAGAGTTTATGCTTTCTTTGCTATTTTTCGTGTGAATTATGTATTTTATGGTTGCTTTTGAGTTATCGAGTCTGGCTGGAGTCGCATGGGGAAAAGAAGGAGAAATTACCCAATTTGAGCTAAAGGGCGAAATTGTCATCTTACAGGCAAGTGATATATGGAGCTGACCCAAGGTTAAGGGACAACTTTCTTTTGGAGAGGTATTAAATGATAGCCAGCAAATGTTAAGGGGCTACCGGTTGGTACCCCTTATCTGCGGACACTGGTGGCTATTTCCACCATCTTTTTCCTACACTAAAACCTAACTCGAGAGATGTTTTCTCTCAATCATTTCTTCACCTGAAATCGGCACAGAAAGAGAGGAAGCAAGCAACAGTGGCTGCTGCTGCTCTGTCCGATTCGAGAAATTCCGGGATTGATTCGTTGGATTCGAGATGTTGATATCGATCTCGATAGATCGATCGAGAGAGGTAAGGGTTCGATGCTGTTGCAATTGATGCAAATGGGTGATGAATTGGAAGAACAGATGGTGGTGGTTGTTGAGTTTAAAGGAGATTTGTTGCAGTAGAGAAAGTGGAATTCCAAGACCCTCAATCAATCAATTAGGGTTTATGAAAATGTTGGTGCTGTAGCAGAGATCGAGAGAAGGAAATGATTTCTGTTGATGGTAATGATGAAAGCGGGCCCGGGATTTTGGTTTCTTTGGTGAAATTGATGAGGTTAGGGTTTGCATCTGTCAATGAATTGAAGATTAGAGCTCAATAGAATCGAGAATAACTCGGGGAGAAGAATGAGGTCGAATTGAGAGTTGAGTTCGATTGGTGACGCTCTGTGATCGAGAATTGAAGCCAAGAAAGTTACGAGTAGTCGAGATACGATGGGTTATGATGAATTTGGATGAATTTTTGTGGCAGAGATGAGATTAATTTGTGATTTTTCTCGGAAGATTCGGATAGGGTTTGTGCGACACTTTGGTGCTTGTGAAGAACGGTGCGGAGTCAAGGTTTGTTGCTTTGAGAGTAGTTCGGTGTGGTGGTGGCTGTCTTCTTTAGCTGCGGTGGTAAGGTGGTGCTAGAACAACACGGGGCTGAAGAATCAATAAGTGATCTTTGTGTTCTTTGAAGTTGAAGTGCCGGAAGGCAAATTGGTGATCTCTGGGAAAGTGTAGCGGGGGTACATCTGGTGGTGTTTGCGGTGTAGGTTTGTTATGAGAGTCGGGGAGAGAATAAGATGCAAGGCGAGGTGAGGCGAGGTGGTAGTTGCTAGCGTCACGATGGCTTTGAGTTGCTTCCGGTGAATGTAGAAGGGATGTGAGCTCAATGCGAGGTGGCGAGAATAGCGATGATGAAGGAAGTGTGTTGCGGTGTTTTAGGTGAAGGCGCCTCTGTGGTAATGCGAGTAGTGTTGATGTGCATCTTCTCAAGCGCAATGGATGCACACGGGGAGGCATTGCAGGCATGGAAAATTGGTGTAGCTGTCGCTGTTTCAGAAGGTGACGGCAGGCTAATGGGACTGGTGATTAATCCTGGAACTCAAGGTTATGATGCTAATGGCAATGCAGGTGGCCAGGAGAGCTGGGTATACTTACTTGAAGGAATTGATGCTCAGATGGCAACAAATGGTTGTACACTAATGTGGTGGTTTTGAACTGAGTTGCTTGGTTCTGGTGGTGATGCTGTTGGTCTTGAGATGTGTTGGTGGAGCAAATGCAATGGAGAGGATTTGCGGGTTGAGCTGATGCTGGCCTGGGAAGTCTGGAGCTGAAAGCAATGTCGTGAGCTGGTGTTGGCCTAGGATGAAGTTGCAGCTGGGATGAGACCAAGCACAACAGAAAGTGAATGAAATACTATATGGTTTTAACAGAGATTTGGGTATGTCTTGACAGCAGTGTGGCTCAAGTTTGTGAGGTTTTGCTCAAGTCAGGGAAGATGAAGTGTTAAGATAGATGGCTTGAACTAGTGTGACACCACAGGCTTGAAGCAAGAATGAGTTGTAGGTGCAGTGCAGGTTGAGACGGCTGCAAATGGATGTGCTGTTGGGACTGAGTATGAAGGGTAGAGTGGTGTGCTGTTTCAAGGAGCCGAGAAGTGTGGCCTGAGAAGGAGAATGATGGAATTGCCAGGGCCATGATGCTTGGCTAAGGCACTGGATATGCACAAGGATTGTGCAACACAAGCCAAAACTGTGCAATGGCACAGCAAGATGGCAAACACCACGACTCAATGATCGGCCGGTTTGACTCGCCTTGACCCAAGTTGACTCGACCGATCCGACCCGTTGGCCAGTGGACGGTTTGACTTTGCCGGTCCGGGACGATTTCGGCGACTATTAGGTGGGATTCCAGCCATAATCCCAGTTTTCCAGTGAGCGTTTTTGGGACAAAATTTCTACGGGTTCTCTCTCTCGTGGTAGGGTGAATTTCCAACTAATGGACTTTGAAGACAAAACCTAGTTTTGGAAGGAGTGGAGCTATAAAAAGAAGACTTTTCTCAAAACAAATATCTAATATCTATTTTCTTTTGCCTCTACTTTGTTCTAGGGTTTTGACAACATGATAGAGTTTCTTTTTCTTCTTGTGATGAACTCCTTGAATATGAGTACCTAATTATCTTTTGGTTATGGAATAGTTGGATTTCACAAAGCATGATTCTTTGATTCAATATATTAGTTTTGTCTCATATTATCGTTTATGATTCACCATGAATATTGTTACATGATTTGAATGCTTGTTAGTCGAGTCGTGAGTCGATTGAGTTTTTGTCATCTCTATTGCTAGATTAGGGTTATTATATGCAAAAGTGATAATTAGGATTGCAAGTAGCATAAATATGATTATAGTTTGTAGTGATATATTCTTATGATCATATGTGAGTTATAACCTTTGTTAAATCGGATTAGTGCGCTTTCCACGGTCGATTGCTTTGATTGGCCTGATTTCATAGAACCTAATGCATCTAGGGAATTAAACTCGATTAGTGCTTTTACACGTTAGGTTGTTCCTTTAGGTAGAATTCATATTCGCATCTTTTAATGTGTTTGTTGATGACATGAGGAGATTTGCGGGATATTCTTGCGATCAAGGTATTCTAGGGCCTTTGATAAAAGTTGAGATTAAAATATCAATTCTAGTTATTGAGTTGAAAACATGTTTGTGAATGAAAACGAAATCCATGACCAATATCTTCTTATCCTTGATTTGATTTGTTTGCTTATTTCTTTATTTGTTTTATTTAGTTTATTATATAACAATCGAGAAAATCCTCGGTGTTTTATATAGGAAACCATAACAATTTGACAACCTAGACCTCTCGTAGGATCGATCCTTTCTTGCCCTTGCTATATTTATATTTTGAGTAGTAAGAAAGTGTAAATTATATTTGTGTCGGCTGACAACCGGTCAAGAGCGTAAGTTAGGTTAGAGCGTATCGTCGTCGGTTGGTTAAACCATTTCTCCAGCTAATATCATAATCGTATGGAAAACAAACATGGAAGTCAGTAATGGAATTTATTCCAAGAAGAAACACTATGCTACATAAGACAATTTTACCTTCAAAAATGGCTACCCAGTTGGGGACATCTTTCTTTTCTTTAGGCAGAGTGAACTGTAGGGGTATATCGGAAAATAATATTGTGTTACTCGCTTCCAGAATTACTAGGTTGAATTGTAAACAAAATTGCTCAAAAGCACAAGACTCCTGTATGAATCTACTTTAGTAAAAGACAAAGTAACAAGCCGAGGAAAATCAAATATGGGCTGATTCCTTTGTTTTCTATGCAACGAGGGCACATCCATTTCTTGTTTTCTCTCACTTCTTCGATTTCTGGCAACATACAGTTTGACAAAGCTACATCAATCAGTAAACTGACTTAGTAAAATTAACAAACAACTTATGCTCACAGCAACACATATTGGATGAATGATAAACAAAAAGCGTATATATGTTGTTTTCCAGCTACATCAATCAGTAAACTGACTTAGTAATATTAACAAACACCTTATGCTCACAGCAACACATACTGAATGAATGATAAACAAAAAGCGTATATATGTTGTTTTCCAAATAACAAAATTTAACCCATCAAACACCACAGAACTTAACTTCATAATCTCTACTTGTAGCCTACAAATGAGAGGAGATTAATATCCAAAAGGAGTAGATTTATTACCTAGAACTACTGCCCTTATGTTGATGAACATGGGCATCAATCTTTCTGAAATATGCACACTGTTGACTCCTATAACCAAATGAGCTAGTCCCTAATAAAAATTAAAAGAAGTCAAACCAAACCCAGAAAAAAAAGAAATTACAGATACTTACAGATCTGTGGCTAATTCATTGAGAAGTTTCTCAGAATCCTCAAAGAAAGGAGAAACAAATTCAAACACAATATTTGGTTTACTCACATCTTGTAGATGTTGTAGCTGAGTAAACTAATCATCCATAAATCCCTAAAGCAACAACACCAGCCCCATCATTAAAACCCTAAACAAAAAATCAAATAAACAAAAACGAAAAATATACAAGCCCATCTTTAAAAACTAACTTCATGAAATATAGTAGCAGCTTAATCAATTAGTCTTCTTTGCATATGACCCACATCCAATCTTTCTCTACTGCTGCTACTGCTTCTATTTCACTATAGAACTAAATACTTAGATTTAGTAGAAAAAAATCTAAACCCTAAAAAGAATACTTGGATCTAATTAACAAAGTTGAGAAAACTGAATCGATTTATAGATTATGAACAAACCCTAAAATCCTAATACCTGAATCAAAATCCTAATACAGATGATGAACAAACCCCAAAATCCTAAATCGACTTATAGAGACTTACAAAATTAAATCGAAACTGAAATCAACTTATCAGAGAAGAGACGAGAGAAGGTGACAGAGAAGAGAAGAGGCGAGAGCAAACCTAGCAGTTCTTCAGCTGCAGAGAAAAAATTGAAAACGAAAAGAGAAGAAAGAAACTGAATAAAGACCAGAGATTTTTAGCAGATAAGGCTCAGAAAAATAGAATAAAAAAGATTTTTTTTATTTTTTTATTTTTTTTAATTTTAGTAAGAATGTGGTGAAAATAATGAACCAATTCTCAAACCATTTTTGACGGCCGAGAATACCGTAGCCATTACTCTTGCCCGGATTTTTTTTACATTGTCGGAAACACGAAACTGACAAAAGAAAACTACTCCTTTGACTAAACTTACTATTTCCTACGGTTGGTCAAAAACCCTCACAAATAGTGACTATTTGTGACGCCCCTACAAAAAAAACCCTCACTAATAGGACCTGTTTTTGTAGTGACTTGAACGTTTACAAGAGAAAAGTTGGTCGAATTGCAAAGTGGAGAGCAGACCTTCTCCAGGTGTTGTCTGATTCAAAAGCTAAGATTTATAGTCTTAATTTAGCTCTCGGGAAGGAAAATGTTCCTCTGGTGAGTAAACACAAGCTTTACATTCTCTGATGATTTTATAAAACACTAAACTTTAGATGCGCATGTGGGATCAAGTTTACAAAACTTGCAGCTTAATTGAGTGACTGTAGTTTAGTATATCTATATAATTGTTCTACAGCCTAATTTGACAGGAACAATCAAGCAACAATTAGCGGCTGCACTTCGAGCACTAACGCAACTATGGAAGATGAAACATGAAAAGGAGTTTGATGATTTACAATCACAGGCAGGGGCTCCTGCAGTTACTGAGAAGATCATGTTCCACACGTCGACGGTGACAATCAAGGAACAATCAACAACTATAGTTCCAACACTTGAAAAGGTAACGTGTAAAAAATTTGGTTGGTTTACTCAGAGGATTAAGGTATTGCACAACACTGCTGCTGATCCATCTGCCTCTGATAAATTTTAGGAAACATTCTGGAAATTAAATGTATCTCAGAGGAGGTTTTCCTATGATAAAGTATATGGATTAGAAAATGGAATTGCTTTTTTTGATTTCTTATGATAAAGTTGGAGAAAAAGATTTTGTTGTTCTTGATTTTTCCTTACTTGGTTAGATTCCAATTTTTGCCCCGTTCTTTAGGAATTAGTGGATATTTTCTCATTTGGTTGTCACTTTGCCTTGTTTTTCACCAGGGTACATTTGATTTGAACAGCTTCAGAGGCCTTCCAAAAGAAATTAAGTTTGCACACTACGCTAGACAGAATGATTGTGTAATGCCAATCAGTATGACGGCTACAATAAGTTTTGGTGGCACCCTAGATCAAAGATCCCTGCATTCCAGGATTCATAAACCAATTAGCTCAAAGATGTGAGCAGTTGGATATTAAGTTTTGATGAAAATATACCTCCAGGTACGGTTGTGGATTCCGTGGTTACTCATCCAAAAGAATTGGATTTTTTAGCGTTCGGAGTGCCACTGAAACAACAAGTCGTTGTTTTCCCGCCTGTCACCGGGTGACCGGGTTCGATCCCGGCAACGGCGTTTTTTCATTTTTTTTTTTTTTGAGTGCGGTCTCTGAGGGTACCAGCTGGGAGTTGACTTGCATGGCCGGGGCATAGGCCTGGATTGTGCGGTCACCGAGCGGAGGGTACCAGCGTTAGGCTGGTTTCACAGAGCAGTGATCACCTCCCTCTCCTGGCAGTGGAAGGATTACAAGTCCATTATTTTTTTTTTTCTTTTGCTGTCCGGTCAAGGGAAGTCAACAGCAGTAACATCGGAGTCTGTCTTCTCTAATCCCATATTCTCCATCCGTGGTGGTAAGCATTGAGACAGCTCCAATACATATTGTTGCATAGCCTGTGTTTCAACACAATAAACCTGAACAGCACGGTCCCCGTCAGGTAAGGTGTTGCACCAGCGGAACGAGGAATTTATGTTTGGGTGGGCTAATTTTTTTTTTTTCGAACTCTCAACTATATTTATTCAACTGCAAGAATGACAACTGCGGTAATATACTTAAAACTGAGTATGGGTATGCCCACGATCTCTTTTCCTTGGAGCATAAAGCTTTGAATCAAATTTTTCACCTTATAACTAATATTAGGGAGGAATAATTTTGCGTATCGAAAATAATAATCCGATTTATTTAGCGGTGAAGGCTGCCCAATTTTTTTCTAGTTTTAAAATTTATTATAGGAATGCAAAAATATTTGGAGTTTGTACATATACGCATAATAAGTCATGACACATTGTATTTTGTCTCATGAATACTTTTTGCATTTTTAGATTATACATAGATATACATAAAATTGTAGTCACTTCATAGAAGAAAATGAATTTTTGGACAAACACTTGCTTTTTTTTAATTTTTAAAGGTGGACATATGCCTTAGTTAAGGACAAGACACTCCCATTTGACACACGGTTTATTTTATCAAACCGACACATGTAAGTGAGCCCATTCAATACCGATTTTAAGAAATATCTTGAATACTTGTTTTTAACTTCCCGATTAAGTGGTCCTGCCGTGATTAGAACAATGTGATCTGGACGGCGAGGCGATCGAGGTCAAGAAAGCAACCGGGTTGACCACCATGAGGCTTAAATACGGCAAGGGGTGATGGCTTACCATCTTCCCATATTCTCACCGTGCCTTCGGTCGATGCTGAAGCTATACGAGTCATCGTCATCCAGTGACAAATTGTTACTTGAGTTTCATGTTTACCGACCAACTGGACACCATCCCTCGTAGTGGGGAACTAAAATCATTCGCAACATTGTCGTACCATTTTTTTAACACTCAACCCTATTAAGTTAGTTTGCATCGCCGCTAATGGTCCTCTGTCCCTCGGTCTCAAACCTTCCTTCAACAACTTACCAGTAAACCCACCAACTTGCTCAGTTACCATCAGTAGTTGTAGTTCTATATGGGCATCCATTTTGAACTACGTAGAAACAATTCACACATAAATGAGTGGACCCGCCGACCCAAGAAAAACAGCAGGTCCCATTTTGGGGTTTGGTTGTTGTGAGTTTATGTAGCTCAGTATCACGGTCCAACAAGAATTTTTGTCATGAAAGATTTTCAGTGTCACGAAGTTATAAAATCTACTGAAATCAATCTGAGACTACCAAGTAGTGATTTCATCAATCACGTTAAGCATCTAGCTTGATTTGTTCATAACCACAAATCTCATCTTAGGCAATACCTTAGGTTCACATTATTCATCTAACTTGATGAGATCCCTACCATGAACTCAATATGTAAAGCATAATTTCAAGTATTTACTCAGCAAACTCAAGTCTAAACAATCCAACTTTTTCCATTGATTCCTAAGTAGCAATCTAAGCGATAAACCAGATAAAATTCATAGCATGGCACCTGAATTGCTTACTCGGCTATGCCATCCTAGGTCAAAATAACAAAAATTCTTTATTACCAAGCACTGAAATCTAAAGTTTTGGGCCTAGTAGTATCAAAATCTGAAGGGAAAATTAAGGGGAGACCCAAAAAAAAATATTTCTCATTGTCAGGCCCACAATTAATTTTGGATACCGTGACACCCATAAATATTTCGTGACACCCATAATTATCGAAATTATCAAAATGGCTCATGCATGATGATTTATGCATCCACATTACGTGTTATGCATACTGCCTTTTCAGGGATAACTCGTTATGCATCCTAATTTTTTAGGGGTATAATTGGCAACGCAACTTGGATATAACATATCTAAAAATCCGCGCCTTGGAATTTTACAAATTTTATATCGTTGGAAATCTTTTAAAGAGAGCTACACAACGAGTACAAACAAGAATATCAAATTTTTGTTTTTCACGAAAAAATCGGAGGTGATCATCATTTTAGGCAAAATTTTGAAAACTTGATACATAACCATTATGCTGACCACCAAAAAAATGCATAACACATTCGCAGACGCATAACGAATTATGCAACCATTTTCTCCTTCGCATAACAAATTATGCATTTGGATAACAAAGTTATGCATCTATAACAAGTTATGTAACCATTGTTTTGGTTGATTTTAGTGCGTACATAAAAAAAATGATGCATAATGCAGTATGCATCCATTTTTATGGATGCATATCAGGTTATGCATCTATTTTCTCGATGCATAAAAGATTATGCAACAATTTTCTTGATGCATAATGCATTATGCAGTCATATTTTCGGATGCATAACAAGTTATGCATCCATTTTCACGACTGCATAACATGTTATGTAGATATTATTGTAGGTGCATGACAAGTTATGCAGTCTTATTTTTTGTTGGTTTCAATACTAAGAAAAAAGTAGCTGCATAACGTGTTATGCAAACGTTTTCTGGACTGCATAACAAGTTATGCAACAACTTTTGTAGATGCATAACAGAATATGCAACCAATTTCATAGCTGCATAACAAATTATTCAACGATTATGACCAACCTAAATATATGCCTAAAAAAATAAGATCACAAAAAAAAGATGCATAACGAATTATGCAATCATTTTCTCGAATACATAGTAGGACCGATGGGGGTAAAACTTGTTTCCCACCTTGCTAGAACTTAGAATTATTATTTTCAAGTAACTAGTAATGATTCATAATGATATAGACGGTAACAATCACAAGTAGGCCATGGTGAAAACCTAAAATCATATTTCAGCAATAACAACGATATCAAATACTAAATGTTCAAATTGTAATCTCATTAAGTTTGCAATCACTAGATAATAATAAATACCCATTGAAAAAAGGGACCAATCTTCAGCACTTTTTTTTTTTACGTTGCTTAGAAAGAGACAAAAAACTACTTACAAATAGTAAGAATCAGTCACCACTGGCATAACCATTGCATCAACAATGTACACATTCAATGACCTTCTCATCCCTCGGGTGCTTGGGCTACATACGCAAGTGGTGCTGAAGTTGTGGTCCCTGGGCTGGATGCATTTGTAGGCAGCATAGGCGTTCATATCCCGACTGCATTCAAAGATACACAGCAAGGAAAGTATCAGTGAAGTGTAAAAAATAAACAACATACATATAATGGGCACATGAATATCAACTCAATTATTCAACAACTAATGCAAAGGAGAATTCACCATATAAGCAAAGGCATGTTTTTACTGTGCTTTCTTCAACATAGAAAAAGGAAAGGATAACAGTACCAAAATTAAGCTTAGAATGCAATAAGCTTGGTTTGAAATGAGTGCAACCAAGTCAAGTAAAGATAGATAGAGAGGAAAGTTACATGCGTACATGCAAACCTTTTTCTCTTTTGTCGAACAAAGTTGTGGGAGCCTTGTTATCGGTAAAGAGATAACCCTTTTTTGTTTTTTTCTTCTTATATAGCTTCTCTTCGACCTGCAAACTCGAATTGAGGAGGAACCCAACAAATGCAGTCATACACAAATTCTAAATTATTCACAATTTATTGTCATTCAACGCACTAAATGACCGGAAACAACACCATGTTCTTGTTATTTTATAGCTTCAAAAAGTATTGTTTCCTTGTTATTCTGATTTTTCAATTCCAACAGCAACCCAACCTTTGTGTTTGCGTTAACTTCTAAAGACCCTATTAATTTCTCTTGAATTTAAAGCGAACCCAATCTTTCTAATGCCACAATGATTTTGAAATCAATTTGAATCTTCTTCCAAAATTCTTCTCATGAAGCAACATGATCATCGTCCAGTTTATTTCTCTTGTTCTCTCGGCAAAAGAAGAAAATCACAAAAAGGAAGATTTTAAAGAAGAACTAAAGGAAATCACAAAACAAAAGCGAAGGAAGAAGAAGAAGCGAACACTAATTTTAATAAATATGGGTTTGTGGGAAAAAATTTTCTCAGATAATGGGTGCGCCCTGAACTTTTAAGGCGTGGGTTTCTTAGTATAAAAAAATCTGAAAAATGGGTGTGACAGTAGTTTTCACAAATCTGAAAGTATAGAGTTGGTAGTGAAGGATCCATTTTGTGGGGCTGTTATATGTTGAACCCATATAGTAAGGGGGTTATAGTATTTTTCCCTTTAATTTATGGGTATATTTGTCATCAGAAAAGTTCTCTTTGGACCCGCCATTTAGATGGACCGGATCCGGATCCACCAATTTTACCCGAGCTCACCCCTATCGATATTAGAAGTTAAGTCGGATTTTTGGACCTTCTTTATCTCTTCCACCTCTTCACAAATATGAGATTGAGAAGAAGATAATTCTTTATTATGATAATCATATCTATTACAGGTTGACTCATGAATATATAGAGCTAAAAATATATTGTGATAAAGCAAAGATCCTATATACTAGGAAACAATATTTATCCTTAAATAAGGATATATGTTAACACTCCCCCTCAAGTTGGTGCATAGATATCACACATGCCCAACTTGTCCAGAAAAACCAAGTATTTTTGCTTGACACTCCATGTGTGAGAATATGCGCAAGTTGTTCTTGGATCGAACCGTGTGTGACTCAATAATGTTGTTCTCCGACTTCTCTTTGATGAAGAACTTTGTCAACCTAAACATGTTTAGTACGTCGTCTTTGAACAGGATTATGAGCAATATCACGCGCACTTTATTTATCACAATAAAGAATAATAGGATCCTTGAGAGGAGCCCCCAAATCCTTAAGGAGAAGCCTTAACCACAAGGTTTCACAAATGCCATCGCCATACCTCCGAATTCAGCCTATGCACTTGATCGTGTAACAATATTTTGTTTCTTACTTCTCCAAGTAACTAAGTTACCTCCCACAAAGGTAAAGTAGCACTGCAAAGAGAACGTCTCGCCATCGATTTCTCCTGCATAATCGAATCAGTATATGCCACAACCTTTCTATAATCTTCATTTTTAGAGAATAAAATTCCTTTTCCGGGAGCAGACTTCAAATACCTCAAAATACGTAAAATCGCATTCATGTGTTGTTCACTTTGGATTGTGCATGAATTGGCTAACAACACCGAGTGCATAAGCAAGATGCGGCCTTGTGTGAGATAGATACATCAATCTCCCCACAAGTCTTTGATATCTTATTTTATCCGGTAGGGAACTTGATCGGAGGTTCAATACAATGATTTACCTTTTCTTCTAAAGGTGTATGGACGGGTTGACATCCGACATGCCCACTTCTTTTAGCAGATCAAGAACATATTTCCTTTGTGATAAGAAAATTCCTTCTTGGATCGAGAAACTTCAATCCCAAGGAAGTATTTCAATGAACCAAGATCTTTCATTTGAAATTCCTTTGATAAGTATCTTTGCAAAGATTTCCTTTCCTCTGGATCATTTCTGTTACCACCATATCATCTACATATATGATAAGAGCAGTAATTTTATCCTTCCTTTTCTTTATGAACAAAGTATGATCAGAATTACTCTGACGATATCCAAAGTTTCTCATAGATTTGGTGAATCTTCCAAACCAGGCCCTGGGAGATTGTTTTAGTCCATATAATGACTTGTTTAGCTTACATACCTTCTTACCATGAGATCCTGGAACTGAAATACCAGGTGGGAGCTCCATGTAAACTTCTTCAGTTAATTCACCATGCAATAAGGCATTCTTTACATCAAGCTATTTGCAAAGGCCAATCCAAGTTTGCAGCAAGCGATAACAAGACTCAAATGCAGTGTTGATTTTCGCTCTTTGGAGCAAAAGTTTCCGTATAGTCGATACCGTAAGTTTGGCTGTAACCTTTAGCAACTAATCTTGCTTTATAACGTTCAATCTCACCATTTGCCTTGTATTTAATGGTGAAAATCCAATGACACCCCACAATTTTCCTTCCTTTTGGATAATAAACATAATCCCAAGTATCATTCTCAAACAGGGGACCTCAATTCTTCTTCTATGGCTGTTGCTCTCCATTTTGGATCGGCTAATGCTTCCTACACATTGTTAGGAATAAAAACAGTAGATAGTTGATTCACGAATGCCTTATTAGCTTTAGACAAACGGTGGTGAGAGACATAATGACTCATATGGTACTTAACCTTACTAGAGATTTCAGGGTTCATATCTAGGTTTAGGAATACCTCTATTTATACGTTGTGAAAGTTGTTTCCTTGATTCTTCAAGAACATCCGTTGAGATGATTTGTTTGGTGTTTCATCTTCTTGAGGTAACGAGACTGGAATCTCTTCTATCATAACCTCATCTTGAATCTCGACAAACCACGATCCAATACTATACTTTGTTTCTTCTCTTGAAGAACCTTCATCAAAATTTTCTTGAGGTATATCATCGAATTGACAATAATGAGACATCGATTCCGATATATCTTCATCATAGTTAAGAGTCCGAATTTCCTTATGGTACTCCCCGAAGTTCGAGACTCACATGAAAAATACATAGTATCTTCATGAAATACAACATCCATAGTAACAAACATTCTTTTGGTTGGAGGATGATAGCAACGATATCCCTTTTTAGTTGTTGCATATCCCACAAATACACACTTGAGCTCTAGGAGCCAACTTATCACGTTGATTCTTGTGCAGATGAACATAAGCTACACAACCAAACACATGAGGCGGAAGATTAGGAGCAGGTTGGAGACACATTTGCTTCACCAAGAGCTTGATGGGGTGTTTGAAACACAATGGTCTTGGATGGCACTCGATTTATAAGATATCTTTGCGAAGTAAGTGCCTCTCCCCAATACATCAATGGCATATGTGCTTCTATTAATGAAGCACGGACCACTTCCAATAAGTGACGATTCTTTCTCTATGCTACTCCATTCTCATTTGAGGCGTATTAGAGCAAGTAGTTTGATGAATAACCGTGTCCCTCTAAATAATGTTGAAGGTCGGAATCCATATATTCACCACCGTTATCACTACGAAGAACTTGAATCATTTGTTGTCTTGAAAGTGCCAATCATCTTATGGAACTTTTGAAACAAGTTGGTAACTTCACTTTTGCTTTTCATGAGACACACCCACGTCATTCTAGTGCAATCATCAATAAAAGTAACAAACCATTTTGAACCACCGAGAGTAGTAGTTTTAGATGGTATCTATGAGCTAGGGTTCTTGAATCATGGGTAGTGATTCAGAATTATACCAAAATAAATCTAAACAAAAAGGAGAGATGGAAAACAAATCGCCTCCTATTATCGTTCAATCAAGGTGCATCATTCAAGCCGGGATTGTTCTTGATGAAACAAACTATGACTTGTGGTCACAAATCATGGAGATGCATATTGCTGAAAAAGAAAAAACTTCTTTTATTATGGGAAGAACAAGAAAACCTGCGAGGAAGATCCAAAATATGAAAAGTGGCACACGAGATAATCAAAAGGTCAAGAGATGGTTGTTGATGTCTATGTCACCCGAAATCATGAAGAGATATATTCGGTTACCTACCGCTAGAGAGATCTCGGGGATGCATTATCTAAAGCCTTTTATGATGGAGATGATGAGATGCGGTGTTTACTCTAAACCGACGAGCGTTTTCGGCAAATCAAAATGGCAGAGCTCTCTCAACTTATTATGGAGAACTAACCGAAATCTTTGGAGAGTTGGATCATCGTGACAAGGTGGTTATGGAGAATCTAATGATGTTGAAGCCTATCGAAAATCAATACAACGCCTAAGGGTGCATATATTCCTTCTTTGGATTAGATGAAAGTTTTGAGTTGAGATCCGTGGTGAAATCTTGAGAAAGGATCCTATTCCCTGAATTGGAATCATGTTATTCACTTGTTCGTCGTGAATCTGTTCGACGTACAACGATGACAAAAGAATCGGAAGAAGTTGAACCTCTTTGCTATGGCAACTAAAACCTAGAGGTACAATCAAAAGGGGTCTTTTCATAGATACTCAAAAGACCGAGGTGGACAAGTCATCACTTAAGTGTATACATTGTAATCAATGACATGGACATACAACTGACATGTGTTTCGAGTTGGTTGGATATCAGTTGGTGGGATCAACATATGGAGAGGAAGAAGGAGACAAAGAAGAATTACGGTGCTCCAATGGCTTCAACAAAGAAAGGAAAGGATTCCATGGTAATATCGCAAGAGCAAGGACGGGTAACAATGGTAAGTTTTTAAATGTTTTTTCACTTGTTTCGAATAATTCATGGATAGTTGATTAAGTGCTACGGACCATATGACATGCGATTCTAAACAAGTCTCTTCCACTAAACCATCCTTACAAAAAACAGTCTCTACCGCAAATGGCTCACGGGCTCAAATTATCAAAGTGAAGGGTCAATATCTCTCACTTTGAAAGTTTAGACTTAGATTCACGTCTTAGTAGTTCCTACATTAGGTTGTAATCTCTGTCAGTTTCCCAAATAACTAATACTTTACATTGTGTGGTAATATTTTGGCCCGATTGTGTTTTTAAGGACATCACAACGAAGCAAACGATTGGTTATGGTGTTAAGCGTGGGAAGCTATATTATACGGATTTGGTGTCAAGTAGTTCGGATAGGCTGCGTCAAGCTCTTCTTCTGATGGTTACGAGGGGGAGAGACAAAAATCTCAAATTTTGTTATGGCATAGACGATTGGGACATGCGTCGTTTGGTTATTTAAAAAAATTATTTCCTAGTTTGTTTACAAAACTTGATATTTCTAGTTTTCATTGTGAAGTATGTGAACTTGCAAAAAGCCATCGTGCTTCTTTTCCATTATCATTCAATAAGAGTCCAGTTCCTTTTATGATCATACACTCGATACCATCTTCACAAATATGAGATTGAGAAGAAGATAATTCTTTATTATGATAATCATATCTATTCTCAGTTACACAGCTCATGAATATATAGAGCTAAAAAATATATTGTGATAAAGCAAAGATCCTATATACTAGGAAACAATATTTATCCTTAAATAAGGATATATGTGAACACCACCCACCCACACTTGAAACCCTAATCTTCGAAAACATTATCATTCAACTGGAATCATCGAGGGATTGGTTGGAATCGATGTTTTACGAGCATCTCCCTCCCCACTCTCTCTTCTTCTCACTCGTCTGAACTTAACACCTTCTCTTCCCCTCACTCCCATTGATGTTACTTGAATGTATGTGCGCTTGATTTCAGTATAATTTTGGCGCGGTTACAAAGAAGATGACTTTGAAGAGTCGATTGGAACATTTTCCAGGGTTTGGGTTTTGGTTGATCTGAATTTTTTGGGGAAAAAATTGAAAAAATAAAGGAACCCTAGTTTTTTCTACTAGGAGTAGTATTTTTGTAGTGATAGAATTCCAATTGCTGTCACAATAACAGGAAAGTTTGTTCATTCATTCATCAAATCAGTGATTCAATTTTGAATTTTGAGTGAGTTTGGAGTGATGGAGACAACAAATTTTGTACCACCACCAATTGATGATGAAAGGAGTGCTGAGAATAGAGGAAGTATGTGTGATTTGGACCAGAAACTTGATCAACCCACGGAAGGTGGAAGGCTCAACAATATGTACAGTGAAAAGGTCTGATTCCCCTCCATCTTATCTTTCTTGTTCTTTATTAACCACTGTAGATTTACATTTGACCATTTAGGATCTGATACTAATGCAATTAGATGATTGAGGTAGGTCATCAGAGTTTTCGTTTCAACAGATCATGCATTAACTAGCCTAGGCTTATGGGTCTGGTTTTGAATCTCCAATTGTGTTTGGTACAAAAATCTTGTAAAGTTTACAGGACTGTTAGGTCTCTTAATGATATAAATAACTGTTCTGAATAGAAGTGTCTGTGTGCTTGTGCTGATTGATGTGTTACTCTGCCCTGCTTGATGACTATACTTTGTATTTTTCTTTTAATAGGAAACGGAAGACAAATTAGGTGGAGTTCCACCACTCAACCTAGAAAATAACTCAGACCTGTGTGAAGAATTAATAAGACGTTTCGGAAAATCAGGAGCAAAACGACACAAACATCTCTGTGCATCAGCTTCAGCTATGAGAAAAGTCCTCGAAAAAGAAGGTCTACGTCTAACTCCACTCTCTTATTTCGCCGCTACTATGTCTGCTATACGGGACAGAATCAATTTCTTCTCCTCATCATCTTCATCTAACACTAGAAAAATATTTTTTCTTCACCGACTGCACTTACTTCTTTTCTATCAATCTTACTTCCTTTCATTCCTTCACAATCGCTGCCCTCTGCAAAAGCGAATGATGCTGTTAGTGTTCTTGTTTCGTTGTTGAAAATACCTGAAGTCGCTCAATCACCAGCTACGATTCGTTCTGTGATTAAATCGTTAGGGTTTTTGATTAAACTATGTGATTTGGAACATTGGAAGTTTGCTCAATCGGTTTTCGAGATGATTTTGGAGTTTTCGATTGATAAACGGCCGAAAGTAAGAAAATGTGCACAAGTGTGTGTTGAGGAGATTTATAAGGCTGTTCAATGTACAAATGTTGTGAAAGAGGCGAGCGAGTTGTTTGGGTTGGTGTTTGACAAGTACTTCCCATTTGCAATAACTATAGCGTTGTGTGTGCCTGAAATTACAGAGGATTCAGAAAGGGCGGAGGAGTTGAACTTGATGGAGTCTGTACATATGCTAAGGGTGCTTAAGCGTATTGTGCAATATTTGTCGAATGATGTTGTTTGGAAAGTCATGTCCCAGATTCATAAGATCATGGGTTCAAAGTTTTCACTGCTTACTAGACGTATTTTTGCTGTTCTTGAAGCCATTTTGGAGAGGGAGGAGGAAATTATTGTTCCAGAGATTGTTATCTTTGCGCTTGGGGAGTATGCATCGACGAAAGAGAATAATAACCCGGATGATACAGTGTTGCGTGCATGTGTTTTGTCAAAGAGGTGTATTGACAAACTTCATGTTGATGCTGATAAACGGAGCATTTGGGTAGCAAGTCTGCATCTAGTGTTTAAGCCTATAGGCTATAGCTAATGTTGTATGTGCTGGGATTAGTGTTTCTGGACAAGCTGCTGGTGTATTAAAAGAATTGGTAGATCGATATATTGATGATGACCTAAAGATTTCTGCGTCTAAAGCTGCTGGTGTATTAAAAGTCGTGAGTACTTCAGTATCTGAAGCTCTCATGCATGTACGACAATCTAGAGCGCTGGAACTAGTTTGTGATGCCTCTAAAACTATGCTGCTTACCAACTCTGATGGAGCGCTTGATAAGAATATCTTGTCAGTAATATCACATATGTTCCTCAAGCTCGGTCAGTTATCCTACTTCTATCTGAAAGATGTTGTCCATGAACTTGCGAAACTACTAAGGATTGCAAGCGGAGATTTGACCACGACAAAGTGCCAGTACCTTGAAGAGTGCTTCGGGTCTGCTGTCATTGCTATGGGAGCGGAGAAGATCCTAACATTACTACCTGTTGTTTCCTTTGAAGAAGAAGAGCTCACCAGTTTAAATATATGGATTCTGCCAATTTTGAGGAAGTACGTTGTTGGATCATCACTGGGATATTATATGGAGCACATTATTCCCCTATTTCAACCTCTCCAGCAAGCCTGTAGTAAGACAGGTACAGAGCTGCAGGCTGCCACCTGTGGTTTTGGGGCTTGCTACCTGCTTTCTGTTGCTATCCTACAGATACTCACATAAAATTTGACGCTCTGGCCAAAAAGCTTTTACTTCTTATGATGGAAGATGACTCCATGCATGAAAATGTATGCTTAGCTCTGCAGCAACTTGTGAACCAAAATAAACGTATCGTTGAATCTACTCAAGGCATAGAAGGCTCCTTTAAACATTCAACTACTTGCGCCATTAATGAGTCAACAACAGAATCTCAAATGGTACCCTCTCACTACACCATGAAAGTTGCAAAAAGGAACATCAAGGCTTTGGCATCATGCTCTGTTGTTTTGCTTCAGGCTCTTACTGATGTATTTTCTAATTCTCCCCTGGAGAAACGCAAATATTTGAAGGAGACAATTGGATGCTTGGCATCTATAACTGATATCATAGAAGTAAAAAAGTTTTTATTTCGTTATTAGCAGGGGAATTGGAGAATCAAGGGGAAACAGGAAGGTAGATGAGCAAGAAGCACAAAGGTGTGTGATAATGGAGTTTGCATCAGCACTTGGTTTAGGAGCTAGTGAGGATCTTGTTTATATAATTTTCGAGTGCATTACACCTGCATTGCTAGATGATGAAGCGTACTGCAAATTTTTTGAGGAGCATACTTGCTTTTACTCATCCAGATTTGTTGAAATGGTGAGTCACTTGCTTGGTCTCAAGTTATCTGATGGTATCATGGGTCTAAGAAGGCGCTTTGCATGTTTGCACACTTTGGTTGTGTACTTATTAAAGAGTGATTCAGAAATGAGATGTGCTAAGGCTTCTATTATTCTCAAGGAAATTATACTTGCATTGAAGGATTCCGAGAAAGGCACAAGAAAAGCAGCTTGCAACGTGCTTTTGGAGATAAGCTGCGGCTTGAAAAGTTTATCCTCTCCAAATCTTGAGTCACCTCATGTGAAACTTGTTAATATGATATCACTCCATCTTTCTGGTGCACTTACTACTTCCATGATGAGTGGAGCAGTTGCAGCTCTTTCACTGCTGATATACACCGACAGCGACATTTGTGCTTCTGCACCTGAAGTAGTCCCATCTGTTTTATCTTTGCTGAAAAGCGAAGCCAAGGAAGTTATAAAAGCAGTCCTGGGATTTTTGGAAGTTCTTGTATTCTCTTTGCAGGCAAGCCACCTGCAAAATCTTCTGCCTCATATTGTTAAGGGAATCCTAAGGTCATCTATGTGGAGAAGTCGTTACGGAAAAAAGGTTAGGGTCATACTGGAAATCCTTATACGGAAATGTGGTGCTTCAGCAGTTGAGGTAGATGTTCCAGAAAAATATATGGAATATTTCAAGACCGTCGAGGAGCAATATTCGAGAAAGAACAGCTCTGACAAAGGTGAGAGTCTGGACGTTTCCTCTACAACTGGGAAGCGTAAGAGGACATATGGAGAGCTATCTGTTGAAGGTGATGAAACTAAATCTGGGAAATCTAAGGAGGAGACACCAAGGAAAAGACGTAAATTCAACACTTCCAACAGAAATAACTCCAGCAACGCATCCTCCCGTTGACCCCAAAGCAGGTCTCTTAGCAGGCCATGCCCAGAAAGCCAAATCTGATAGGAAGTATTTAGTTGATGACCTTGGGGATTGTGATTGTTAACCACATCAAAAGCTTTTGCTGTTTGTCTTTTGTAATTCAGTTGCACTAACTACCTTTTTTTTCACTAGTTCTGGATTAAGTTTTTTTGACTCAAGAGTAGTAGATTTCTAGTTTTACCTTATGCCTAGCTGTTTTAGCTCGTTTAAAACATGTCATGTTTGATATTGCACTCGTCTTTTCTGGCTCGGGATCTCCTGTCACCTGTTTCCTTGTGCACCAGTGTCCCTCAAATTGTATGCCGCCATGTGTCTGTATTGGTCAATACTTTAGAATCCTATTTCTTTGAATGATTAACTCGAGCTCGAGTATTTATTTTACCGTGTAAATCTCGTCTAAAGATTACAAGTTAAATTCCAATATAATTGAAGGGCTCAGCCTACAAATGATCCAAGATTACCTAGCTCGTTATCCATTCAATACAATGGATTTCATCCGCAAGTAAAATGTAGTGCCTTGCAAGAGAAAGAGTGCAACAACACCAACAATACATAGAAACTAACCACGATATTTATCCAGAGGCCCAAACTGAAATCATAAAGATGTTTCCTCACTTCCCACATTTCCAAACGTTTCCCATTTTGACACTTAGAGCATGGGCAAGAACATGTTGTGTCCGAATTACCATACGTAGCTGCATAATTCATAAAATTTTTAACCCCATCTCTATATGTTTTGCTAAATGTGTCTGGTTCATTCATCCAAGCTTTATTCACAACAACCGATATTCTAAAAATATGTCTGAAATCTCAAGCTTTTAAATAACTTCCTTCTTCCAATGAACATGTCATGTATTCTTCAGTTTCATCTAGCCTGACAAATTCAAAAAAAAATTCAAAGTTAAGCACATTGCAATATTTCTAATTTAGTAATACTAAAAAGCGAAACAGACAACTCTGATTATGGTTTGGATCAGAACTCTCCAAGATGAATCAAACCCATGTGTCAAGCGATTGTTTGGCATTTTCTATACTTACTGCTATAACGTACTTCTCATGCATTTATCATGGTAATGTTACTAATGTAGCTGAAGAAAAATAGTTCTGTGAAGAAAATGATAAAGTTATAAAACCTTGTTTTCGACCAGGCCGAAGATCTAATTAAAATGGGTTTAAAACTTGATTATTTTGTTTTTTATAGCTTTAGTGTTTTTATACCAACCTTCAAGCCCTCCCTTATCAAACAGTTCCCAAAGAAAATTTCCATGAAATTATTAAATTCAAAAATGACAGCAGCACACGAACCATGAATTATAAAAAAAATAAATGATAGTCACAAGGAAGAGTAGAATACCTGCTACAACAGAGATCGAGTGCTTGATTTTTCCAAATTCTAACCTCGATAGAAGAGGTACATAAAAAAAGTATAGGAATACTAGATGACCGGTGACATAGTGTGTGTGGGGAGGGTATGGTGGAAGGTGCCAAGAAAATGGACCTGATCAAATGCCACACTCCTACAGATCCAACAAACCAAAAAACTTTGGTTAGCAAAGTAGAGGAATTCAAAAAGGGCTATAAAAGTGCTTAATGGAAAGAAAAAAAAACACAGGAAAGACCATCAAGTGTCATTCGCGAGACAACCTACGAAGTTACGATGGCAGAAAGAAGTGAAGAGTACAAGTAATCGAAAGAATATCATCAGATTATAGTACTTAAAAATACACGTCACTACCACAACAGATGTTTCTCAAGTAGGGCTATTTTTACACTATGACAATGCATCAAAATGACAACCACTTAAAACTAAATTTAAAGTATGAGAACTACAACTTTTGGTTCAGGAATACAAATACATAATCATCCGCCACTTGTTGCATCAAACTATTAACATCACTTTCAGGAGTAGACAAACTCGTACTACCAGCCATAGAACTCTCCATAAACTCCGATTGGACTTCCATATTCACAAATTGTTTCTCAAATAAATCCTATTAAACATTTAACCTACTTAGATTAATGAAAGTTCAAAACAAACAACTTTGGGATCAAACACTAAACCTACTGAGATTAATGAAAATTGAAGGAAACAACTTTGGATTCTGTAACATAGTTTATCAAACACTTAACCTACTAAAAATTATACATCATTGCTTAGATTGAGTACGGGGATTCTTTGAGCTTCCAACTAGGATAATGGAATACAAATACTAGATACGGTAGGATTAGGGATTACAAATAATGATTACTCTTTCACCCAATTTCATATAACAAAACAAATTATCAATTCATTCCTAAGAAATATGGAACTCATAATCACTTACCTCGTCGAAGAAAGGGAAGAACCAACAAAATTTATCTTCACCAGAATCAAATCTCAGCCATCTTCTTCATCGTTCACAATTTAGGTTAAATCAATCGACATGAATACCAGAATATATAACCTAGCTAAAATTGATCGGGTTTAAATTAAAACTCAGATGTTTTTTTTGGTGAAACGACTAACTTTCAGAAAATTTTGCACTCTCAGAAGGTTTCAATGACGGCATGCACGAAGAACAAAGGAGGAAGAGTTTTCTTATTTTGTGTTTGTCTGGACAAAATTCGATACAAAAGGGATTACATTTTTCCAAGTCAACTTTCCTACCAAGTCATGGACATTTGACTTGGTCTTTATGCCTATTTTCTAATATTAAGAAAATAAAATAAAAATAAAAATAAATTTTGATTTATAAAAATTAAATACAATTGTTAGTTTGTGAAAATATTGGGAAAAATTGTGACAAGAAAATTTCTAAGAGTGGTAAATTTGGGGTTGTTTTAGATGTGGTGAAGTTTTTGGGTGGAATCATCATTTCTGATTATAATTGTTGTTGTTTAGATAATGAGGGAGGATCCATGGACACTCTTAGATGGACAAGGTCGGACAAGATTTGCGCCATTTTTTCCTGAAACCCAAACAATAATGAATTTAAGTCTAATATTTTGATGGTATATTAACATTAAGACTCTACATTATAAAAAATGACACGAGCACAGTGTATAAAACCACCATCTACCCCTTTAAATATCGGTAGTTCAAAATTAACGGTTGAAATTAAGATCAGTAGATGGTCAGGTTTGCTATCTCTAATTGCATCATTTCTGGTAGGAATATAAAGTCTTATAATAGGAATATATCATTAAAATATTAGACTTAAATTCATTGTCGTTTGAGTTTGCCGGAGAAAATGGCGCAAATCTTGTCCGACCTTGTCCATCTAAGAGTGTCCATGGATCCTCCCTCTTAGATAATTATCAACAAATATTATTGTGACTAATAAAATAATTTAATATTCCTAATTATTATCACGAATACAAAATTTATTACTTGATTATAATCTTTGTTGCAGGACTTATCACGGGTGTATGAGTGATAAATAAAGCGCTGACAAGTTGCCTTTGTAACAAAATCTGGTTTTGGTGTAGTGTAGTATCGGAAGAACATTACCTTTTGAGTGCACATAAACCTTTTGCTGGCTGGATAAGAATGTGAATGAGCTTTCTTCAAACCGAACGTGTCTGGAGATGTAAATTCTATTCTTATGCCTATGCAAGCACATGTAACCCTTATGTGCATTGATGTACCCAATAAATACACATGGCAAAGATCGTGGTTCTAGCTTGTTTGCAGTATACTGCCTAAGACACGGATAAGCTAAGCATCGGAATACTTTTAAGAAAGAGTAATTGGGTTTCTTATGAAACAGTAGTTCCAATGGGGTTGTGATTTATGAGTTTGATTTAGGTAGCCTATTAATGAGATAACAAGTTGAGGTAAAAGCATCAGACCAAAAGGATGTTGACATATGGGAATGAAATAGGAGAGCAATCCTAATTCAGTGACATGACGAATACGTCGTTCAACAAGACCATTTTGAGGAGATGTATGTGGACAAGAAAATCGATGTTGTATACCAGACTTATTTAGATATGCAGTAAACTTCTTATACTCCAAAGCATTGTCAGATTGAAGGATTTTAATTTTATGCTCAGTCATATTTTCTACTTGTTTATGAAAAAGTATAAAAGTTTGTAATGCATCTGAACGTTGTACTAGAGGGAAAACCCAAGTATAATGAGAATAAACATCCATTAGAAGCATATAATAACGAAAACCAGTTCTTGAAAGGTTGGGAGAGACCCAAATGTTTGAAACAATTAAGATCAAAGGCTTATCAAAAACTTTGGAACTAACAGAAAAAGGTAACTTTCTGCTCTTGCTAATGTGACAAGAGTGACAATAATCAAATTGTTTAATATTGGAAACAGGGAGAGAAAACTCATGACAAATGTTAGAGACAATGCGTAGCATAGGATGACCTATTCATTTGGTGCCAAAGTGGGAAGGATGAAGAGACATATGATTGCGGTTTTATTGGTTTCTTGATGTTGTCAACCCCTTCAAAAATGTAAAGCCCATTCCTATTGTGTCCTTGCAGCAATGGTGTTCCCGTGAACTTGTCCTTCACAACAAAGTAAGATGTGTGAAACTCAAAAACACATCATTATCTTTACAAAATTGAAACTAACGAGAAGATTAGTTCTTATTTGTGGTACATGGTAAATATTGTTTAAATGAAATGCTATTGATTTATATGGTAAAAGAGGCAATTTGGTTTAAACGAGTTTACATGTAACTATTGTGCGAGTTGCTAGCCTTTGAAGACTTGTCTTTGTCACATACACTCTTGTGACTAGTTCAACTTCATTAACCGAGTAGTCCTTGTTTGGTTAATGAGTTTAAATTTGGTTTCGCCTTGTGAAATTACTACCGATGGTAGAATGGTGAACTTATCCTCTTCCATCTGTTTCTTTTATCAACAACTAACATAACATGGTGGAGCTCACGGGGTGGTGGTGACAAAGATCTTTGTTCATTTTTAATTTTTAATATCATTTGTATAGCCTTATAATTATACCAATCGCTATTCAAGTAACCAAGAACACTGGGTTGCGGGATTGGAGTAGTAGGGGATTCAGCTCTAGTTCAGTTTATGCCAATGTGTTTCCTTCCTGAGTCCCCGTAGTGGATCTACAGAAAGCTTTTTGCTGTTCTAGTTTCTTGTTTTTCTTATATAAATTATTATTATATTCCATTCTCTGCACATGAAGCTCTGAATTCACAATATAATTTAAATTATTAGCATAATATGTATTTTTTTTACTCGGTCAACAATAAAATAAAAGTAAAAGCGGAAGCGGTGACGGTGGTCGAGGTCACTAGCGCCAGCCGTTAGGCTACACGCCGATAAAGCCTATTTGAACGAAAATAAACCTCTCGGCGTGCCATTCTACAGAAATAATAAAACTAGCCTACCCTCATAAAACTCATAATCGTCTTCAGCCAACAAACATGCTTGTTTAGCCGAAGCGTCTGCAGAAAAATTAACTTCTCTATAGCTATGGACATAGCGAATATTTGTATATAAACTTCTCGCCATCTTCCACTTCTGCATCAATTGTCATGGTAACTCACCCTTCTGAAGAGCTAGGATGAAACTCATAGAGTCCGACCTAACACAAAGATTTGTAACATTCCACCTTTTGGCAACCATGGCACTATAAATAACCGCGCAAACTTCTGCATAATAGTTGGTCTGCCAACCAAGACCAACACAAAGAACGCCAAGAACTTCCGAATTTGAATCTCGAAAAGTAACACCAGAACCAGCTTGGCCTGGGTTGCCACGTGATGCACCATCACAACAAATCATTATCTCACTAGTATTAGGCGGAGTCCAAATAACTTCAAGGGAGTTGAGTTTTGCATGATCTATGCTTAACTACGAAAAAAATTCAAAATGCGCGGTCTTCCATATTATTATACATATGGCCCTTTAATCTAATTGAGTTATCACGTATTACATGATAAACTCTCCCTTTAAAGCCTAGCCATTGAACTCGCATATCATCAAAATAAGCCTTGTTGCGCATTTTCCATAATTCCATAACTATTGCAAGATTTGCAACAAGCCACGGATCCTTCACCATCCTACTGCGTCCCTTTGCAGCCTTATAAGAAGCCACAAGGTCTTCTTTTGCTTGCAGATTAAAAATTCCAGCCACCCAAGCCCATATTCGCTTAGCAATTCTGCAATGCCAAGTGATATGGCTAACATCTTCACAACTTACTCTACACAAGCGACACATAGAAGGAATCTCCCTGCATGTCTTCTTAATGATGTTATCTTCAGTAGCACAACATTGCTTCTTCCAAACCTTCCAAAATTGTACACTCAAAGTAGGATGCACAACCTGTCTAGTGAAAAGAACAGCAGCAGGCTCATTTTCCGCCAGAGCTTTAATTGCAGCCTTAGCCGATTTGACAGAAAAAATGCCCTTGATATCAATGTCCCAAATTTTTTAATCTTCGCCACCAACAATAATAGGGAGAGTGTCAACATCAATATGGCAACACAACATCAATTCTCTTGTCTTCAAAGTGATGACCCAAGCACCATCAACAATAATATCACTCACTTTGGCCTTAAAATCGTTAGGGCCATTGGAAGTGATGCCAAGCCTCTGTGCAATTGAAAAATCGCCACACCAATTATCAAAGAATAAAAAAGTATTAGCACCATTACCTATAATTGAGCGTGTATGCTTCTGCACAAAATTGTAAACCAATCTGATTCTTGGAAAAACTAAAGAACCCAGTTTATAATCAATTAAATTGCCATTCAATTTGAAGTATTTCTCCGTCAAAAACCTTGCCCAAGTCTTGTTTGAGTCACGAATAGAAACCCACAGCTTCATAAGCATGGCCTTATTTACATCAACCAATTTTTTAAGGCCAAGACCACCTTCACGCTTCGAACACCACATCATCATAAAGGACGGTAAAATATTTACGTTTTTCAGCATCTCCAGACCATAGAAAATTCCTAATGGCCCTCTCAACTTGCTTAATAATTGAACATGGCCATTTATAAACAACCATGGAATGAAGCACATAACTTGAAATAACCGATTTAATCAAAAACAATCTAGCTTGAAAAGATAAAAGCTTACCCTTCCAACCTGCCAGCTTGTCCATGATCTTCTCCACTACTTGGCGAACATGAATATGTCGCACAATACCAGGTTTCAATTGGATTCCCAAATATTTATCCTGGAATAAGGCCCTTTCCATGCCCATAAAATTTGCAATAGCAATGGAATGAGATTTTCTATCACCTCCATAATAAAATTTGCTTTTGGCATAACTCACGTATTGACCAGAAGCACATTGATAAATACCAAGCATATTCTTCAGATTCTGCAAACTATGCAAGTTACCCCTACAGAAAATAAGAATATCATCCGCAAATAGAAGGTGCGTTGGAGCTACACCCTTCTTGCTCACCATATGATGCATATTTCGCTCAGCAAACAATTTTGAGAGATTGCGACTCAAAATATCTTCAATAAGCACAAAAATCAAAGGAGAAAGAGGATCACCTTGACGTAACCCTTTAATGATCTTTGAAAAAAAACCTTCTGTGGACAACCATTAATCATAAGAGAAATCCTAAGAATAATTAACGATCTTTGAGAAGCCACTTGCACCAAGTCTCAGAAAATCCATATAGGCGAAAAACTTCCATTACGAACTCCCAACTGACCGTGTCAAAAGCCTGGGAAATATCCAATTTGAGTACGATATTCCCAAAGTTCCTTTTAATGCTAATCTCATTGATCAATTCAGACGCCAATGCTATATTCTCGTGAATATTTCTTCCTTTCATGAACGCAACTTGCTCTTCATAAATAAGCTTGTTGAGAACCGTACCAAGCCTGGTAGCCATGATTTTTGTAATGATCTTGAAGAAGAAATTGCTTAAACCAATTGGTCTATAATCTTTGATAGCGTCAGACTTATTATTTTTTGGAATTAGAACAATAAAACTAGAGTTAATGCCATTTGGAATTTTCCGCATCGCCCAACAATTTGCAATAGCATTAAAAAGATCTCTAGAAATAATGTTCCAACAAATTCTATAAAAGAACTTGTAAAGCCATCGTGGTCGGAAGCGTAATCCGCGCCCAAGTCGAAACAACCTCTTTCACTTCTTCCAAAGATGGAATGGCATCCATAACTCTCCCCAGAACCGAAATACTTTCATGCGCATAATCAAACAAAATTGGATCAATATTGACTTCTCCACCATTTAACTTTGCTTGGTAATGATCAACAATGTAGTTTTTATATCATCCTGCAAAATCAAAGTAGAGTTAGTAGAAATCTTCAATTCAGAAATAGTTTTGTGACTTCTCCTCATGCGAATGCTATTATGAAAAAATTGAGCATTTTGATCTCCGTCCTCCAACCAAGACTCCCTCGATTTTTGTTTAAGAATGGTAGCCAATTCGATGCGCACTTCCTTAGCAGCCTTCTTAGCATCCGCAACCTTCAAAAATTGACATTCACTTCTCGGATTTTGATCAAGAAGATCATTCTCCGATTCAAGCCTTAGTTTAGCTTGTTTCAAACGAAACTGAACATCACCAAAAATAGTTATATTCCATATTTTCAAAGCTTCACGCAATCTCTTCAATTTAGAAGTAAAAACAAAAGGAGGAGCCCCGTCAAACCTTAATCTCCAATTTTCCTCCACAAAACTCAAAAAACCGGGATGCGAGAGCCACATTATTTGAATTCGGAAAGGAACCCTCTTCGATCTTGGATTCTCAAAGGCGTAGACAAATAAAGGGGAATGATCCGATCAAACCCTTGGCAATGCCTTACACTCCAATTTGGATATTTGTCATACCAAGCATCATTTAAAATCTCCCTATCATGATTAGAAACGATTCTATGAATACCACTCCGATAATTTGTCCAAGTATATTTCTTACCAAGTGAATCAGCTTCCACCAAACCATTATCGGAAATCCAACTTCGAAACTCGTTCATATAAACTTCTTTTATCGGATTGCCGCCTTTCTTCTCATCCAATCGTAAAACACAATTAAAATCCCCCAACACCAACCATGGAATAGATATAAAACCCAACCCCAATTGACGCCATAGTCGATGTCGTGCCATATGATCACAAAGAGGCATGAAACGGTCGTGATTAAATCTCCAGCAAAATCTAGAGTAATAACTTGCTTCGAAGAAGATTGAACATTCGGCCTAGCTAAAGTATTTTTCTCCACAAGACCCAAATTTTACCTTTTTCTCCACCAACTTCATTTGTGATAACATCCTCACTGAAATCAAATAATTTCATCTTCCTAATAATCAGCATAACATGTAGCTATACACAAATTGTTACTTTTTTTTCCTTGAAGCTAACAGAATCTAGTTAAGAAACTTTTTATCCTACTTCATAGAGAAAATGTTGTCTACAAAAACTGCCGAATGTATGGTCTATTTCCTGTGAATCATAATCTTTCCTCCCCATGTTGATGAATACGAAAAAAATATTGTAGTTTCATGATCTTATTTTTGCACGAGTTCAAAAAAGTTTTGAAATTTAATCATTTTGTGCGGCATTATAGACAATGACAATGCCTTATATGTGTAGTCTTGAAATTTAAGATAATAAACTCTCTTATAATCCAAATGAATTTGATTCACCACACAATAATCAAATTTTTTAATATTGGAAAAAGGGAGAGAAAACTCATGAAAAATCTTATAGACAGTGCGTAGCATAGGATGACCTAGTCGCTGGTGCCAAAGTGGGAAGGATGAAGAGACATATGACTGCGGTTTTATTGGTTTGCTGATGTTGTCAACCCCTTAAAAATGTAAAGCCCATTCCTATTTTGTCCTTGCAGCAGTGGTGTTCCCCGTGCACTTTTCCTTCACAACAAAGTAAGATGTGTGAAACTCAAAAAAACACATCATTATCTTTACAAAATTGAGAAACTGACAGAAGATTAGTTCTTATTTGTGGTACATGGTAAATATTGTTTAAAAGAAATGCTCTCGATTTATATGTTAAAGAGGCAATTTGGTTTAAACGAGTTTACATCTAACTATTGTGCGAGTTGCTATCCTGAAAACTTGTCTTTGTTACATTACTCTTCTGAATGACTCGGTTAAAACTTCGTTAACTGAGTAGTCCTTGTTTGGTTAACAGTTTAAATTTGGTTTCTCCTTGTGGAAATTACTACTGATGGTAGAATGGTGAACTTATCCTCTTCCATCTGTTTCTTTTATCAACAACTAACATAACATGGTGGAGCTCACAGGGTGGTGGTGACAAAGATGCTGTTCATTTTTAATTTTTAATATCATCTGTATAGCCTTATAATTATACCAATCGCTATTGAAGTAACCAAGAACCTGGGTTGCAGGATTGGAGTAGTAGGATTCCATCTCTAGTTCAGTTTATGCCAATGTGTTTCCTTCCCGAGTCCCCGTAGTGGATCTACATAAAGGTTTTTTGCTGTTCTAGTTTCTTGTTTTGCTTATATAAATAAATTATTATTATATTCCATTCTCTGCACATGAAGCTCTGAATTCACAATAGAATTGAAATTATCAGCATAACATGTAGCTATACACAAACTGTTACTTTTTTTTTCCTTGAAGATAACAGAGTCTAGTTAAGAAACTTTTTATCCTACTTTATAGAGAAAATGTTGTCTACAAAAACTGCCGAATGTATGGTTTATTTCCTGTGAATCAGAATCTTTCCTCACCATGTTGATGAATATGAAAACAGTTTCAGGATCTTATTTTTCATTTGAGTTCAAACAGTTCTTGAAATTTTGTGTGGTATTATTATAGACAATGACAATGCCTTGTACATGTAGTCTTGAAATTTAAGATAATAAACTCTCTTATAATCCAAATGAATTTGATTCACCACACAAACTGTTCTAAGTCCATCAAGCCTGTTGGAGTCTTCAAACTCTCTTAACATGACAAAAAAAAAAAAAAGCAATAATTTCTCAGTCCTGGGCAATTTATTAGATGCAAAAGAACTATAAACGCATTGTTTGTCAGAGCATCTTAAATTCAGTTCCCAAATTTCTTTTATGCTTTTACTACAGTTATTTGTTCGCTGAGCAAGTTGTTATCTAATTCATTTTGCATTCCCACTCCCACTCCCATTTGTGTGTTTGTGTGGTGAATCAAATTCATTTGGATTCATGAAATTCATTCAAATGCATGGTTAACCTGACTTCCTTCTCTTATTGCAATAATTTTGTGGCTATTTTAAGTTGTTTCTCTACCCTAATCTAGAATTTAATTTAATCCGTTTACAGAACGATCCGAGGCATCAAAGCCACCCCATTATCTCCAACAGCCTGGAGAAAAATACCAAACAAGTCTTCTACCCATGCTCATATAAAAATACCAAACAAGTCTTCTACCCACATAATAAACCAGTTTTCCAAATGAGTAATCTTTATGCAAAAGGATTACAACTGTAATATGAAGCCCATTACTCAAAAACCTTTGAACAAACAGAACCTCTTCAAATCTAAAACTAAATTTAATTCAAGCCACATGGCAATTAGTTCACTGACGCATTTTATCAAACATGTCTCCATTCTGCGTTCTGTCGATGTACTCAAGTCTACTAGTCACTTTTTGAAACTGCAATTCGACACCTCTCTGTAGTGCTTTACGCCTGTCTTCGTATTTTTCAAACCTAATCCGGTAAAAATCTTCAATGATTTCTTCTACATCTGCGTAAATCTTCAATGATTTCTTTTACCATGGGAGTTATCAGTTCAGATAGAAAGGGATGATCTTTAATTTTAATCAAGGAAGGCCAAAGATGGTGGAACATGTTTATAATGAGACCCTTTATGTGTGCACCGTCTCTATCATGCAGACGAAACAAAAGTCAATCAAGCCCAGTCAGATATCAGTTAATCAAGCCCGGTTAGATATCAAATTTTCTAGTTATTGAAGGAAGTGAGAAAGAACCTGGTCAGCCATTATCATAACACGCCCATATCTTAAGCTCTTTAGACTCTCCTCATCACCATACTCTTTGTTTTCTTCGAGACCCAAGAATCTTCTTGATATCTTTAATCTCGCGATTTCTTCTAAGTTTCGTGTGCTTGCATCTCTTGCATTCAAGGGTTTCCCTTGCATTGCATAAACGCCGAAGTAGTCGATTGGCACGAAGAAATCCTTCTGCTTATCCGCAAAGACCACTATTATAGCTAGATTCTTTTGTTTTATTAGGCGTTGGATAAGCTATTTTGTGGTGCTTTGACACCATATATTATATCTTTTATCCCAAATTGATCGTTGTTTGTGTATTTTTGACGGATAAATTTTCTTTATAGATTTTTCCAATCTTTTTTAACGTATAAATTCTTTTTAGTTCATTTCTTAAGCCACGTCTAACTTTTTTTATCTTAAAATATACAAAAATTTGGAGAAGTATAAAAATAAAATAAAAATGTACCGTTGTTTATGCTCGCTGCTAGATAATTCAAAGAGCTTTTCGAATATATAAATTTCACAAAATCCGACTTGCCGCTTGGAAGATCGGAGTTTTATAAAAATGGCATTTTTGTAAATACAAAACCTTGTGTGAGAATCTTTTTCTAATATTCCTAAATCTAATGGCTAAGAACTAATATAAAGGAAATCTAACGGCATTACTAAGGTAATGTTTTGACATTCTTTTATTGGCATCCCAACTAGGGGGAGATTGGATTATGAAGTGCCGCTCTTGAAGCTCGATTAAAGAGATTGTTATGTTCCGATCTCCATATTTATTATGTGGTGCAAGCAAATGCGCGGTCTTCAAATGTGAGGTTACGAGCCAAATGCTAAAAAACTATGACCCAATTACTAATTTGCTCTTTTTATACTTACCACAAGGATTTCGCGGACTGGCAGCCGCTAATACCAACGTGCACTCGAGCGATCTCTCGCCACCCGCTAAGTTTGCATCTTCTAGATTTTCCAAATGAGTTATTCTTCTAAACCCGTCGTTCTTCCTTAGCTTTCTTTTCGATAGTCCCAAGTACTTTCTTTCGATAGTCCCAAGTACTTCCTTAGCGGTCATCTACTTATCAATATATTCATATTTTTCAAGCAAAAAAAAAAAAATCAAAGCAAAGAAGATGCATAGAGATCATAGAAACTCAAGCAAAATTTATGAAGCTAATTAGAACACTTACCTAGATATAATAGTAATTTTGTATGCAAATTCATTAGATTCAAGCTAATATGGCAAATATAAAAGTAGATTATAAAACATTTGTTGATATTTAAGGGCCTGATAAATACCCGTACTCGACGGATAGTTAATGTTTTTATCAGTCCGGTTCCGAATCCATCAATTTAGAACCGGCCCGGAAACCGTTAGACTCGATAGCATCCGTTGGCATCCTCTAGAAATCATCGGTGTTTTGGTTTTTATCAATATATTCATAGTTTTCTAGCAAAAAAAAAAAAGAAAAGAAAAGAAAGAATAAATCAATGAAAATTACGAAGAATTGGTTCAAGTATAAACCTGTTCAAATTGTCCTTCTGTTGTGCTCACCGAAACTTCCCACCTTTGGCCAATTTTCTTTCTTATACTGCCTCACCAAGAAAGAAAAAATGAAAATGTAATTGATTGAGTAGACTGGATACATAAGAGGGGGTAAGTCAAGTGTGTGAGGGCTAATCAGTGAAAGACCTTGAAGTTTGATGTGGCGTTCTTTAGTACATATCCAGATAGCCGAAGAGGAGTCGACTTCAATGCTTTCACGGTTGAATTTAACTTCGACTCTTGTTCCAAAACAAGCAGCAATCTCCCGGAGCCGCTTTTGCATCAGGGGAATGAGATCTCCTTGTTCAAAGCCAGACATGTTGAATGCTTGGAAATCAAGCTGGAATGTAATGCGAGTCCCCTTCAACGGACTGTCTTCAACAGTTTCAACTGCTGGTATTTCCACCATGTCTTGTTGAAAACACCTTGAATGAGCAAAATCAATGTAAAAATTAATTTAAGCCAATCTCGTAAAGAAAAATCAAAATTCTGAAAATCCATAATAGCAAAATTGAGAGAACATATTTACAATGTGATCAAAAGTTCGAGACAAATAAACCGAGCTAATTAAATCCCAAATATAAATAAAGATCAAACCTGTCTATGTGATTGTGATGAACCGTCGCCAGTTTGAACAGTAAACGACTTTGAGAACAATTTTACCAACTCCAAAGAACTGAATATTGACATCTGAACCGAACCATTGGTCAAAACAGAAATTGTATCATTATCCGTAGTGACCTTAGACTGTCCATGGAATCATCTTTAAAGTGGTGATATACTGAGTTACCAATAATCTGATCCACCAAATTTAACACTGCGGGAACGAAATTAACCTATTTATAAACAATTTTTGATGTACTAACATCATGCTCTGTTGTTTTGCTTCAGGCTCTTACTGATGCATTTTCTAATTCTCCCCTGGAGAAACGCAAATATTTGAAGGAGACAATTGGATGCTTGGCATCTATAACTGATATCATAGAAGTAAAAAAGTTTTTTATTTCGTTATTAGCAGGGGAATTGGAGAATCAAGGGGGAAACAGGAAGGTGGACGAGCAAGGAGCACAAAGGTGCGTGATAGTGGAGTTTGCATCAGCACTTGGTTTAGGAGCTAGTGAGGATCTTGTTTATATAATTTTCGACTGCATTACACCTGCATTGCTAGATGATGGAACTTACTGCAAATTTTTTGAGGAGCGTACTTGCTTTTACTCATCCAGATTTGTTGAAATGATGAGTCACTTGCTTGGTGTCAAGTTATCTGATGGTATCATGGGTCTAAGAAGGCGCTTTGCATGTTTGCACACTTTGGTTGTGTACTTATTAAAGAGTGATTCAGGAAATGATATGTGCTAAGGCCATCCCTGTGATGTTCTACTACTCCTAGTAATTCTCTAGAATTTTGAAACTTGCCTTTGGGAAAGTGCCTTGTTAAATATGTCCCCCAATTGGTATTCCGTCTTGCAATATTGAGTTCTATCTCACCATCTTCAACCGCTTCTCGAATGAAATGGTACTTGAGTTTGATGTGCCTTGCTCTCAGTGCTCAACCGAATTTTTGGACATTGCAATTGCCGATTTGTTGTCACAAAAGATTGCGTTGCTTTCTTCTTGCTTCTCTTGAATGTCTTCATGATTCTTCTTGTAACCATACAACATGAGATGTAGCTATTGATGTCAAACTACGGATGTACTCAAGTCTACTAGTCACTTTTTGAAACTGCAATTCGAGCACCCCTCTGTAGTGCTTGACGCCTATCTTCGTATTTTGCAAGCCTAATCCGGTAAAAATCTTCAATGATTTCTTCTACATCTGCATAAAGCTTGGCTTTCCTTGAGTCGAGAAGGTACATCTTCTCGGTTTGAAAACTCTTCTCAGTCTTAACCACTGTAGAAGCCCGCCCATACCACCCTCCTTCCGTGCCTGATTGATACTTTCCTCACTCTTGAAGATTACTCGAATGCTTATCGTTTGTATGAGTGCATCGGTCTTCTGTCTCTTGGATTAATGAATTTTGTTTATTTTCAACTTAGCCAAGACATTTCTGTAATCATCGGTCCACATCTGGACAGGAAGTGCAGTTATTTCTACCGTATTGTCACCGATCTCTTCTATGACACCTTCCGAAACGAAGCCCGATCATTCATTATGATTTTACCCTTATGGCTTTGTACCACGGTTCCAATTTTTGTTCAACTGTCCTACCTTCTAACACTCATTATCTTCTCAACTAGCACACGGGGGTTGTAGCATGGAATCTTGGTTTTCCAACAGTAGCTATTCCGGGCGACCGTTCACAAGAACCAACAGGATAATCGGAAATAATGCTCGGGGCTGAACCATCATGTCACGCTCGCGGCGATAATTTAATAAGCCATCGTCCCCTTCAGGAAATAACATTCTTGCGGATGGAGATAAGTTTGTGCAAAGGTACCTGCGCAGGTGAATATCATGTGACCCCTCGGACTCTGTCACCAAAATATGCATCTGACTCAAACAGGTTCATGTTGTTTGTCCCGACGAAGTTTTGGGCCAGCCCAACAATGGTTCCGTTGATATTCTCTGCACCATGTCCATATGCTGTTGAAGAAGAAACGGGAAGCACTGAAATTCTCTAATGGTTTTTGTGTAACAGGATTTTCCTTTGGCTCAGTTTTAAACCATCGACATAGCAGGGTATGGAACGTGATAGATCTGTCCGTCCGTAGAATATCAGCTCTTTGTTCACGAAGTCCCGGAATCTAATGCTGGTTTGTGCGTAATCACGTAATTCAACCACTGTGTTCAATATCCATTCTCTTCGTTGGGAGACTTTGCTTTTTGGAAAATGCCAGTTTGATCGCGTTGTCGTCCTCCTCATCAAACCAAACAATATGCTTCCTGTAACTCTCCGAGTTGTTAAAATACTCCTTCCCAGCAAATCCGTGGAACTGGACCCCAAACTTTTATAATGCTTAAAAGTATAAAGATTTGTATCTGTGCCCTAAATCCATTCTTCTAGTCTTGGATGGAATAGTATGGAATAGCCGGCTGTGAATCTTTCTTGAAACTTTTACTATGGGAGTTGTTAGAGTATAGGATTGGTAATAATAAATTATATGGAAAGTTTTAGTATTTAGGGTTATATTTAGTATTTGATATATTTAGTATGAATTGATTTACAAGTATTAATCTTGCATACCCAAGTTATGGTGTCGATATATATACACCATGAATTCTCAATGTAAATCATCACATTCAATAATATAATTCTCTTTATCTTTATATCTCAAGTTCGGACTTGGTATCGCGGGTTCGATCGGGAATTGCCGCTAGTTTTCTTTTCTAATGGCGGCGGTAGTCTTCAGTAATCTGGGTCAGCTGGTTTTTCCTCCGCACCAATATGATTAGCTTTTCTTATTAGGTTTTTATTTTATTTTTTAGGTTTCAAAAAAAAAAAAAAAAAAAAAAAAAGAGGGTCTCAATGAGTTTCTGCAAACCCTTATTTTTTTCATCACTACCAATAGCACCTCTTTTCTCCTTCTTATTTTCTATCTACATCTCGTCAATACCTCTCTGTCTTTTTCAGTCACGTCATCCCTTCCTCTTATCACTCAAAAGACAAAAACCATTCCAAATCTTTGTCTTTTTCCATCTTTTAAATTATCGTTCCATCCAACCGCTTTGTTTCCTACCTCTCAATCATTAGTTAATTAATCTTTGCCCTTTCTCTCACATTCTTTTTCTTTTTTTTTCTCCCGCACATTGTTCACTCCCACTTCCACCGTCTCTCCCTTCTTATTCTTCCTCCAAGTGACCACGTTCCAATACCTCTGAATCTCTAGTGCACCTTCTCCTGTAAATGCCCTTTCTGCCATGTAACCTACACAAATTCACGTCTGCTTCTCATGCTCTCCCCATGGAATCTCCTTCTTCACACCACTCAACATCAATTCGATCCCATCGCACCTACTTCTCGAAGGGCACTGGGATTTATAAATATGCTATCGACGGCACCTGCATCTACTCACGTGACACCTAGCTCTACTTCAACAATATCTAGTTACGATCCAATTAATTCCATCACCATTACGTTTAAGTTCCCGGCCTAAATGAGCATTGGGCGACTCCATATGGAATCTTCTTTCACCCTTTCTGACATCAATTAGGTCCTCTGCCCTACTACACAAGATGATTCCAAATATACTATCACGGCACCTACTTACTCTCCGTGACACCTAGCTCTACTTCAACAATATCTAGTTACATCCAACGATTTCCACTCTTACATGGTGGGCATGATTCCTGCTCTTGGGACACATCCAATAGTTTACTAGTTCCCGCTTCTTCTTTTATCTTTCTCCTACGTGCGGTTCTCCACTTCTCCTTTTAATCGATTAATCGGTAGTTCCCCACGTCTCTTATTATTGAATTAATCACGCCCACACTTCAAAAAATATCTTCTGTCCGTATACATATTTTCCATGCTACTTTGTGATGCACAGATTCTCTTGTCCATAAATTCCTTTTCCTTTTCCTTCTCTGATCCCTTTTACTTACTACTCCACCAATGCCACCATTGGTGCAGTGCAATTTACTGTCCCCTTACTACTTCAACTACCCACTTTGATTATTTTCTTCTCACCATTCAACTTCGCGACCTCGTCATTCTTTGATTAATTAATTTTGTTCTCTATCTCATCTATCCCAATTTTGCGAAACCTTGGTGATGGTATTATCTCTTTTCTCTTATCAATAGTTCTTATATTCTCCATCATCATAGATTATATTATTTTCGCTTAGCGGTTCTTCTAATCGGTGTTCTTTTTAATGGTGACGCGCATTGTTCTATATTTTTCGGGCGTTATTGCACCCCACTTCATCATCGACTTCAAGGCCAATCTCATGTGATTTGCAATCCCCATGAGATTGAGGGAGGGTGTTGAGTATAGGATTGGTAATAATAAATTATATGGAAAGTTTTAGTATTTAGGGTTATATTTAGTATTTGATATATTTAGTATGAATTGATTTACAAGTATTAATCTTGCATACAAAGTTATGGTGTCGATATATATACACCATGAATTCTCAATGTAAATCATCCCATTCAATAATATAATTCTCTTTTATTTTTATATCTCAAGTTCTACCGGGAGTTATCGGTTAGATAGAAAGGGATGATCTTTTAATTTTAATCAAGGAAGGCCAAAGATGGTGGAACATGTTAATAATGAGACCCTTTATGTTGTGCCACCGTCGCTATCCCTGGCAGACGAAAGAAAAGTCAATCAAGCCCGATCGGATATCGTTAATCAAGCCCGGTTAGATATCAAAGTTATTGAAGGAAGTGAGAAAGAACCTGGTCAGCCATTATCATAACAATCCATATCTTAAGCTCTTTAGACTCTCCTCATCACCATACTCTTTGTTTTCTTCGAGACCAAGAATCTTCTTGATATCTTTAATCTCGCTATTTCTTGAAGTTTCGCGTGTGCTTGCATCTCTTGCATTCAAGGGTTTCCCTTGCATTGCATAAATGTCGAAGTTGTCACGTTTGGCATTTAATCCCGCCATCCGCAAAGACCCACTTTGTTATAGCTAGATTCTTTTGTTTGAAAGCAATAGACGTTGGATAAGCTATTTTTGTGGTCTTTGACACCATATATTATATCTTTTATCCCAAATTGATGGTTGTTTGTGTATTTTGACGGATAAATTTTCTTTATAGATTTTTCCAATCTTTTTAACGTATAAATTCTTTTAGTTCATTTCTTAAGCCACGTCTAACTTTTATACGGAAAAATT
>JAJJWW010004041.1:0-34525 GCA_023531295.1 Papaver armeniacum
CTGCATAAAATACACACGATACTTCACAAGTATGCGACTTCTTGAATAACACAGTTATTCAATTCAACATTACATGCTATCTTTCGTGGAGCCACGATCCACATTCGGGACATCAATCATGTCATAAAATGGGGGATACATACTCGGGGTATTGGTCCGGGTGGTTTACAGCGCAGCAGCGTGCAACGCGCTCATCACAAGAACGATGTCGGGAAGTCATGGACGGCTAGAGATGAACAGGAGAAGTGGGCAAGACCGGGTCGTGTGGTACCGACGCACAACTCCACTACTCCATCACTCCACTTCCTCCACTTCCCATCGAGAGACGTGAATGAGGCTCAATGACTTGTATAAATAGGTTATCCGCTCTATTTCAAACAACAACACAAGTTAAGACGCAGACAAAAAACCAAGTGTTAATACAAAACGTATTCAAACACCCAGCAGCTTGCTTGCATCAATCACAAGCCCTGCCTCACCTTTCATGCATGTCATAAGCAGACCGAAACAAGTCCTGGAACGGCCATTTCTTGGTTTAGGCCGGACTTGCACAGCATTGATCTCTCGAATCTACAAGCACTCACCGCTGCAGTGCATTTGTTTAAGGTTTAAATTCATTCCTCATCCACACCCCAAATTACCAAATTCTACGGGAGTAGTTTTCACCCATAAACACTATGCTAGCAAAACTCCGAATGATGCCCAGTTGAAATATACCACTACGAGAAGGAACATATCCATTGTGTTTGCCTTAGACAAGTTTAGACCCTATCTCTTAGGTTCTAAGGTCATAATCTTCATCGATCATCTTGCTTTGAAGTATCTTCTTTCCAAGAAGGATACTAAACCTAGATTGATTAGATGGATCCTCTTGTTACAGGAATTTTCCTTAGACATTAGAGACAAAAAAGGTGCAGAAAATGTGGTAGCAGACTACTTGTCTAGGCTTGTTGTGGATACCCCTGATGATTCTCCTCCTCGTTAGGGATAGTTTTCTGATGAAAAATCTGTTCTTTGTTACCCAATTACCTTGGTATGCGAATATAGTGAACTATCTTGTTACTGGTCTAACGCCCCAACATTGGGGTAAACAAGATCGTTCTAGGTTTTTAGCCGAGGTTAAGCACTTCTTTTGGGATGATCCTTATTTGTTTAAGTATTGTCCAGACCAGATTATTAGGAGATGTATACCTGAGAGTGACAAGTCCAATGATTATTTCCTTTTGTCATGATCATGCTTGTGGGGGTCACTTTAGTGCTAAGAAGACATTGCTAAGATATTGCAGTGTGGATTCTATTGGCCTTCATTGTTTAAAGACTCCCACGATTATTGTGTTACTTGTGATACGTTGCTAGAAATTAGGAACCATTTCCGTAGGAACATGATGCCCTTGAACCCTATTTTAATCATTGAGGTCTTTGATATGTGGGGTATTGACTTTATGGGTCCGTTTCCTAATTCTTTTGGTAACTTATATATCCTTGTTGACGTAGACTATGTCTCTAAGTGGATTGAGGAGGTTGCGTGTAAGACCAATGACCATAGGGTTGTGATTGGGTTCTTGAAAAATAATATACTTACACGTTTTGGTACACCATGAGCTATAATTAGTGATGGAGGGTCGCACTTTTGTAATGGAACTTTTAAGATTTTGATGAAGAAATATGGTATTACACATAAGGTAGCCACCCTGTATCATCCGCAGACTAGTGGTCAGGTAGAGGTTTCCAATAGGAGATAAAACGTATATTAGAGAAAACAGTTAATCCTAATCGGAAAGACTGGTCGTCTAGGCTTATTGATGCCTTATGGGCTTACCGTACTGCATTTAAAAACCCCCATTGGAATGTCGCCTTATCGGCTTGTGTATGGCAAGGCATGTCATTTACCTGTTGAGTTAGAACATAGAGCTTATTGGGCTCGTTAAGCGGCTAAATTTTTCACTTGACAAGGCAGGATCCCATAGGAGACTCCATCTCAATGAGTTGGACGAGATTCGTATAGATGCTTACGATAGTGCGAAGGAGTATAAGAACAAAATGAAACTTGTGCATGATAGAAATATTTTACGGAAGTCATTTTCTCCAGGTCAAAAAGTTCTTCTGTATAATACCCGCTTGCATCTTTTCCCTGGGAAGTTACGTTCTCGGTGGATCGGGTCCTTTTATTGTTCGTGACTTGTCTTTCCTCATGGAGCTGTTGAAATTGAGACACCGGATGGTAGTAGTTCTTCGAAGGTTAATGGTCGAGATTGAAACCCCTTTTTAGATCCATTTCTACAGGTGATGTTGAGGAGGTCCCTCTGGAGGACCATGTTTACCCTTGATTGACCATCGAGGCAGTTGTATGTTGTATATTAGTTTTGATTTTCTCTCTCTTCACCCAGGTACTATCTTTCCAACTTCTCCTCGTGTTATTTTATTTTTGTTACTGCTCTTTCACTAGAAACATTGAGGACAATGTTAGATTTAAGTTTAGGGGTGGGGAAGAACTTTTTAGTTGCACTTTTGAAACTTCTAGCGTCACATGGTATCCGGTTAGCTAAGTTTACATACTGTTTCTCACCGAAAAGATAGAAATTGGAATGCTAGGGATAACAACCTATTGAGACATTAGAGAAAAAGATATTGATATCCTTGAAATTCAGGAGAGAACTTGTTCCTTTTAGAGGGTAACCATGATGGACCTAACCATCCATGATGGAAAGGCAAGTAGGTCAGGAAATTCCAGAAAGACAAAGCAACCTCACAATGTAGTCTTAGTTACTGGATTACAACTCTCTTTCAGTATAAACTTATCATCATCAACAAACGGAGCGACATCAAAATCTATAAAGAAAGTGGAAGACGTTTAAGGTTTAGAAGCAACAATAGAAAATCAGAATTCAAAATCAAGGGTTACAAGAAGTTATAAGAGCAAGAAAAATCAAATGATATAAGTTGTTGAAGTTCATGATACTAAGACATTACAAGTTGCGAAGATCCAAGTGTTAAATTCCTTCTGTGATGGCCATGTAAATTTTTGTCTTGTTATTACATCAAAAAAAAAATTATTTTTAATTTTGTTCAATAAGGCCATAGGGAAGTCGAAATCTATAAGGAAGTTTCAAGTGAGGAATCGAAGAGAAGATTTAATTGTCAAGGTTCTACGAGGTTCAAGAGTTTATCATCACAGTTGAAGCCGAAGAAGACGTTGTTTCTACCGAGAGCACTATGAGAGAGTCAAGAAAGATACATTTGGTTGTTTTGTTAGTCCGCTTTCAACTGGAACAAGATCTTTCTAGCACTTTGGTTTAATTCATCACACGTAATTAGTCCAGCTGTGTAGCAGATGTCCCTCTCATCTTTTTCTCTCCTAATCTTATCCAGCTATAAATCAGTGGACGCATCTTACAATGTTTATCTAGTCATGGTAGCGGATATCTCTTTATCTAGCAGTGTTGCGGATGTGTCTCCCCTTTTCTTCAGTCAGCTTTAGAGTTGGCACCTTTAATTTCTCTTCCATTCTAGTCACTTGGAGATAGGTTGAGAATATGTATGTCCTCATAGATCTTTGGATACTGGTGACCAATTAGAAGTCAAGGTTTTGTGGGTACACCTCTGGTAAACCCTCCGGAGACAACACTCCGCCACTAGGGCCACCTAGCGGTTTAACGGCTTGTTGCACGTGCTAAGTGTAGTCATTTTATTTTCTAGATTAGATTTGCTCGGGACTAGCAAATAATAAGTTTGGGGGTATTTGATAGACACATTTTTGTGTCTGATTTGTCCTCAGTGTCTCTATTATTAGTCTCGATTTTTGTACTAATTTTGGTGTTTTTATGTTTGTTTAGGTGTTATTGGAGAAATACACTTATGCGGAAAAAGTTGCTCGAAAAGTGCTTTTTGGACCCCCGGAGGACAATTGCTATACGGTCCCTCACTTTTGCTAAGGGGCACCCACGACTATATATAGCCCATTTATCCATCGCACCCATCTTCACCATTCAAATTTTAGAATTGGCGGGAAAAATAAGTTCTCGCCTGGCAGAACTAGGGTTGCGATTTTGTACTTGATGCAGTGAGATTAAAAGGCTGGAATTGATTGTGTATGTTTATATGGGCTAAACAGAGATGGTAGAGGTGTTAATTCCGATCCACTTTGGCTGGAATTTTTGTGAGAAGAAAACAGGGCAGCACGTACACGAGAGGAGTTTTTCACGGGTTTGCAAAAGTTTTGGAGAATTTGAACGTGTTTTGTGACTCAAGCAACAACCAGGAGCGTGTAAGAATTAAATTTGGAGAGTTTTCATCCGTAGACGCGTGTAGGAGGAAGAAAAAGGGAAGAATATCTTCCCGTATCTAGCGAAGTAAGTGAGAATGATTCCGGATTGATTGTCGAGATTTATTGCCACTGTCAAGTATAAAAGAAGGGCTTGGAGGTCAGAGAAGGGTCACGGATAGTTTGGAGAGATAATGAGCAAAGAAATTCAAGTTTCGTAGATCTGCTTGTTCTGCGCCGCCATTGAAGAGAGCTCAAGAACATAAGACGCACGAAGGACCGTCGTTTTCACTACAGTGAATGCGACAGTTTTGAAGACAGTCTTATATGCTATAGTGACAACGACACTCTTGTTTTATCGTTCTCTGTAACAGATCGGTTTGTAACAAATATAACTGTTACAAACCCGGTTTTCATTATTTTTCTCCCAATTTCATCATTTGTAAACCACTTTTGAGCATAAATGAAATCAACTTTTGAGCGTGTTTCCATCATGATGAGAGGCTAAATTCTCGCATAATCAAGGCAATGGATGAAGCTATTTACACATGAATAATGGGTAACTATTTCATTTTCTCTAATTTATAATTTATAATTCACTCAATCATTGCTTTTTTTGCAGAGTTTTTAAATGTTTACATAATTTTCTTAATTACTTGTGATTCAATTTGATAGATTATACTTTGTTTAATCAATTGATAGTCTATGCTTAGGGAATACAATTGATATTTGAGAATATGTTTGATTATTTGTGAATTAACAAATAAAGGATTTAAAGGCTAATTAGAGTTATGAAATATTCGACATCATTCATTCATGTGTAATAGTGGATTCTAGTGTCTTGGTTATTTTTAATATCTTGAAATCACTTTTTATATTAAGTTTTGTTTATTTTGAAGTTTTATTAAGTCTAAAATCTATTGCTTTCACAAGTCTCAACGAACCTTTTTACTACAACTCAATTGAAAATCACATCAATAATATACATAATCTTTGTAAACAAAACTTTATCCTATTTTCCATCAATTATTTGCATAATGACAGGTTCAATTTTTTTTAGACAAATTTTTTATCCTATCTTCCATCAATATTTGCATAATGACACAATAGGCTTAACTTTTGTTTGTCAAAAGTTCATCGATCTTTTATCAATACTTGCATATCGACATATGAAGAAGATAACTTTTGACCACGTGTGAGACGATCAAAGTTCACGGACGCAAACACACATATCCCCTAACATATTGCAATATATAAAACCATAAAGATTAATACTGCTAAATCATCTTCCAAATCAACTTTAGAATTTAAATAAATAAATCTAAAAAAATTGCAAGATGAAAACGTTGGACATAGCTATGTGCACTCACAATAATAACTATTTCAAGCCCTAGTTATCCTTCTTAAATAAAAACAAGTATAGAAATTGGGGATTAGTCAAAAGTGTCCTCAAATTAGTAACCGACTCACTTAAATAGATATGTTGTTCTCAAGATACAAGGTGGGAAAAGGTTAGAGTTATTCCTCACATGTGGAGCGCTGTCTCGTTGAGAAATTTTGGTGGACAATTGGAAACATGTACTGATGATGTCCATGCCACTAACATATTATGTGTGTAGTGTTTTTGTTTTTGTTTTGATCAGAGTAATGTAGTTTGGTGTTTAACATATATTTTTTATAGTACTATTTCTCATCTTTGATGTTTTTTTTTTTGTACCTTGTCTGGATTAAAAGTTGTTTCTGAAATTTGAAGAACGGACTTGGTATAATTTTGGGTAATAATGGTTGGTATTTTATTTAATAGAGTTAATGCTTTTAAACATATCCGCGACTAATTTAGAGGGGTGCTTTCTTTTATATATGGTGGTCAATTCGGTATAGAGGGAGGCATTTCTGTATTCCAGTTGTATTTATGGTTATAAATTTTGCGAATCTATATGGAGACTTTTATGTGTTCATAAAAGTAAATCCGAGAGAGAAAAAGAAAAATGTAAAAAGAAGTAGATGCAAAAGGTATAAGTGACTGATAGATAAATCAATGATGATATTCTTGAAAATCATCACGAATGAAAAAGATTTTGCAACTGATGGGGATTTGAGAAGTCGAAAAAAAATATGTTGATTTGACTAATTGGGATTTGTTTTGTAGACGAATTATAGATTTGAAACTGGTGTTTGACACCAAAACACAGAACCAGAACATAAATGGGCAAAACAAATTAGAAACATATGTAACACATGATTCTAATTTCCATAATTGTGTCAATCTAGTCTCTTTTTCAATCAGAATTGTGTCAATCTAATCTCTTTTTCGATCTTTTTCAAGGGTGTATTCATGGTGCACGTGTTGCATCCCAAGCAAGACACTTGGTAACTCACATTTGTTGCACCAATCTCTTAGAAGGACTGGCTCGTGCTCCTTACTTGCAATTTGCCTGTTATGTTTATTTACAGATGAACAAATATAAAAAGAAATTAAAATTCAAAACTAAAATTCTACTAAAGAATTACTGCCATATTTTCTAAAAAATAAGAACCCCCTTTTGACATATAATAGATCTTTTATCAAGCGTGCTACTTAGCCCTTTCACACAAATCAGAGACATCATAAGGATATATGCAATATGATTTTATTGAAAATTCTATTTGCGAAGAATCGACCCTTCAAGAGCTCTGCTGATCGGAACGACTCGGCGACAAAATCGATGACGACTCGTTCATTATACTACACCAAATTCGGGGATTAGTAACTAGAAGTCGCAACAGCTTAGTCCCTGTTGCGAATTTTCAGTTACGAATTTCAGTTGCAAAATTTTTGCAACAGTTCATACAAGTTACAAAACTCGCAACTGTTTGAAACTATGACGATTCGCAACTAAATTGGGTTGTAATCGTGCGACTCATGAGTGTGGCTGCACACACATTTAAGCTGACTCGATTTCATCCCATTCAGATGTGAAACTGACTCGGGTTTAGCCTATTATTATCATCGAACTCTATTCTATCTCATTCTCATCTCTCTTTCTCTCTCGTTCTCATCTCTCATTCTCTTCTGTCTCTCATTCGCTTATGTCACGTCTGAAATTCATAGGTTTCAGATATCTCAAATTTCAGATCAAGCCAACCTATTTATTTTTCGCCTTAGGGTTTCGAGGCTTACATACAAAAGTTGTTTTAGGGTTCAATCTCTCTTATGTAGTCTCCAAAAACTCTCAAGAGCAGCAGCACAGAGAAGAAGAAAGGCCCCAAACTTCTCATTTCTTTGTAAGTATAATAAAGTATCTGGCTTGATTTCATCCCTATGTTTGATTTTTGATTTTGGGTTTGATTGAATCTGATTTGTGTGAAATCCCTAAATTTTTAGGGTTTTTGATTTGAGAGATCGTGAAGAGGAATGATGCTTTCCTCGTCAAAGAGTTTGGAAATAGAAATCAAATGGTTCAGTTCAAAAAGAACCTAACAGTCTCTACAACGTTAACACCTTCAAACACTTTGGTAAGAAAAACAAAGCTGGTCTTGTACTGTTGAGTTCTGATTGGGTTTTGTTTCAATTCCGTTGTTTAGATTTTAGGGTTTTGCTAATGATTTGTTGATGTTGGTGGTAATTTGGTGTATTGTAGTGTTAGCTACTGCAAATTATATTTCAGTTCAAGCTGGAAAAGATTCAGGTGTTGTTCTGGCTACTATCAAGACTAACAAACAGAAGTACCCTTCAGCTTTGGTGCACAAAACTGTCATGGAGCTAGGAAACATACCTCTTCTTGAAGTATACTAAAATTCAGGCTTAATAATCATAATTCCTCAACATATTTTTAGCAATTCTAGTCAAATAGTTTGATTTCGTTTACTAATTCTAGTCGATTTTTTGGTGTAAAGGAAAATCTGTCTGAAAGAGTATTAGAGCTTCTTGCGTTGCCCGGGGATGATGTTCCGCGGCTGCTCCTTGATATTGGTAAGTTCATGTTTGATACTTAAATTTGTGATTTATTAGTAGACGGCTGAAGTTTGGAATTAGTTTTTGATTGTTTACTTTGTGTTTTGTTTTTAGGCCGTGGCTCTAGACTAAGCGGAGAAACATCATCTGAGAGTGGACACCAATGGATTGGTTTACACATATCTGATTCAATGCTAGTGAAACGGTCATTTTTTTTTTTGTGTGTGTAAATTTGATTTGCTTGTGCTAGATCTTCATTTGATTAATATAAGTCTCGTTTTGATAGTAGATGTTGCGTTGGAGCGGGAAGTAGATGGTGATCTTTTGCTAAGCGGTATGGGTCAGGTAATTCTTTTTGTTCCTTTCCTCTTTCTATCAACGTTTATTAACTATTTGATGTTATAAACATTTGTCACTTTTTGGTTTCAGGACTTGGGTTTCATGGATGGAGTTATTAATGGTGCTATTAGCATCTCAGCGGTGCAGGGAATTCTTTTAACCTCTTATGTGAAATGGTCCATGTTTTTGGATCATTTTTATACTCTAGAGATTAATTGCTTGGTTCAGAATTAGTACAGTATAGTTATGTATTTTGGTGCATGCATGAGTTGGACAATTGTTATTTTTCGAATACTTTACTCACTGACTTTAATCTGTACTTGTTGTCGCTAATCAAACAACGGCTTTTCTATGCGGACAGGTCCTCTCATAATCCAAGACTGAGATTGAAGTATGTCTTAATATGGTTCTTTTTAACATTTTATTTAGTTTATCTTTCATGTAGACCTGTATTGAAATGGCGCAATTTCATTGCAGGGCATTTTTTGGATCACTATATCGGTGTTTACCCTGAAGTATGTCTTAATGCTTTTATATCGTTAGTTTACTTTGAGATTGTGTGAACTTGTATGTCTAAATTATAAAGGGTTAAATTACCCTGCCGGTGATCCTCTTCGAACACCAAGTACATAGCCTATACCTCCTCTGATGCTAAATATGTAGGAGGTGATTCCCGTATTGCGGCTGCTTCACCGGTGTGTGTATAAATCTTTTCGTACTTTCAATTGGTTAAGGTTCTTCTTGACCAGTTCTTTATTTTACTTATATGACGACTGGTAACTCATGTTGCCCTTGCAATTGAAGTTCCCCGGGATTAGCTTAACAAGAAGGATGCCATGGCTGCTACTGTACTTCAGGTTCCGCATTTTATCTTGGGACTTTCACACTAGCTTAACTGAAAATAATATTTCCTTTTGGCTTAGTTATACATTTGCCTCAAATGTATCTCGTTGCTTTATCTTTTCACAGTAGTAGTAATGTTGCGGTACTTCCATCACATCGTGTAATAATATATTTTTTTTTAACTCTTAGTCATTTAATTTTCATCATTGCATTCTAAGATTATTTATAATTTGAGGTTTCTATATGGCCTACATTCACAACTGTCCACATTTCTGAATTATTAACCTGTGATCAAAGAATACGAAATATTAGCTTAGTATGCTTCTGGTTAACTTCTTGGTAGGCTCTTAATTGTAGCGGCAGTTACTGTTTTTTGAATAAGGAATTTGGATTCTTACTATCGGTAATGCAGGAGAGAAATGCATATATAGTTCAAGTTAGAAAATTTTCGATTGTTAACCCTCTAATTGTAGACTACGAGCCAAAATATAAGTTCTGAAAACATTCTAGAATAGTTCATGTTTTGGACCGTTAGTGCAGCTGTTTTGTAGTTGAAAGCTACTAGAACTCTAGGAGATATGTCTAAGTGCTTGATAAAATTTTAAGAAACAAGAACTAGGGCGCTACACTTGGACCGAGTTCTTGTCCATGACTCGCAGTATAATCGAATAGTTATAACTTATATGTCGTCTGTTTTTATATGCCTACTAATCTTCTTGATGAAATATGTTCAGGAATATCGGGAGTGTCAGCTCTGTAGCCCTGCACCACTATCTACTAGGGTGGTGCATTACGACCTGCTGAACTTAATGAACTTTTTTAAACTCCACCAGAAAGGTGATATTCTGAAACTAGCTATTTTTTATTTTTTTACCGCATCATTATGATTTCACAACATGTATTATATGCTACACATTTCTGCAAAACCGTCATTTCTACGAACTGGCTAGCAGCCTCAGATCATTTGTTGCTTGCAAGTGAATTATCAGTAGTCTTACTAAATTTCATAACTGCGCATGTGCACATGAACAAAAGAAAGAAGCAAACAGAACAATTTAATTGAAATATATTTTATGAATCAATTTATTTGACTGCGTTTCTGAGAATATTTTTATTGTGCTCACTCTCATATGAAACCTAATATTACTTATCTTGGAATTACAGTCCTTGGAGTAAAGATCCACATAAGGAATCTGCAGAAAAGACTGCATTAGGAGAGTAATCCTTTGATGGATTCTTGGCGCAAGTATGTGCATTCAGTACTTTTGCTTTGTTTGCTTTCTCAAAGAAATAAAAGATTTTCATTTGCTGGAGTTTATTCTTTTATTCCTTTTAGGTTTTTCCAGTGTGCTCTCCCTGCTGTGTGTCAGTTTGGAATTTCACTTCTTTAAATGCTATAAATCTGCATGCAGTTGACCCTTATGACATTGTTAGATCCGGTTAATAGTGTAGCCAATTTGTTTTACATCGAATACCAAGGAAACATTGCCTTTGTCCTGCATATAACCAGACGAAGAAGGTTAGATCGTAAGAAGCAACAATCAGATAGAAATGTTTTCCAGTACTTCATCTTTGGACCTAAAAGGTGTTGGGAAGTCATCATTTATCAACTCTTTTCTCGGAAGGTATGGTACTTGTTGAAGTTATTGATAAAATAAACTTGCAGAGTGAGAGTGATGTCAAACCTTGTAGAATCTTTTGATACCACACACAAAATTTGAATAAGATCCTTAATTTTTATGTTATGGAGTTGATCATTGAATGTCATGGTGGATAAAATTCTAGAACAAATATTTTTTTTGATAGTTTTTGTTGGATTAAAAACTTGATTTTGACTGGCTTTGATAGTCAGGGAAACTTGGTTCCGTTACAGGGGAGTGTAATTTTGACCTGGTTTTGGCTGGTCAAAACCACTATTTTTTTGATGTTGCAAAAATTTCGCAATTACAATATTCTGTTGCGACCTCCTAATTTCGTAACTGTTTGAAACTGTTGCGACCTCCTAATTCCGCAACTGTTTGAAACTGTTGCGAAAATTTTACACTGCACCAGTTTGAAAATTCGCATTTGCTTATGAGCCGTTGCGAAAGTTTTCAATCGACATTCGTAACAGATTGAAACTGTTGCAACCCTGCTTTGCAACTGAACTCTACCGTTACAAATCGCTAAAAAATGGTGTAGTGTTAAATTCGTGGAATTCTCGGATTCTGATCAAACTTCCGTATTAATTCAGGTGATTAACCATTAAAATCAGATGATTGGTGTTGAATTTAAAGGTCTTTACTCCTCTTATTATGTCTCAAAATTTAAATTCTAGTGGATGTGGTTTTCGATCTACTTCAAACAATTTGAGTTCTGATTTTGCTTCTTCATCAATGAATCCCGAGGATCCTCCTTCTATGTTTACAAGCTTCTAACCCGGTGCATACGCACCGGCATAACCGAATCATATGATGAGACAAATCTCATTTATTAACTCTCCGATTTAGTTTTAAGTCATCCAGTTGTCTATCCTTAACTAACTCAAGGATTGTTCGGATATTTCAATTGTATTTGTAAGATGGTGCATTTACATGAGTAATTAAAATGCTTGCATCCTTGTCTCACCAACATAAGATTTCTGTTTATATCTCCTTTTAAAGAATCAGGTCAAATAGTTTTACCATTCCTCAACAACTTTTAGATTCTCTAACAACTGATGTAAACAAATTTCACTGTTTATACTCCATAGATGTTTCCAACGTGGGTATCATTAATGCATCATAACTCACATTCACGTATGTTTTTGTCAGACCAAAATGTACGTATATAGAGATCATACTCGTAACTTATCATGCTTGTCTTTTACGTCTTTGATTAATTAAAACTGGAAGCTACTCCTTCGGTGCAGGAAATAATGACGTTTATCAATGTTAAGCCACATTTCAGCCTATGAAACGATCACGGCCTAAATCATACGAAAGAGTAGAAAATTGAAAACTCAAAGTTTCTCTCGGTTCAGATATTGAAACTAACCCCCTCAGTTTCCCCCCTGGATCATTCAGTTGGAATTTAAAAGGCATTCATGTCGAATTGGTAGTATTGAGGATTACAATTCTGAAACCATACGATCAATTCTAAGGTAATTCTAACGAAACCCTAGACCAAATACTGGATACCATTATGGTATTGCATCTAACTGAGGAGTAGTATGCATCGTAATTAAATTAATAATACCCTCCTCTTTGTCTTCATCTAGTAAACCTATATCAAAACATGTATCTCTAAATGTTGGATGAATGAATCCAATCACAGTCTTAATTTCGTCAAAGCTACATGCATGGTCCACTTGACCTAACTTATACTATGTTGGACTACAACCTCGTATCCCTTTTGGTTCAGCATCCCAACTTGGTATTTCTGATATATGATTATATCAATTTACGAAGGAGACTTCGATTTATCCATCTGATGCGGGAACAACAAAACATGCACATGAGGAAGCTATCACTTTTGAAATTCAATGGTGTAAATTGCTGAAATGAAAAAGTAGGTTAACATATATCTACCAACGGACATGCACGTATCCAAAATTTCGGATTTGAAGTTTTCTGGATCTTATCGTTTCTTTCTTCAAACCATCTCATAGCTCCACATCCAAACATATTTTATTGGATGGTTGAAAACTGAAAATTTCATCATCATGATTTCCTTTTCAAATATCAAAAAATTCATTATTTCCTTCTTGGGTTCTCTTTATTGTATTAGAAAAAGTGTAAAATAAGCGTAGTGCATTTTTACACCTATTAGAGAAGAAGAGAAGTTTTCCCGTTTTCCCCAGTTATGTACGAACCTTTATGTGTAACCTAACCGGTTTTTTTTTATCAATTTCCATATCGTCATCACAAACTGGTTGATATGTGTTGTGTTGGGTAATTGTCGAGTTCTGGTGATGTAGTTTTTACTGTAACCATTCTATTGTCTTGAACAATTTGATACGAAAGTATGTGATGCATGTTTCCTTATGTTGCGCCCCTTCTTTTTGCTGATAGTGTTATCCTCGAGACCCATTCTTTTGCAACATATTCGCGATTTCTTGTTTCTGTTTGAACTGTTACACCACAAAATATAAGTGTTATATAAATTTTATGTTGATGTAGTACTGTAAATTTTGTCAAAAATCATTACCTGAGGGGTTGAAATCATCGTTTTTTTTTTTTTTGTCGTTCCATCCAAAGTAGTGTCTATTTTTCTAGCACAGTGCTTATCTGATGCACTCAACATGACTGAGAATTTTTCCAATCGTCAGTGGGTGTTTTTTCTCTTATGTTTAATACAATGTATTGGAAGTTGCATGGTGACGATGGTTAAATAGGGCAATATTTTTCCTAGTGACGCAACTGTTGGTCAATCATTGTGTTGTATATTACTCCCTCCGTCCCCTATATATAGGCGGAGTTTTCAATTTTTGTAGTCCCATTAGATAGGCGGAATACCAATTCCAAGATGGGTTTTTCTTTTATATGCCCTTATTTATTGTACATTGATAATTGTGTTGGGAGTGAGACAAAGGTTAAAACAGGAAAGTAGATGAATATTTAGGAAATCAAGATAAATTCTTAATCTAAGAGATTTTGCAAAATCCGCCTATATAATAGGGACGGAGGGAGTAAAAATCCCATCTTTTGAATATTCGAGACACTGGAAAATGGATTTTTCTAATGACGTAACTGATGGCCAATGGAATGATGTGTGACCTTTGAAGTAGACGAACAAATTATTTCTGAGGTACGTGACTGTTGGCCTAATGGGTTTTGTCTCAAACTAGAGTGACTCTTTGATTAGCGAATCAGAATGCGATGACCGGAAACCTATTGCTGATGTGGAATCACCACATTCAAGAGTGATTGTGGTTTCGCCATGTGGCGATTTTGGGGTCTCTTATTATAAAGAAAGATTCCTGATGAGTTTATTGAAGAAAGTTTAAATGAATGAAAATTTAGCTTGATTGGGAGACTCGATTTTGTTAAACTGAAGATAAATATTGCAGCTAACTCGTTAAAACAACAGTGGGCTATTAAGGATCTCTGCAATTTATGCCTCTGGGAAAAGGTTTTTTTATCATCAAGTTAGATAATGAAGAAGATAGAAACCTTATTTGGCAGGGTTTATGGATGGTGGAAGAACAAACTTTGAAACTCCGCCCATGGGAACCTAATTTCAATCCTGAATCACAAAAAACTTCTTTAGATTTTGTATAGGTTACATTTCCTAGTTTAAGTATTGAATATTGGAAAGAAAGTATTCTCCTACAGATGGGTAATAAATTGGGGAGAGCTATCAAGGTAAATGAAGTCACTTTAAAGAGAGAAATTGGATATTATGCCAGTGTTTTAGTTGAAGTTGATTTTGCAAAGTATATTCCAAGTAAAGTGGTTGTTGAATACAAGTATGGGAAATTTGAACAAGCAATCCAAATTTTGAAGAAGCCTAAATTTTGTAATCATTGCTCAATAGTGGGTCACTAAACTGCTGAATGCAGAGTCAAAAGAAGTGAATGTTTTGAAAAACAAAATGAAGTTATGATTGAGAAGCCAAAGAAACAAATGGAGGAAAAAGGCTGTTCAAAATCAAAATGGGTTTGATATATGTTTTCCTCAAGCTGAGAAAGAAGTAGAGAATATAATTGATCATATTAAGGATCACAAGTAGAGTGCACGTGCGTTGCACGTTGATAAAAAACTGTCTTTTGCATCTTCCATTTGTGATACTAATTTGTGTAGCGTTTATTTTTCTCTTTAACTTGTATTTCTACCCTTCTCAGGTCTGTCCAAACAGAGTAAATTAAGTGTTGTGACTAAGTTCCTACTGTATGATTCCAGTTGGAGTTGTATTAGGATTCAATTGGACTTTGTATTAGATTTCAAAGGTCAATTTGGTTTGATTATTAATTTTTTTTGCTATTCCCTTCGGTGAAGAGTTATTTTTGTTTTTTTTTCTTCAATTATACCTATTTTTAGATTAAATAAAAAAATAATATTATTTATCTTTTAGGAATATATTATTGGGTTTTTTTTTATTGCATTAATTCTTATAATTTTTAATCAAAAATCTTTATTTGTGTGTGAAACATAATGATAGATGACTGATAGTGGGGGCCGGCAAAAGAATTACAATGTAAATTGTTTGGTTTGGTGATAAATAAAAATGTGTTGTTCAAAGAGGTGAGGCTAGAAAAAGAATGTGCAGGAAGGACCATCATTCGCAAGGTAAAAGTTCCGATTAGCTGATTCCCGACGGTGAAGTGAGATAAAATTTGTTCAGCAAACTGTGCGCATGTGCCACACGTGGAATAGAGTAGTCAACTTAATTCAACTCTTTACTTGTTTTTCTTTCAATTTCTGCTCAGTGCCTTTCTTTACTCTCTCTCTCTCACCTCTCTAGCTGTCTAGTAGAACTTCTGCCGTAGGATTAATTTTATGCCTAATTTCTCTCATTCTTAATTGTTCTTCCAACAACAAAGGTACCCAAATCTCTTAATCTCAACTTTAATTTGATGGCATGAGTTATGAAGCTAAACAAAGATTAAATGGGTTATTTTACTTGAAGGCTTGTTTAATCTCTCTTTTTTTCATGTTATCTCAAGCAAATCAGTTAATTGGTTTTTTCTTTAAACGTTTTTTTTTTTCATTTTCCTCTCATTTTTTGAATTTCTAATTCCTAGTTTTTATCATTTCTCAATGGTTCTTTGTTTGCATATGAAACCCACTAAAATCTTAAGGTTTACATTGTTTGATTGATTTTACAGGAGGAAAAGAAAACGAAGAAATCTTAATAAAACTGCTACAAAAGTTGGGTGGGTGAGGGGAGGGGTGTGGAGAACTTAGCTGGGTTCACGGATCTGGAAAACATCCGGATCCAATTGTCCGTCTTCTACACCCGCGTTCATAGTTCAAACCAAACTCTTTTCTTTTTACTTTTCGTTCCATTGTTCTCTGTAAATTCAGATTTCTTTCAGCTGAATATATATATATATATATATATATATGAATATTTGGTCATTGAATATGAGAACCCGTTAACGAAGTTTTCAATTCATCTTCTGTGATTTGATTTTGTTTATTGATTTGATCCAGTAGAGGAAATTTTGATTATGTTATTATTTTTCAATTCATCTCATGTGATTTATGTAAATACATAACCCAAACCCTGAGCGCAAGGTAAAGTAACCATGTCTGCATAAGATTTATCGGCGTTGCTGGCGACGATGGTAACGATGGGGTGGTGATGGGATTGAAGAGGAAATAGCGAAAAGAAAGAGCTGGGTTTTAAAAAAAGACGGAGGGGTATTTTCGTCGAGTAACCAAAAATATCACACGGAATTTATTCCTGTGACAGGAATCTTTTATAGAATATTCTTATCATCCAACGGCCCTGTTTTAAAAAAGGGAGATCCAACGGTTGATCTTAGTTAACTTCTTTGACTTTTAATTAGTCTTGCTCTCATTAAAGGGGGGAGAGATATCTTAAGTGATAATGATGCAGCTGATGCAGTAATTCCTCCAGTTCAAGGTGATACTTCATCAGGAAGATTTCATATTTTGCAAAACCAGCCTGAGGAATTCAGGGGTTCTATTAATTCACATGAAGAATTTCCAAATCTGTCAGTGGATAAAATAATTATAATGGTTTCAAGTGCACCACCAATAAAAAATGTGGTAAATGTTCAACCCCCTATTTGATCTCCAGTAATACAACTTATAATGTTGCTTCAAATGTTAATTCAAAAGAAAATGAAGACTGTGTTCATGAGAAGCATACTGATTCTGCATCACTTCATTCTAATAATTCTACAACAAATACTTCTGATTCTAAGAATGGAGATGATTTTATTCAAGAAATACCAAAAGTTGGAAAAAAGCCAAATGTGACTATAAAAAATCAGGCTGCCAATTTAAATGCAAATTTTAGTAAAAATGGACAAGGTAAGAGAAGTACCTTATCTTCTCACCCTTCTTCTAAATGAAAGTTCTATATTGGAACTTAAGGGGCCTGAGGAGAACAAAGGAAAAAGAAAAATTAAGAAACATGTAGTGATCTACACTACAATAGGAATTTCAGAGATAACTTTACAAGATCTACTCTGTAAAAGTTAGAGAAAACCTCAGAGAGGCGGAAGAGATAACTCTATTTTCATCAAATTTTCATTCGTTTCTTCATTAGGTTTTTGACCAACAAAAAGGAAAAGGAAAAGGAAAACTCACACGTGCCTAGAACACAAAAATTATTAAAGGCACCAGTACAAGGGTAGCCCGTAAACAATTATCAAGCCAAATACTAAGGGATGTGACAAATTCCCACCGCTGCAGCTAATCATTGTCCTCAAGGATGAACTTTGGAAAGGCAGACTTGATGAATGCAGTATCCTCCCAAGTAACATCACCTTATGCCATATGATACCATTGAATTTGAACTTGTGGAATGTGTTGGCGACCTTTGAGAAGAATCTTGGATTTTAAGGCCTGAACTGGTTTCACTTTGAATAAGCCTGCTTTATCCACTGTAGGAAGTAATGTCTGTGGAATAAGTCCTGTCCCAAGCTTCTTTTTTAATTGTGACACATGAAAGACATTGTGAATACGCGATGAGGCTGGCAGTTGGAGACGATAAGCAATAACACCCACTTTCTCCAATACCTGGTATGGACCAAAGAACTTGGCTGCAAGTTTAAGATTTCGATGAAGTTGGACAGAATTCTGTCGATAAGGTTGCAGACGCAAGTACACCCAATCACCCACTGCAAAAGACCATTCGACTCGTTTCTTATCTGCCTGTTGTTTAATGCGGTGATGGGCATCAAGGAGATTCTGTCTCAATACATCCGTCATAATTCCTCGATGGTGTAGATAATCCTCTACCACTTCATGATTGACTGCACCAGCATGATGAAGTACAAATTGTGGTGGAGAGTAGCCGTAGAGAGCTTGGAATGGTGTAAGCTTTAGAATAGTGTGGTAGGTGGTATTAAACCACCATTCTGCAAGGGATAACCAAGAAACTCACTTAACAGGCCTATAACTGCACATACAACGCAGATAAGACTCCAGACACGCATTCACACATTCCGTCTGACCATCCGTCTGAGGATGATACGCCGTGCTCAGATGGAGTGAAGTACCCACAGCCTTGAATAAGGCTTGCCAAAAGCCACTCAAAAAGACTGCGTCTTGATCTGACACAATGGTTGCAGGGAGACCGTGAAGCTTGAGAATAATGTCAATGAATATTTTGGCCACAGACTGAGCAGTATAAGGGTGAGTAAGAGCTATAAAGTGAGAATAATTCGTAAAGCGATCAACAATGACTAGTATTACCTCTCTGCCTTCTGATTTGGGTAGCCCAGTTATAAAGTCCATACTCACATGCTTCCAAGCCCGATCGAGCACGGGGTAAGGGTTGGAGTAACCACTGCAGCAGATGGTGGTCGATTTTGTGTTGTTGGCATATGTTGCATTGCTGGATGAATTGAATCAGCTCCTTCTTGAGACCTGGCCATTGGAAGTAAGACTTGGCACGCTGGTAACTGGCTTGCATCCCAGAATGGCCACCAATGGCAGATGAATGAACAACTGTGAGAATGTTATGTCTAGCAGCACCAGTTTTGCCAACATATATTCTGCCCTGCAACTTGAGAATTCCATTAGTGTACGTATAACCATCAGCATTAACAGGAGAAATAAGGAGCCGAGGGATCCAAGATGAGGCAATTGGATCATCTTTATAGCTGGCTATTACTTCTGCAAGCCATTTTGGTTCAACTGCTGATAGTGATGAACATGTAACACGAGATAAAGCGTCAGCTACACGGTTCTTGGAGCCTTTCTTATAATAAAGGGTATAATCATAACCTAGCAACTTAGTGAGCCATTTCTGCTGAAGAATGGTGTGCAGTTGTTGCTCCATAAAGTACTTCAGACTTTGATGGTCCGTAAATTTTTTGAAATGGTTCCCGAGTAAGTAAGATATCCATTTGTTGACTGCAAGCACAATGCCTAACAACTCCTTCTCATATGTAGAGAGCTCTGTACTGAATGCCCATGCATTTGATAAAGAAGGCAATAGGTCGACTCTCCTGCATTAAGACTGCGCCCACACCACAATCACTAGCATCCGATTCTACCTCAAAGGGCTTAGTGAAGTCAGGAAAAACAAGAATAGGAGTAGTAGTGACCATCTTTTTGAGTTGCTCAAAAGCAGCTTCAGCAGCATCATTCCAAAAAAAACACCCTTTCTTGAGTAATTGAGTTAGTGGTTGACAGATCAATGCATAGTTGCGAACAAACTTGTGATAATATCCAGTTAGTCCGAGGAAACCATGTAAACCTTTAAGAGTAGAAGGTCGAGGCCAATTAACCATACATTCTATCTTAATTTGGGTCACCATGCGACACCATGCCTGCTAATGATATAACCTAGATATTCTATCTGGGGTTGGCCAAAAGAACACTTGGTGCGTTTAACAAACAATGAATGGTGTTGCAGAATAAAGAGGGCTAAATGGAGATGTTTATAGTGTGAATCCAAGGTAGGACTATTGATAGACGCATTTATGTGTCTATATTAGTCTCAATTCTATGTAATGTTAGTACTCGATTTTGCGCTTATTTTGGTATTTTATGTCTTTGTAGGTGTTTTTGGAGAAATAAGCTTTTTATGGGAAAATTGGCTTAAAAGTGGTATTTGCGCTCGTGGGAGAAAATTACTATTCGGACCCCTCATTTGGATAAGGGGTGACCAAATTACTAAGGGGCACCCAGATTGCTATTCGCACCCCAACAGAGGATAGGGGGCGGCCACCCATCTTCTACATTCAAATTTGAAAATTAAGGAAAACATTCTTTACACAGCGGAATTAGGGTTGATGATTTAGACCGCTTTTAGCGAGATTTAATCACGATTTTCATGGACTAGGCCTGTTAGATCAAAACAGGGTTCGTATGGGTGTTTGGATCGATCAACTTGGGCTGGAACTCGGGTTGGAGCTAAAACAGAGGTGAAAGAAATACGGGTCTCTGTTGGCTTGATTTTGGAAGTTTCAGGGAGATTAAATCGCGGAAAATCCTTCCTAAGATACGTAATTACCTAACAGAGAGTTTGGGATGATTTGGAAAGCTTGGAAACGCGTAAAACAATTCGGCAGAGAGATTATTGCCGTGGCTTGCACGGAAAGAAAGAGGAGAGATTTAATCGGGTTTTAGAGGTTTTGGAGGTGTATAAAAAGTGTGCTCGAGTCCCAGAGAGGGGTATTGAAGTTTATAAGAAGTTAGGGGAAGTTTAGAACATCATAGCGCCGAGAAATTGAAGTTGCAGGAATTGGAGTTCTGCTGGTGTAGGAGGAAGAACACGAAGAACAAAGGCCCTTCAAGACAGTCGTTTAAGGAGTCTTAAATACAACACAATTCAACAGTGGTTGCGACAGTTTCTGTAACAGTTTCTTTGTAACAGCTGCTCTGTAACGCCGATACACCGTTACAAATCGGCTGTGTTATTATTTTTCATCCTTTTAATCAACTTTTGAGCTATAAACATGTATTTTGAGCAAGTGATTAATATGAGGAGCTAAACCCCTTTCACGAGGCGATGGAGGAAGCTATTTTTCCAACAAATATGTGGTAATATTTATTTAATTAATTTCTGCAATTCTTTTTATGATTATTTGCATTGAATTGAAATTAAAAAAAAAAGATTTTTGCTAACTCTTTGTGTTTTCACTTGATGGTGCATGCTTAGCTTAGAGCTCTTGATGTTCCATGCTTGAGATTAACAACTAGTATTTCAAAAATCTACTATTGGCAATATTTAAGAATCAATTGAACGTATGAATTGCATGATAATTATTAATATTGAGTCACATAAAAATTGGAAAATAGTGGAAACCTGAGTCTCAGTGCTTTTTAAAATTTGGATACAATTTATTCTGAGTTTTCTAGTTTTATTTGAGTCTAAAAATCCTTCACAAGTCTGAGAGGAACGACATTTTTCTTACCACTTTACTACAACTTTCAAAATCACATCAATTTTTGGCGCCGCCGACGCGGACTTGTTTTTAGGGTTTTAGATTTATTTTTTTTAGTTTTTTTTTATTCTTTTGTTCTATTTTACGTTTTCTTGTGTATTTGTCTTGTGGTTACAGGTATTGGATTTCGGATCGAAAAGAAAGCTGAGCCAAAGATTTGGTGAATAATTAAAGACTTGGAGTCAAAGACAAAGCGAAAAGAAACGAGGAAGAGACAAAGAATTTTATTTTTATTTTTATTTATTTTTTAGGGTTTTTCGGAAAAACTGTATTAGGGTTTATAATTATTTTTGTAATTTTTCTTTTTATTTTTGGACTTTTTGGACATTTTTGGGACTTTGGACATTATTTTTTTAAACCCTACAGAAGGGTAGTCTTAAATATAAACTGTTTGCAGAGAAGGAGGACAATTACGATATTTTCTCTGCACCTCGGGTTCGTACACTGACATAGGAGTCAGTGGCCCGAGTCGACTACAACCGATTCATCCCCGCCTGGAACGGGAGGTAAGATTCGAACACTCGCGAATCCCCTGTCGTGATTCCTGGACTCCTTCGTTTGCATATATGTTGAGGACTTGAATACAACTATTTTAATTTTCTAGTAAAGGGCAAGGCCTGGCCATACAAGATAAGGGTTCGGATTTCATCACCGTTCTCTTCTTGCCCGCCTTAGGAACACGTAACCTACGCGAACCTAAGCCTTAAAATTTTGACTAGAACAAGACCGATAGGGTAACGAGCTTAATAGGAAAGTCATTCGAAAAATATTGGTTACTCTTTTAAGCACACTTCAAAGTTCATAAAGGTTTCTGTGAGTTGAATGCGTGACTGCGACGCATTGTAATTCCGGTGAGGCCTTGGGTATCAAATCTCCACCGAGCTTCCCTCGCCTCTATTCAACTTACTTTGACTCGGATTGATTCCAGAGGGGTTTGCTTAAATTGTAACGAATTCCCTTTCGAAGGATTAGAAGCTGGTCTAGAAACAATCTAAGTGGAGCCATCATGCTTTTTGTTTGCTAGAAATCAATAGGTTTGATTTGGTTGAGTCGGCCTTGATTTGTGATTGCTTAGAATCCCTTCCTAATTCTTTTGTATGCCTGAACGTAAAAGAGACGCCCTAGCTAGGTAGATTTGTTAAAGAGAAACCTAGTAGTTCTAAGCGTCTCGATTACCTCAATTTAGAAAGTCCGATTTTTGAAGAGTCCGTTTTTGAACGTCCGTTTGAGGAGACAATCCCTTCCGATAGTGCCAGAAATGGCAACTTTGAAAGCTTTATTGAACCCGACTAGGACTACTCGTCCCTCGTGTATCAGGTTAGCTGAAACGGAAGCAACTTATGAACTTAAACCTGGAACCTTACAGCTGCTCCCAATCTTCTTAGGGAAAGAAAATGAAAACCCCTATTTCCATGTTAGGGACTTTGAGGAAATTTGTAGTACCCTAAAGATTAGAAACCTGGATGATGATGCTTTGAAACTCTGGTTATTCCCTTTTCCTTGAAAGATAAAGCCAAATCGTGGCTATATAGTTTGGCTTCTGGTTCAATTGAAACATATGAACAACTTACATCTCCTTTTTGAACAAGTTTTTCCCTAGGCACAAAACATCGTCTATTAGGACGCAAATTTACACGTTTTCTCAACAGGAGGGAGAATCTTTGTATAGGTATTTGGAAAGGTTCAATGATTTATTAGCCCAATGTCCTCATCATGGTCTCGAGAAGGTTAGGTTAGTTCAGATCCTTTACGAGGGTTTAGATTATTCCACTACGACCACAGTAGAGTGTATGTGTACAGGTGGGTTTGAAAACCAAACAGCTTGATCGGCGATGACATATTTGCACGAAATCGCCGAAAAGACCCAAACAATGGGAAAATAGTAGGGAACCCAAGAAAACAATTCTTCTAGGAAGAGGAAACGTTAATAGGGTAGAAGGAGGCTATGAATCGAGATGCCAAAATTGCAAAGCAATAGCTAAAAGGTTAGAAGCTTTAGAATTGGGTCACACTAATGGTAGAGTGGAGCCTTTTGGGAAGGCCAGACTATTGAAGAGCAAGCCAATGCTCTTTATAATAATAACACTAGATTTGATAACCGTCAAAAGTTTGACCCATATTCGGATACCTATAATCCTGGTTGGAGAAACCATCCGAACCTCTCATGGTCTAAGGACCGTAATCAAGGTCGGGTTTAGTAATTCAAATGCTCCCCTAGGTTTTGGCTATACTAAGAATCCTTCAGGACCAACCGGTTTCAGAATCGGTCGGATAAGAAAATCCTAAGTTTAGAGGAGTCTCTCAACCTGTTGACTCGGCAAACTAAAAATTTCATTCTATCAGAGAACAAAGTCTACAAGCTAGTAACGGGATAGGACAAGAAAATAGTCAGGGATATTTCCGGAGTTAAAAACCAAAGTTGGTCGATAAATGAATTTTGAGAGAAAAGGTAGGTTTCCTAGTCAAACACAACCAAACCCTAGAGGTGTTCATGAAGTAGGTGAAAAACCATCTCATCAGTTGAATTCAATTAGAACCCTTAGGAGTGGTAGAGTAGTAGACAATCAGGTAACCATGCCCGATAGTGAGCATACTGTAGTTCACCCCTCAGGACCATCCATAGCTGAGGGGACTGATAAAATCTCTGATGATGCCGATTCGGTTCCTGAGAGGCCCTATTTTATGCCTAGAGCCCCATTTCCACAGCTATTAGTACCAACAAAGAATGAATCCAACTTTAATGACATAATGGAGGTTTTTAAGAAAGTTACCATAAACCTTCCGTTACTAGAAGCAATTAGGCAACTTCCGACTTATGCCAAATTCCTTAAGGATATGTGTACGCGAAAGCGCAAGCTTAGTGTCCCTAAAAAAGCCTTTTTAGCTAGTCATGTAAGTTCGATCATTCAGAACAACACAACTCCTAAATATAAAGACCCAGTGCCCCCTACCATTGCTTGCACGATAGGAAAACATCGGGTAGATAAAGCTTTACTTGACTTAGGAGCTAGTGTGAACTTACTTCCGTACCATGTGTACTTACGGCTAGGACTTGGTGAATGAAACCTACCAAGATAACACCGCAGTTAGGTGACACAGTCCGTTAAAATTCCTCGTGGTGTGATAGAAGATGTTCTCATTGAGGTCGAAAAGTTTATTTATCCTGTGGATTTCGTGGTCTTAGATACCCAACCTTTGTCCCACGACCCGCAGAGAACCAGAGATACACTGTGATTTTAGGTCGCCCATTTTTAGCTACGTCTAATGCGATCATAAACTATCGAAATGGTATTATGAATCTATCTTTTGGTAATATGACTATTGAGTTGAATATTTTTAATGTCAATAAGCTGCATTCTGAGCTAGATGACACATGCATTGAAGAGGTGAACATGATAGGAACCTTAGTTCGTGAGTCATTACCAAACACCTTATCGGAAGATCCATTAGAAAGTTGTCTAGCCCATTTTAGCATGGATTTTGACGATGATAGCAACATTGAACAAGTAAATGCTCTGTTGGATTCTATTCCTATGTTAGATACCGATACATGGAAAGCTAGGTTTGAACCATTATTAGCTTTCGAGTCTACCTTAATCCCTTGTTTAGAAGAGCCTCCTAAGTTGGACCCTAATTATGCATTTTTAGGCCCATCTGAGACATTCCTATTATTAGGCTTCCGATTTGGATAGTGATCGGGAGAGTAGGCCAGTGACCGTACTTCAAGACAATAAGGAAACTTTAGGGTTACCCATAGAGGATATGAAACATATAAGTCCTACGGTTGTGTGCCTCGGATGCATTTAGAGGATGAACCAACGATTATAAATTAGAGAAAGCAATTGGCCTTTTTCAAGAACCTAATGGTCTAGAAATTAGGAATATTGTGACTAGTCTATCTAGAGACACCGAAAATTCTAAGTTTGGGGTAGTAATCGTCAAGTATCCCTATTTGAAGTCCCTAACTTGGGACTCGAGCCTAGTGTGTCTCGAGGTATTGCTCGAGTCTCTTCCGACTCCACAACCCGATCCTCCCGATACTATCCGGGGAGGAAATCCAGCTATTTGAGACTCGTTATTTGGGTAAATCCGTTTATCAAGACACTCATATGAAGCCCAAGTGGGCACCACAGAAAAATCCGGTTGTCTTGCAGGAAACCTTGGATGAGGATGTGCTGTAATCTGCTTCATTTTTGATTTGGTGCAGTTGTCTCATAATTGTGGCAGTTTTAATTGATTTTGATGATCCCCAGTTGTTTCGACTATTGATATACGATTTGGAAGGGTAATTAGCCATTTTATGGGTACGTAATGTCTGGCTGAAGACTTTAAACTTAGCACTTCTTGGGAGGTAACCCAATATTCATGCGACACGGTAATATTTTTCCTTAACTCTTTTACTTCAAATGGTAACAGTTTCTCCTTGTTCATGCTTTTAATTTTATCTTTAGAACATTGAGGACAATGTTAGATTTAAGTTTGGGGGTATGGGAGAAACTTTTAGTTGCATTGATAAACTCCAGATCCTAGAAATTTATGCGTATTAAGGATGGCACTAACCAATCTAAGTAGATGGAAGCATTTTGGTTGTAGGAGTTGAGGAACCAATCTGATTAGATGGCAACATCTAAAGAGTCTATTCATAAAAGCACAGAGCTCCGGTGTTAGAAATAACATGATAGTTTCATCAATCTCGTTGAGTCCTTTTCACTTGTTTTTATTTTGTTTTGTTTTTAAACTATGTTTCTCTAAGTGATTAGGTGGGGCCCACGAATCAAGTTGTTACCGATGCTAGGGTGAATTAGAGTGATTGAGATACCACGAAAAAAAAAAAAAATGAAAAAAAAAAAAAAAAAAAAAAAAAAAAAAAAGTGAACCGAGACCATCGACCAATAGGAATAAATTCAATAAAGTCGACACTTGGAACCCTTGTATATGCCAGTTGTGTTGACCTAGAGTTAGGTTTATCGACCACTGGTTCCCTTGTATATGCCAGTGTGTTGATATTAGTCAGACTAGTATCTCAGTCCATTAGGATAGGTTCATTTTGGCGGAGGCCTTCAGACAGATATGGGAAACATCGATCACTTAGTAAACATCAAAACCATCTATGTTTTTCTCTATATCCATCTTCTTGATCTATCCATGTGATTAGTTTTGACTCTGGGTATTGATGTCCATAGTGCGACTATCTGAGTAGATCTCTGTGACTTATATATGAATTTTAGTATGCTTGAGTGCAAACTCGTGTACAACAATTGGAATTTCGCATCAGGGTACTTCCTCCTGTAGTCAATAAGTATGCCAACCAAGGAGACTTTTTAGTGCCTTCCAAGGTTCTGTGTAATTAGTTAGGGTCTGGAGTATAAAGGTTTTGTGGGTAAACCCTCCCGAGACTATAACTCGGCCACTAGGGCCACCTAGGGGTTTAAAGGCTTATTGCATACGCTAAATGCAATCGACGATACTGCTGCGACAGTGAGTTAGGATTTTATTTATTTCGCCTTTTGCTCGGAGGACTAGCAAATAATAAGTTTGGGGGTATTTGATAGACGCATTTATGTGTCTATATTAGTCTCAATTCTCGTAATGTTAGTACTCGATTTTGCGCTTATTTTGGTATTTTATGTCTTTGTAGGTGTTTTTGGAGAAATAAGCTTTCGTGGAAAAATTGGCTCGAAAAGTGGTATTTGCGCTCGTGGGAGAAAATTACTATTCGGACCCCTCATTTGGATAAGGGGTGACCAAATTACTAAGGGGCACCCAGATTGCTATTCGCACCCCCAACAGAGGATAGGGGCGGCCACCCATCTTCTACATTCAAATTCAGAAAATTGGCGGGAAAACATTCTTTACACAGCAGGAATTAGGGTTGATGATTTAGACCCAGCTTTTAGCGAGATTTAATCATTGATTTTCATGGGCTAGGCCTGTTAGATCAAAACAGGTTCGTATGGGTGTTTGGATCGATCAACTCAATGGAACTCGGGTTGGAGCTAAAACAGGTGAAAGAAATACGGGTCTCTGTTGGCTTGATTTTGGAAGTTTCAGGGAGATTAAATCGCGGAAAATCCTTCCTAAGATACGTAATTACCTAACGAGAGAGTTTGGGATGATTTGGAAAGCTTGGAAACGCGTAAAACAATTCTAAGAGAGAGATTATTGCCGTGGCTTTGCCTGAGAAAGAAAGAGGAGAGATTTAATCGGGTTTTAGAGGTTTTGGAGGTGTATAAAAAGTGTGCTCGAGTCCCGCAGAGGGGTATTGAAGTTTATAAGAAGTTAGGGAAGTTTAGAACATCACAAATGAGAAATCGAAGTTGCAGGAATTGGAGTTCACTGGGTGTAGGAGGAAGAACACGAAGAACAAAGGCCCTTCAAGACAGTCGTTTAAGGAGTCTTAAATACAACACAATTCAACAGTGGTTGCGAAAGTTTCGTAATAGATTTCTTTGTAATAATTGCTCAGTAACGCCGATACAATTACAAATCCTTGTGTTATTATTTTTCATCCTTTTAATCAACTTTTGGGCTATAAACATGTATTTTGAGCAAGTGATTAATATGAGGAGCTAAACCCCTTTCTTTGAGGCGACGGAGGAAGCTATTTTTCCAACAAATATGTGGTAATATTTATTTAATTAATTTTCGCAATTCTTTTTATGATTATTTGCATTGAATTGAAATTAAAAAAAAAAAAGATTTTTGCTAACTCTTTGTGTTTTCACTTGATGGTGCATGCTTAGCTTAGAGCTCTTGATGTTCCATGCTTGAGATTAACAACTAGTATTTCGAAAATCTACTATTGGCAATGTTTTAAGAATCAATTGAACGTATGAATTGCATGATAATTATTAATATTGAGTCACATAAAAATTGGAAAATAGTGGAAACCTGAGTCTCGGTGCTTTTTAAAATTTGGATACAATTTATTCTGAGTTTTCTAGTTTTATTTGAGTCTAAAAATCCTTCACAAGTCTGAGAGGAACGACATTTTTCTTACCACTTTACTACAACTTTCAAAATCACATCAACTATACACCAGTATGTCATCAAAAAAAAAAACTAAAATGAATTTCCGAAGATAGGGTCCAAAAATACCATTCATGAGTGATTGAAAAGTGGCCGGGGCATTGGTAAGCCCAAAGGGCATTACTCGAAATTCAAAGTGCCTATGATGCATACGAAAAGCAGTTTTTTCAATATCATCTATGTGAACCCTAATGGTGGTATCCAGTATAAGATCTAATTTGGAGAATATAGTTGAACGAGATAATTAAACCAAGTAGTTTTATCAATGACGGGGATCAGATACTTATCTTTAACAGTGATGGCATTTAACTTGCGGTAGTTGAAACAAAATCTCCAATCACCGTCTTTCTTTTTGACCAAGATTATGGGGGATGAATACGGACTGTGACTTGGTTTAATGACTCCTTCCTGTAACATTTCGTGCACTAGCTTCTCAATCACCTCCTTTTGTATAAATGGCACTCTGTAAGGACGTGAATTCGGAGGAGAAGCATTTAGAGTAAGATTGATGTGATGGTCATGAGCTCGTGCTGGGGGCAGTGATGTTGGAGTCTGAAAGATTGTAGGGAATTGACCCAATACTGCAGCAATCTGTGATTGAATGTCCTCCGGTGGTGTGGTAGCAGATAAGGAAAAAAAAATGTCCAATAAAACCTTTCTTGCCTTTCTTGAGGAGTTTGCGTATTCTGGTGCCTGACATCTGTGAAAGAGCAGCTTCTTCCTTATGTCCTACTAGTTCAATCTCCCTGCCTTGGTATTGGAATTTCACTAGCAACTTCTTGAAGTCAAAAACCATAGGACTCTTTTCGCGCATCCAGTCCACACCTAGGACCATGTCACACCCACCAAGTTCTAAGATATGTAAGTCGTGGGAAAAATTATGTCCCTGCATACTCCAACTGAACTCAGCATATTTGGCTTGACTGAGCAATTTATTACCATCAGCCATAGTAACCTGTAGAGTTGGGGTAGGAGTGAGCAGACAACCACTTCTCTGAGCAGCTGCAGGGTCCAGAAATCTGTGAGTGCTGCCACTGTCGATTAAGATGGTGAGACCATGCTTCTTTACAAATCCTTTAATCTTGATAGTGGTAGGATAAATGTTACCAGCTAGTGCATGCACGGAGATCTCCATGTCTTCCTCTAACTCCACAATTTGAGGGCTAGAACCTGCTCCCAATTCCACAGAATGAACTTCCTCGTCATCATCAGCTACTATCATATAGATCTGTTGTTTATTACATTTGTGACCCTGTGTGTACAACTCATCGCAATTGTAGCAAAGTCCCTTCTCCCTCTTTGCACGCATCTCAGCATAATTGAGTTTCTTCACAGGTTGTATCTTAGGACTTGTGGTGGGACTAGTAACAGTAGGGGTAGTGACTAATGGAGGAAAAACTGAAGGTTTGCTAGGAACAGTTAATGTCTTACCTGTAGAAGTAAATCTGGGAGAAAATTTTGGCTGGTTCTTAGCAGCCCTGTCCAGGATACACTCCTGTCTTCTAGCTAGAAATAAAGTCTGCTGTAAGGTTGAAGGAGTAAATATTTGCACCACTAATCGGATATCCTCCTTTAATCCACTAATAAAACTTTGGATGAAGTAATCTTCAGGAAGAGATGGGTATTTAGCTAGCATTAAGGCCTTTAGTTCCTCAAACTGCTCTTGATACTCCATGATTGTATTAGTTTGGTCTAGCTTATTAAACTCCCCTACAACACTATCATGACCTATTTCCTGAAACCTAGTGCAAACATCAATAATAAAATCTTCCCAATACAAAAATACCCTTACCTATTTGGTAATCCCGGAACCAAGTATCTGCTTTTCCATCCAAGTATAGGGTAGCCATGTGCACCTTTCATTTCATCATTCATTTGATGAAGAAAGAAGTATTTCTTACACTTCCTAATCCAAGCTCTAGGATTAGTACCATCAAAACGAGGAAAGTCCACTTTAGGTCTGTAATTGGAAAACTGACCTTCACCCAACTAATGAGTCTGAATGATTCGCTGCTGAGGAATCGATTGATAACCCTGAAAGGTGTTGTGATTAGAAGGATCACAATCTCCCCCAGGAGGAGTAATATGATCATCCTGATTATTCCCCTGAGAGAAAGCTTGACGATCGAGAAGCAATTGAAACTTCGTATCTAAAGATTGAAGGAGTTCAAATTGATTACCGATATCTGTCTTCATTGTCTACACATCGGTTTTAACAGATCGGAACGACTGTACTTCTTCACGTAATCCTTGCAATTCCAGACTCAAATTCTTGGTGAATTCGTCCAATTTCTGTAACCTAGTACCCTCTGCCATGAGAACTTAAGGAAAGACCTAAACTGATACCACTTGTAGTGATCTACACTACAATAGGAATTTCAGAGATAACTTTACATGATCTACTCTGTAAAAGTTAGAGAAAACCTCAGAGAGGCGGGAGATATAACTCTATTTTCATCAAATTTTCATTCGTTTCTTCATTAGGTTTTCGACCAACAAAAAGGAAAAGGAAAAGGAAAACTCACATGTGCCTAGCACACGAAAATTATTAAAGGCACCAGTACAAGGGTAGCCCGTAAATAATTATCAAGACAAATACTAAGGGATGTGACAAAATATAGTTAAAACTTTTTGTCCTTCTTCAGTTATTTTAGCTGAACCAAAAGTATATGCTTCTTCAGAATTCATCAAAAAACTATGACTTCATGGTATGCATTATAATCTTATTCATAATTCTCGTGATGGTAATAAAGGAAATATTTGGATTCTATGGAGCTCTTCAATAAATACTCCAAAGATTTTATCAAGTACTAAACAAGCAATAACAATGGAAGTTGGTGATGATGTAATTACTGGTGTTCATGGTGCTACACTCACAATAAACAGAAGACAACTCTAGCAAGAAATGGAAAGTGTAAGTACCATTAATAAACCATGGCTTGTCATTGGTGATTTTAACACAATAACAAGTGTAGAAAAAAAAAAAATAGGAGGTCTCAGTCCCTCGAAAATATCCATGAGAGAATTCAATGACTGTTTGAATAATTGTGGACACACTCAAGCTCCAAAATCTGTTTTGGAGTACTCTTGGTGCAATAACAGAGCAGGGAAAAAGAGAATACTGTGCAACCTAGATAGAAGCCAGTTTTTAATGATAAATGGCTGGAAGTATATCCTAGTTGGGGGTACAAAGTTGGAGTAAGAAGCATCTCAGATCATGGAATACTTTATGGAGCAAATGCTGAAATTCCAAAACCTAAGAATACTCCTTTTAGAGCTTTAAAGGTTTGGAAATCTCATCCTGACTTCTTACATCAATTTCAAGCTTCTTGGAATACAATGATTAGAGGTAATCCAATTTTTATCTTCATGAGTAAATTAAAAATATTAAAGGAAGATATACACATTTGAAATTGGAACACCTTTGGGGATGTTAACAAAAAATTGAAGCAAGCTGAAGAACAAGTATTGCAAGCTACATTGTTGTCTGACAAAAATCCTGAGAATAATATTCTTTTGAATAATCTAGTTACAACAAGAGGAAAGCAGGAGATTCTAGTTGAGCAACAAAAAGAAATAAACCAACAGAAATCAAGAGTTAAGTGGTTGAAAGAAGGAGCTTCAAAATTCAAATTTCTTTCATATAAATATAAAACTAAGACAAACTCAGAATGCAATAGTTGAATTGGAAGATGAAAATGGTAATATTGTAGCTGATCAACAAAAGATTGCAGATATTCTAATCAACCATTTTGAAGATTAGTTTAAATTCCAAGAGGTAAGGTATAATCATGCAATCTTTCAAGACATACCATAATTGGTGAGTGAAGAAGTGTTAGAGCATTTCTGGGTCGAACTCGCATGCGTTGCTATCTCAAGCATGTTTGTCAATGTTAGTGATCAAAACTATAAGTCTTGATTTCTAGCTTACTATAGCTAAAGGTCTCGGACTAGGATAAAAAGTGAAGTTGAGCTCAAGACTCCATGGAAATCATCATACAAGACGAAGGACTACTCAAGGAACTAGTGGAACTTCATCGACTAAAAGGTATGTGGAGACTTGAACTTATCTGTCACTCAAAAGTCTATTTATTCTATCTCCTATTCTTGAGACAAAAGTCATTTTGATATATAGACTTTCATTATATACATTGCTATTTCGAGTCGAGTTTATCTCGCCTATCTATATCTCGAAATATGTGTTGGTAAGCTTTCGCTTTAGAAAAATTCATGTTTACCTAGTGACGAAAGTCATGTTATGTTTAAATCACTTTAATTGCTCTGACGAAAAATGGTATGTGAATAACGGCTATATAACGTTCTTTGAGAATGTTTCAATGATTGAAATGAGAGTTTAGATTACATAAACATTGGTAGGATATAAGCATTGTTGTGGAAACATATATATGTATAAGTCCTTATTCCTTGAACCAAAGTTTGCGAACTTTGTTAATCAAGAGAAACGGAATGTGGCGTGAGCCAAGTCTCATGAATCGGCAGAAGTTCTGGGACCTTTGAGAATTTCTCTAGAGTTTGTGAACTCCTTCCGTGAGTTTAAGTCCGAGAAACCAGTCCGCAAACTTGAGCAGGTTATATCTAAAACCGGTTGTTCTTGAACTCATGTTTATATAAACTAAGGAATGCTTTTGCAAACCGTGGCTATAAAATTCATGAACCGATTCGAATAAATCAAACCGTTTTTGCTTCGATTGTAAGCTGTGTAGTTACATAAGATCTAAGCAGTTGAACAACTATCTAACTAGTTCATTTGAACTAGTTATGGTGAAGAAGAATATGGTTGATATTAAAGTGATCATATGACTAACCATTTGGTTAACTATTGTTGAACCAACAAATGTTAATGTTTGGGAACAGTTACATAAACTCAAAATTGAACATTTCATTTGTGTGTAACAAGCTAAGTTTTCGATCCAACGGTTGAGGAATATTAGCTTGAATCTAATCAGGTTTTCATCTAACGGTGAATGTTGAATGTTTTGTTACCAAGCTAACATTGATTGCAAACCCTGATTTGTAAGACTATAAGGGAGAACTCTAGCAACTGGGAAACCTAATCCCCACACCTTACATGTGATAATAGTTGTGTAAGCTAGAGTTGATTCTCCTTTAACCTTGGGTTTTCTTCTCTAAACCAGGTTAACGACTTAAAGACTTCATTGGGATTGTGAAGCTTGCACCGATACTAGTTTTCTTGTAGTTGTGTGATATGATATTGTTGTTTCTATAATACGAGTACAATTGGAATAAGTGGCTTGAGATTTATATCTCCGATAGGCAAGATAGAAAAGAAATCACAAACACTTCGTCTCATCGTTTGTGATTCCGCAATATCTTTTATTTAGCGTCGATTAAGATTATTATGAGGTGATTGATAATACTAGGTTGTTCTTGGAATATAAGTAAAGGTTATCAATTGGTTTTGTTCACCTTGATTTACCAAAGATGGAACAGAACTCCGCAGGTATATTCGTGGTGACGGATTTATCTATTACGGTAGACTTTTACGTGTGATACAAATTTGTTTATTAAAGTCTTCGACTTTGGGTAAGTAATAACTCTTAGTTGTGGGTGAGATTTAAGGGAATCAAGTACGTAGCATCCTCGATGGGATCGGAGGCGTAGGAGCATAATTGTACCTTGGATCGGTGTGAGATTGATAGGGGTTCAACTATAGTCCAAACCAAAGTTAATTTGGAGTAGGATAATCAGTGGCTTAATGTCGGTGTGTCTCAACACGGACTAGGTCCAGGGTTTTTTCTGCATTTTCGGTTTCCTCGTTAACAAAATTATGGTGTCTGTATTTATTTCTATTCCGCATTATATTTGTTTATATAATTGAAATATCACAGGTTGTGCGTTGTTCAATCAATTAGAATATACGACCTTTTGGGTTGTTGATTTAAATTGATTGATACTTGGATATTGGTCTTTGGTACCATCCAAGTTATCTCTCTAGTATTTGATAAAGACTCGCAGATTTCTATTTGCTTGAGTATATATCAAATCGAGATATTGAGATATAAACTCTTTGATATACTTTTCT
>JAJJWW010004042.1:0-84960 GCA_023531295.1 Papaver armeniacum
GTCACTCAAGAGGAAGAAAAGAAGTGGCAAGAAGATTTGGTGAGCATTTAAACGAACCACACGTCTAGAAATAATAAATGAAGATGTTCACGAGGTTGTACATGGTGAATAAGTAGTGGTATGGCTTTTGGAAACATGCTTACAAGGATCATTAATTTAAGGGAATATGCAAAGTGTTGAAACATAGGGATTTTAAGGTGAAGAAGGCAGATAGGACTAGACACTATTCTTATTGTACTTACAAGGATACCCAAAAATGTGCTTGAATGGTGAATGCAAGAAAGGTACGAGATGAAGACGATCCACAATACCACATCCGGTTAGAATGCAACACAAAAACACACCTGTAAGAATCCGAATGAAGACTACTGAAAAATGCAATGCAAAAATTTGTAGCCAAGTATTTGTTGAAGACGATGGATGTTGTTTCACCATTGGACAAGGCAGCTGATATAGCTAACAAGATCATTAGACCTCGGTTGCAAACTGACATACCAAAATGGGTTGCTAATAATGCAAGGGTATGATTTTGATGCTTGTTTTGTTCCTTCTGTTTGTTTATTTGATAACTATAAAGTATGTGTGAAATGCTAATTTTTGATTTTTGTGTACACATAAATTGGTGCTAGCGGAGAGGAATGGAACATTTGAGAGTTCTTACACAAAAGCACCACAAGTCGGTCACAGTGCTACTTCATTGAACCCAAACGACATTGGTCATTTTGGGTTGGTCCAAAGAGGGTCGGATAATGATTTGAGAGTGTCATTGTGGCCTATGATGCCAGATAAAAGGTTCCCTTCATGGTTGTAGATTAGTTATTGGATTAGATCGAGCTCACCTAAATGGTAAGCTAGGTGGTGTGATGCTTTCAACAGTTTGTATAGATGGTCAGAATGGGGTATTTCCTATATGTGTGATGATTGGTATGAGTGGAAGAAAATTGGTTTATGATGTTAAAAGAATTGAGAAAAAGGATACCTGATATGCCGGACTAACCTTTATTTCGATAGAATGAAGGGCATTCTTGAATCGATAAAAGATTGTTTCTTTGGCAAATCATAGATCTTGCCTAAGGTAGATTTTGTTTTTTGACGCAAGTTTTGTTTTAACAGTTTTTGAATCGAAGAATGATTTTTGGAATTGATTAATGTTTGCCCTTTTTTTTTCAGCATCTATATAAGAATTTCTTGACAAGGGATTCGTAAATCCAAGACTCACACGCCTTCTTTGGCGGTGCAAAGGCATACAAGTATCATCACTAGGAGGTAAGAAATGTTTGGTTATAATGAATGTTCATTTTTTCAGCCCAAGCCTTATTGCATCAAATGAATTAACTTAGACACCTATTTTCTAGGGAGGCCATGCAAGAAATTGCGAGAGATAAGTTATTTGCATATCAATGCAGATTGATGCGGAGAGCCTAAGTCTTGGGCAAGGTCATGGTTTCCTCATGATGTTGCTTGTGAGCACATCTACTCTAACTTTTCGAAAGTTTTAATAACATGGCCCGGAAATTGGAGACAAGCCTCTCACTCAATTGGTCGATATGTACACACATTTGGTGATGGTGCTCTTAAATAGAAGAAAGCGATGCAACTTGGCAATCTGGTGACCTTGTTCCTGTGGGAAAGATCTCATTCGGGTGATGTGTGATCTTAGAGGTAACTATGAATGTGATCCTTCTAGAGCGCAAAGTGTATGAGGTTACTAACAAAGCTACTAGCAAAGTATTTGTTGTTCGGGTGGAAGAACAATCTTGTACATGTCGATAATAGCAATTGAGGCAGTTCCCCTGCATACAAGGTGTAGTTGCATTGTTTAAATTGAATCCTGATTGGTCCAAGTGAGTAAATTTACTACACCTAAATAGTTGAATGTGGTTATGCAATAAATATATGATGAGTGATTTCAATTATGTGTGCGAAGTCTAAAGGTAAATACTACCATGATGACTACTATAGGACCACCTACTCATGAGTCAATAACACCATTGGGAGACATTGATGAGCATCCCAATAAGGTTTGATAACCATAACTTTCTTTCAAATGCTTTAACTTTTTGCATTGTCTGTTTCAAGTATTTTTGTTTTGAGAATCTTTTCAATGAATAATATTATGTACTTTTGTCCTTTTACTTTATTGTATTATTATTTTTTTATTATTCTCTAGATCTGTGCATTTAAAGTATACTAACCCTAACCTTATTTCTTTTGCAGAATGGTATCAAGATTATACATCACAGTTGAGATTGAGAGATAAGGAAGACCTTGTGTCAAAAGAAAGAAGTCCTGGTATGAGAAGTACAAGCCACGCAAAAGAGTAACAAAGTGCGGTGTATGTAAAGGTGCGATCATAACATCCTAACTGTCAAGGTCCTCAGATTGGATCCAACCCCCAAGAAGAAAGGAGTGAGAATGGAGTGTTCGTTAATGGGGATGATTTTTGTATTCTCGCACCAACAAAGAAGATGAGGAAGGCCTTGTCTCGCACCAAATACCGCATCAACATCCGCATCAAAAAAGCAACATCATCCGCATCAAAGAAATCGGTGGAGGTACCACCATTGTCAAAGGGCAAAGCAAACAAGCTACTCACAAAGACATCTACTTCTTGCTGGTTCCCAGAAAAAGGGTAAGACAACTGCACCATCTTCCTCCACTGCACTCAAAAGGAAGGTAACACATCCATCTACTTCTTCTACACCTTCATCTGAACCACCATCTATCATGGTACTGTTTTAACCAGACTTATCATGGTACTATTAATATTTCTAGCCAAACAATCAACATTTCGAGCCACCATCAACAAGGGTTAGAAAGCCTAACTCGAATATAGGTAATATCGTAAATGTTGGGTTCATGTTTTCCCTTATTTCTTTTAGCATTTCTAGACTTATGAACTTGTGTGAGAGATAGTAGTACTCGGATTGTTTTTATGAATGTTGAAAATATTTTGTTTATGGATCTATGGTTTTAAAGTATGCTTTTTAAAGTACTGATTCGCAAACTAACATTACATTGAGAAATCCTTCCAATCTGTTACATTGCTTTTGTTTACATGAGTTAACTTCTAATTCTCGCACTTTACCTTCACTTTGTCTTTAAACTGTGCACAAATTTGATCTTAGAATTATAAAATTGATTTTGTTTTTCCACAAAGATAGCATCGAAACCCATTGAAATCTTCACATTTTTGGCATTTTAGGTAGCCAATACCATAATTCCAAGATGTTTGAGATATGTTTAACATCCTCACCTTAGTTGAATTGCATTTTGGGGTTGATACAACGAGTATGTGACCAAGGAAAATCAGCAAATTTGTGATCACCAACACAAGATTTACAACCTCCTTTGTCTTGAGGTGTCATGGTTTTAATATCATCATCAAACCATTCGAAGTATGAACACATAGGATTAGAGCAATAGAAGAATTTCTTCCTTTGAATTAGCACCTTCTTTGACCTTTAAAAGTTTAGAATACCATTACAAGGAACTAATTTACACCTAGTGTAGATCCAAGGACAATCAATTGATTGATGATTATTTTCGTTGCACATCTCACATTCCGCAAATTAAGTAAAAATTAAAGTGAGATGGATAAGATACTAACCCCTAACTATGTTCTTCTTTGAAAAATTCTTGAAACCGAACTTTACCATTTTCATTTTCTCACTTGAGATAGAAAGCCATTATGAAGAAAAAAAGCCAATATACTAATTTAAGGTTGTGAAAATTCCCCATTTATATGAGTCAGGCGAGACCGAGAAATTGACCGTTGTTACAACGGTCGGATTAAAACGGTTAAAAATCAGCGAATCGTTGATTTGAAATTATGTTACACGTGTCGTGATCTTAGTTTATAGGACCGGTGGTCATTCTCTTAAAAAAAACCATTTCGGTAAATATAACCACCAAATCTCGGTAGTCCAATTAATAGAATAGCCACGTGTCGCAATCCTAGTTAATAGGACATCTTTGGTTATTTTAGAAAAAGAAATGTCCATCTCGGTAAATATAAGCACTTCATCTCTGGCCGTCAATTTTAGACTAGCCACGTGTCGCAATCTAACTAAATGTGGCACATGGTTAAGTAGTCACGTGCATGTGAGCTATTTTGACAAAAGGGTATAAATGACATTTTTTTTGCGGGGGCCACATGCTTCTTATTTTTACCACTTAACCATGTCGAGCGGAATACATACTTGATTTGGGGCATTTTGATTCCGTTTTTGGGGCATTTTGATCTTTTCACTTTACTATTTCTTTCTCTCAGGTTTATTTGTTGTTTGGTCCTACGTGTTGGACTAAGAGGGGATTCGTTTTAAAGATGAGGGGTATTTTGTCATTCTTTAATAAATAAATGGAAATAGGGATGGAAGCCTTGGCGGGAACATTACCCGCTGATTTATAAGTTAGAAGTGCTTCTGGATTTCTTAGAAGTACTTCTCAGAAGCTAAAAAGTAGAAGTCAGAAATGCTTCTGGACTTCTTAGAAGTACTTCTCAGAAGCTAAAAAGTAGATAAGTTAGTTTGGCAACCGGTAGACTTATAAGTTAAAAAGTTTATAAGTAAGTTTGGCAACATAACGAGAGTAGAAGCAAAATATATTTGTTTTGTAAATTAATGTTGCTTATATTGTTATTAATCTATTTTAATTGTCAATAAAAAAATCATCAATCAAGTTTATTGTTGATGAAAACATCTCTTCTTATACATCTAAATATAAGTGACCACAGTGTATTAAACAAAAAAGACTTCGACTCTCTATGCCCATTGCCCAGAAATATTCTCTACACCAAGCAGTAAACAAAAATGAACATTAAAGTCCACAAACCAAAGCTAAATTCTAAGACCAATTTAGGTACATGCATATACATCTAAGATGGTAAAGAAAATAAAAATGTACATTTCTTACTATCACATTGGCGACTGCCGCAAATGAAGAGGCCATTACAATTATTCAAAATTCCATGTTAATAAAATGTTACGGATTTAAGTGGCACGGAACTATCATTCTCATTACCATCAAGATTTATATACTTGTATACCGGTAACTGCCGACACCGGCATTAAAGACGAGAGTTCTAGAGACAATGCTTCTGCCTGAAACGACGCTCTTCTGTAAGTGAATGTCATTGCTTTAACACAAATTTTGAATGCTAATGGTATTTGTGCTGTACCGGTTGAAACCAGTGCACTAATATGAGTTCTGTCAATCGCCCCGACACAATTCTATCAGTAACAAGAATGAACAACATTAGTCCGCATTATTACTTATGCAAGTATACTGAATTAAAAATTTGATGAAACTTGAATTCGGGTCATCCCATTTATACTGAATTAAGAGAACCTGCTACCTGGTCCTAAACAAACCTAAAACAATCATCTCTACAGATCCACAAATGCACTGGACTAGCACAATTTACATCTACTAGGACCAGGATGACTATTGCCTAATGGTAAACATATTCATGCCATGTTGCATATTTTTCTTGTCCTTTTCTTGACAACATGCGAGAACTCTACAAACATTTTCACAAGAACTAATCTCTCTCACGATAAGGACAAATTTTAAAAGCCTAACCGGAGTATAGCAATTCACATGAGTCATCTTTAATATAGCAATCTAGTAAGGTTCAACTCTAAACTTATCGAACTAATTTATGAGTAATGAAAGTAAGCGTAACGACGCAAGTTGAAATGCAAAGAATGTTACTATGATTAAGAATAGTGACAGTATGTTGGTAAACTCATTCATAAGTTTCAAAATGGAATTTTATTACTTGTACAGGGTATTCATCATATAATAGTGCAAATTCAGAACTGTTTAAGAAAAAATTTAGAGTCTGGCCAAATTTAGAATGATTTAAGGTCAAAAGATAAAAATCAGAACAAAAGACGATGTATCGGACACCATACCTTCGATCCAATTTCAAGTGCATACCAAAATCATTAAGGACATGGAAAACAAGAAGAAGCTAAAAGAACATCTGAAGTTCCATAACCCTAGACGTCTAATAAGTAGGCCTCTGAAAGGATTTCAAATATGTATAACAATTATTAAAGTTAATCAGCTATCCATGTGCAGAAAATGAAACCCATTATAGTTCTGGTTTAGGGTCATTAGTCTGACACCCTAAACTAAATTTCACAAGAGTAATTACATAATTTTCAAATCAATAAGATGAGTAAAATTGAACAACATCCTTCAAATCAATAAGATGATTAAAATTGAATAAAATCCAGAAAGTATGAAAAGAATACAAACTGACAGAGATATCTATAAGAGTTCATCTCCACATCCAAGGAAAAAATAATAGATGATTCAAATAATGAAAAGTCGAAAAAATCAGTAAAGGGAAGAGAAAAATCAAGGTTTACATACCTTATAATCGACTATAACCCATCAATCGTAAGCCATCTGCGATCTTTGGGGCGCCATAATTAGTATGATATGGATGAGATTTGAGAAGTTGATCAGGAGCTGGGGAGTATTGATGACGATGATGAGAAAAGAAAAAACCAACGCGAATATGGATGAGATTTGAGAAGTTGACCAAGTAAAGGAATTTCAATCTTTTCTCCCTTAAATTCGTAATGAGATTGATGAGTTTTCTCCGCTAAAAACACCCTACTGAGAAATTTTCAGTTCTAAAAATCATGGTTCGGGGGAAGAGGAAAGAAAGATAAGCGAAAAGATAAAAATATAATCAACACATGGATCGAGGAGAAGCAAGAAGCTGCTTCTGATAGAATCAAGAAGCCGAGATTTTTTGCCTCGTTTTGAAGCTGCTTCTTTGCTTCGAAAAGTCAGTTGTAAACAAGACATCCATACTAACTTCCGACTTATTGACTTATAGAAGTCGAAAAGTTACTTTTTTCTTCCCATCCAAACAGGCTATTATAGCCTCTGTATTTTTACCCAGTGTAAAAAAAAAAAGTTGTATGATGAAAAAGAGATCAAAGTTGTAGTATATAATAGTGCTTCAGTAAGTAGAGACTCTGTATTTTTACCCAGTGGAATGGGAGACTTGGGAAGTATTTCATTTCATATGAGGATTCATTCATAACAGTGCAAAATTTATGCAGTTCAGCAATGGTTATTCGAAAAGGAATCTTGGGAGTTGTAATTCATAGCTAAGAAAGACTTTAAAGATGCAGTTTGTGTGAGGTGTAAGAACGAGGGGCCCATAGTAGCATGCAGTACTTCCTCTGTTTGACTTTCTGCTTTGCTCGGTCTGAACTGAAACTCGATAGAGGGAATGGTCTGAGCAAATTGACACTGAGCTCCTATCCTATGGTTTGCTGCCGACCTATACACCAGATACAGATTACGTGCTTCCGATTGGACACGATAAGCACCTGGAGTTGACTTCTTTGTTGAACCGATGAACACTAGTTGCAAACAATTGCATCTTGGTCCATAATGTGTTTGCTGAACGGAAGATTATCTCAAAACTCAAATACAGCTAATTCCTGGTGTTTTTCTCAAACCAGAAACAGAAATTTCATCTCTCACTTTCTTCACTTCATCCCATTTCTCATTTGCAGCATATATGTTAGAAAGCATAACTCTATATGCAGTTTTGTTCGGATCAATTTCTGAAAGCATATCAGCTATAATTCTGCCAAATTCTGAATTCCCATGAACTACACAACACGATAATAAAGCACCCAGAACTCCTGAATCAGGTGGCACTTTCATTTTCTTAATCAAATCATAAGCCTCTTGCAGTTCTCCAGCCAACCCTAAGAGCTTCACCATATATACATAGTGTTCAATTCTAGGTGTGACACCGAAATCTTCTTCCATTCTTCGAAAAATTTCCCTGCCATCCCTAACCAATCCCCCATGACTGCAATTACTAAGAAGAGCTGAAAAAGTTGAAAGATCAGGTTTGAATCCTTTTTCCACCATCTCTTGAAACACTAAAAAAGCTTCTGAAATTAGTCCATTTGAACCAAGACCTGAAATTATAGAGTTATATGTGACAACGTTCCTTTCGTGCATTATCTCAAAAACTCTAACACCGAACGTGGGAGCCCCACATTTTGTGTACATATCAATGAGTGAAGATGCAACTTTAACATCGGATTCAAACCCATGGCGAAAAACAAAACTATGGATTTGTCTACCAGGTTCAACCATGGCCAACTTAGAGGAATCTCCCAACACACTAGCAATTAAAGTAGGATCGGCTCTTTCACCTTCCAAAATCATTTCTCTGAATAAAAACAATGCTTCTTCCGAGTTACCAGTTTGAGAAAGTCCAGTTATCAAAGATGACCATTGAACTATATCAGGATCCGATAAGCCGCTAAAGGTTTTATAAGCTGAATCCAAGCAATTGCACCTCGAATACATACTCACAATCGAAGAAGCTACATGAGAATTTGAATCCAACCCATTTTTCAAACATAAACAATGAATTCCCCGACAGACTCGTAACAATCGTGGATCATTAACACCCGAAATTAATCCAACAAAAGTATACCCATCTGGGTCTTTTCCCATTTTCCTCATCTTACTAAACAATTTTAAGCTTTCACACCAAGGCCTCCCATACCCATAACCTGCAATCATGGAATTCCAAAGAACTAAATCCGGCTCGCATATTCCATCAAATACTGCGTGAGCTATATCCACAAGTCCTAGTTTCGAATAACCACTAACCAGTGCACTACTCGTGACCGAATCAAATTCTAAACCTGACACAATAACTCCACCATGAGCAATTCTCAATCCGAAAGAATCCGTTCTCTCAGTACACGCGCGTATGATGCAAGCATAAGTGTAATTATCGAGTGGTGTGCCTGAGCAGCGCATATGTGTGAAGAGATAGAAAGCATCCTTGAATTTGTGTTCTTGAGCGTAAGCTCTGATCATGGAATTCCATAGATAAACACTTCTCTCTGGAGTTTCATCGAACAGCTTACGGGCAGAATGAAGATCATGATTAATGGAATATAATCGGGTTATTTTTGTTGCAAAAAATGGATCAGACAAAAGATTTAGTCTGACGATTAAGGCATGTAACTGTTTCGATACGGAAAGAGTTTGACGAGATTGTGTGAGTTCGTGGAGGAGAGATGATAATTGGAAACCCATTTTTCTTTATACGCACTTGTAGTGAATCTCAATCTTGACAGTGTTTTGCTGATTTCGTGTTTGTAGGAAATACCATATGGTCCTAGAAATAATATATTAGAGAGATTCTAGGTCAATTGTCTGTTTGGTCCTATTTGGTAATATAAATTATCATTTGGTCCTAAAAATTATAGTTTGGTCCTAGGGTGATATCATGGATGATGTAAATGTCATCTTGTAGTGGCAAAAACCCTTATATTATTGTTTGGTCCTAGAAAATAATGGTTTGGTCCAAGGTGATGTGTGATCCTTTGTTTTTTTTCTCTTAATAAAAATAAATAAAACTTAAAACTTAAAACTTAAATATCTTTTGAACCATATGTCTAAAAATGATATATTTTATATATTCGGAAAGCCCTCGACGATAGCTTTCCAACGAGTACCATTGTCGCTATGTTTCGGAGCTTTTAATTTTTTGCCTTATTTTTAGTTATAAATGAACTATTATACGAGTTCATTCTACAAAATGAACTACTTTGATGAACTATTATATTCTGGAATGAAGTCCATATAAAAACCTGAAAAAAACAGACTTCATTCCAGAAATGAAATCCATATAAAACATATACAAACAGACTTCATTTCTGGAATGAAGTCCATATAAAACACGAAAAAAGCAGACTTCATTCCAAAATGAAGTCCATATAAAATATATACAAACAGACTTCATTTCGGAATGAAGTCCATATAAAAACACGAAAAAACCGACTTCATTCCAAAAATGAAGTCCATATAAAACATATACAAACAAACTTCATTTCTGGAATGAAGTCCATATAAAAACCTGAAAAAAAAACAGACTTCATTCCAGAAATGAAGTCCATATAAAAAGCCTAAAAAAAAAGACTTCATTTGAAGATGAAGATGTTGATGTTTTTATATGGACTTCATTCCAGAAATGAAGTCTATTTTTTTAGGCTTTTTATATGGACTTCATTTCTGGAATGAAGTCTGTTTTTTTCAGGTTTTTATATGGACTTCATTCCAAAAATAAAGTCCATATAAAACATATACAAACAGACTTCATTTCTGGAATGAAGTCCATATAAAAACATCAACATCTTCATCTTCAAATGAAGTCTTTTTTTTTTCATTCTCGAAATGAACTACTATTATATTGAAAAAAAAATTAAAAGCTCCGAAACATAGCGACAATGGTACTCGTTGGAAAGCTATCGTCGAGGACTTTCCGAATATATAAAATTTATTAATTTTTGACATATATTTTGAGAGATATTTAATTTTTAAACTTTTAAATATTAAGGTAAGAATGAGAGAGAAATAAGTAGAGAAAATAAACAAGAGAGAAACCATTCACGTGAGAGGAAAAAATAAGAGAGAAGGGGTACTTTGAATATTTTAATAATTATGGACCAAATGAAAAAGGTGATTTCTGAAAGGACCAAATAGACATGAGACCACCTTGAAAAGGACCAAACCATATTTTTCCCTTCGTTTAGGAATGAAACCCCGAGACAAACAGAGGCTGGGATATTCCTCTAGCTCACTATTGATTAGGAAGGCTAATCAAAGCCAATGTATGCAACTTAGATACAGAATATCGGACTGTCAATTTGGACTGCAAGTTGAATATTAAGGAAATAGCTTTGAAAGCAAGTAATGCAGTGTATAACTGCAGTTACTACACCGGGATACCCTATTTTGGGTTTGGGCCTAACCAAATAAGAACGTAGAAATTAGAATACCTATATAGAAGTGGGAATTATATAATTGTCCCTCCTTTTCACGGGCTTCACAAATACCCTTATGACACAACAAATATACCCCTCTCAATCCAAAGCCCATCAGGGGTCCATTAAGGATTCTGTTACATTACAAATATACCCTTCATATATATTTATTAATCTAAACCAAAAATCTTTTAATAACGATTTTACATTACAAATATACCCTTCATATATATTTATTAATCTAAACCAAAAATCTTTTAATAACTGAAGAAAAACAGAAGCGAGAGAGAGAAGCCGTTCTTCAGCTGAAAACTCGAAGAAAAAAATTTGGAAATTTTTTTCTGAGAATTCTAAGGTTTGAATCAACAGAAAATCTGCTTCTTCTTCTTCTACCGAATTTGTATTCATCAATTTAATCAATTGAATCCGTAAATCTGAGATCTGAGAGCCTTTTCTTCATCAACAACACAATCAACCAAATCTTCTCGATCTGTTTAACTGAAACAAATTGGTAATTGTGATTCGTGATTGAAGATGAACAGAATTGTATATGATATTTGAATGTTCGATTTGTAGTTTCTAAATCTTCCTCTTTGACTTCAGTTTATTTGTATTTTCTGTTGCAGAGATCGTGATTTTGGAAGCTTGATTTTGGGTGTTTGATTATACTGGATTGATTGGTTCATTTACACATTTTTTGAATTCGAGTTCGTTATTCATCTCTTAAACAGGTATTATTCAATCTCCGGTTTTTTATTTTGATTTTCTGTTGTTTTACTTAGACCGACTCATGATTCAATGTTATGTTGTTTATAATTCATGATTTTAGCTTCAATGTTCTTTCTATGAAGCAGTTATGAATCATTTTGGAGAATACTGATTGTTGACGAATTATTAGGAGAATACTGATTGTTGATGAATTATTAGGAGAATTATTTGGAGAATATTGAGTGTTGATGAATCAGTTTTGGCATAATTAGAAGTTAGTGTAATCCATTAGAAGTTAGAAATTAGTGTTGATAAACTCAGTTTACATATCTTAGTTTACATATTTGATGTTATACATTGAATATAACTTTCACGAGGGGGCGCAGCCCCCGAGTGATATGCGACGTAATTTGAATTATAGCTTAGGTTAAGTTTAGGCTGTTTTCTTATGGTTTGCAGTGAAATTTTTAACATGGAGCATGTATATCATGTTGTATTTCATGTAGCAGGTTAATATTTGCACCAATTGCATACTAATCCGATGCGAAGTAACATATATGATATTGTTTATGCTGTTTTTTTTTTGTAGCAAATCTTGGTTGTTGACATAGTTTTTTCATTGTTGACACTGTAAATTTTTACAATATCCAGATTATTGTATCAACATTGGTTGTTGATGCAAGTTTGTTGGATCAACTTTCATTGTTGATGCAAATAACCTGGATAATTTTCTGATTATGGTTGTTGACAGATGTTTTATTGGATCAACATCGGTTGTTGATGCAGGTTTATTGGATCAACTTTCAATGTTGATGCAAATAACCTGGATAAATTTCTGATTATGGTTATTGACAGATGTTTTATTGGATCAACATTGGTTGTTGATGCAGGTTTGTTGGATCAACTTTCATTGTTGATGCAAATAACCTGGATAATTTTTTGATTATGGTTGTTGACAGATGTTTTTATTGGATCAACATTGGTTGTTGACAGATTATGGTGTCAATATTGGTTTGTTGATCCCAAATTCTGAACACAACTTTGTTTTTTTATGTTTTATTAGTTTTGTTGATATGTTGTGGTTGTTGCAGGCCAAAGATGGTTGCTGCAGAGTTCACATTTTGCAATTTGACCGTCTTGCATGTTGTTTCAGAATCATCTACTCTCAGCGAGATGATTAGTGTACCAGTGTTCCGCAAGGAGTCTATTTCCAGGATGATCAACTTTTTGAGGAGGATGTTGTTCTGAAGTTTTGTGATGCTTCTCCTATTTTTCTGAACTACTTTTTTATGACATCCATTTTGTTTAGTTTATGTCACCTTGGATGTTAGTTCTTTTTTATGCTTTCCTATTTTTCTTGTTGGATATGTTATGTTTTTAATGACATACATTCTGTTTTATTTGTTATGAATGTTATTCTTGTGTTTGTAAAGCTTATGTAAGTTTGCAGGTTCCAAGTTTACTGGTTTTTACAGGAAAAAGTGATATGTAAACAGTATCAACATATCATTGTTGATCATATTCATGGGATCAACTTTCATTGTTGATCCCCCATTACTGGATCAACTTCCATTGTTGATGCTTAATAAAAAGAAAAAATTGCATGGTTTTATCTGTATATACAAGTTAACTCCATTTGTTGTACATACCTGAAATATTTAATATTAACATTCACTCACTTGATAAGAAACCAATCACTCATTCATCCATTATTGTTGACCCATTGCTTTTTGGGATCAACTTGCATTGTTGATCCCCCATTACTGGATCAACTTCCATTGTTGATACTTAATAAAAAGGAAAAAAAATTGCATGGTTTTATCTGTATATACAAGTTAACTCAATTAGCTGTGCATACCTGCAATCTTTAATACCAACATTCATTCACTTGATAACAAACCATTCATTCAATGTTTTATAGATGGATAGAAATCAGTAAACCAAACTAATAGTAATATTAATTCATAACAAACCATTACTAACACATCATCCAAATTTTTTAGAACATAAACAGACTTGCAGACATTTCTTTACAGTAACTAAGATGTATTTGCAAACTAACTTCCAATGAGCAGACCTACATTTACTTACCAAGATATGTTAAACTACACTAAGATGTTTCTTTGTCAGAGCATGAATAGTATGTTGCACTAATATAATGTTTCAACAGAGTCTTGTAAATTGAGTATTTCTTCAAATGAGTCGGTAAGTTGTTGTGTTTTCTTCTTCTTTCAATCTGTTTCTGTTTTTCAACCAATATCTTCTTGTTCATCCTCTTCTTTTTGGTTGCTACATTTTCTTGAATCGGTTGTGAATCATCTTCTTATTTACTCTTCGCACTTAGCCGTGGTGATCTTCTCGTTTCTTTCACCTATTTCAAACAACAGAAATCTAGTTAGCAATCTTATTCATTTAATACACAACACAACAATAACAATTAGTAATATTGGATCAACTTCTGTTGTTGATCCCATTGATTGTATCACCTCCTGTTGTTGATTCCATTTTATGGGATCAACTCCTGTTGTTGACACCATGTATTTATGTTACAATCAATTCATTCATTTACAATCAATTCATCAATTCATATCTAAGGAAGTGTTGCTATCTACGTGATTTGACTAACACCCACTCGGCTTGTAATTTGCGATTTTTGGAACTGCAACCACAGGACACTGTATACAATTAAATCGTGTTAAATGTTTTTTCCTCAACAATGGATTTAGTTGGATACAAATTCTGCAGATACGTTGTGTTCCAAATAAGTTTCACACAGTTTCAAGCATAGTGCTAGTTAGAAAAACCAAAACCAAAACTGAACTAGCATTAGATTTCTAGTTTCAAGCATTCAACAAGTAATAAGATCACATGTTATTGTCATAGTGAAAGAACCTATACAAAGAAGGGAATGGCATGTCCACCAACAAAAAAGGTAAAAAAAGCTGCTTCTAAGTAATAAGATCACTTACAATACCATTTATTTTGCAGTCAACTTTGGTTGTTGAAACAATTTTATGGGATCAACTCCTATTGTTGACCCCATCTATGGTCTACCATTACCATCAACAACAACTTTAATATTGTTGATCTGTAGAATCATTATCAATATTGAAGAAATACTTTACAATCAACATGCAACACAACAATAACATGTAATCTTTGAGTTTTATGGGATCAACTCCTATTGTTGACCCTGTCCATGGTGTAACATTTAGCATCAACATCAACTGAAGAATACACATTCAGAGAACAATAACTTTTTGTTTTTGCAGAAACCTCAATCGTATAATTTTCATGCAAATCTTGATGAACACACACACAATAAAATAATTTGAAATCACTTTCTTACCTCTATCAATCAAGAATCGCAACTTTGAAATCAGGTTAACCTAAAATCAAAATCAAAATCAAACAAAAACAATTAATACAAAACTAAATAGCAGTAATCGACATCAAATCATACATGCAATTTTTTTTTTCTTCAGAAACTGAAAATCAAACTCGAAATTAAAACCATAAGAAATCAAAATCAAAACCCTAAAAAAAATCATCATCGAAACCATAATCTTCACCAATAACAGTAAGTAGTTGCAGGAATCGATGACAAATCATACATGCAACAATTTTTTTTTCTTCAGAAAATGAAATCTGATTACAAAATCGAAATCGTAAATCTGTAACAAATCAAAATCAATACCAAAATCATCATAGAATACAGTAGATATATGAGGGATTTTAGTGTTTTTACCTGTTTAAGCCTTCTTTTGTTCTTCAAACTCAGTAAACTCAGTAATACCTAATTTTCTATCATTCTTTTCACTGTTTTTTCATTTTTCTTCAAAGTAAAGATGATTCCAATGATTTGGTTATGATGATATAAACAGATCGACGCTTTTGTTTCTGGTTTTGATCAGTTTTCTTTTCAGTTTTTAGAAATCAAAATCCGCAGATGCAGTTACGGGAGAGAAGCAGGAGAGAGAAGAAACTCGAAATGAAAAGGATACTGAAGTGAATGACGTAACGTTATAAGCCTCAAATATATTGAGGGGCAAAATCGTAATCTAACAATTCGGATATTTTAGGGGAGGGTATATTTATTTAGGGGAAGGGTATTTTTGTTGGGCCTCTATTATAGGGGTATTTAATTAATGTACCCTATATAGAATAAAAAAGAAACATGTTTTGAGGCGTACTAGATTTTTTTGAGGCATACTAAATACAACGCGCGCGTTACAACTCCACGGCTGTCTACATCGGTGTAAGTTAGGCCCAACAAAACAAATGATATAAAAAAAACCCAATAGCCCAGAACTATCTAAAATACCCCCTGTTTTTTTCAACCCAAGACTAATATAACAAGTCAACACTACTCATTCCCTCGTTTCCATCGTTTTCTTTTTCCTTCTCTTTATCTCTTTCATGTAAAACGATTCTCTTTCGATTGAACTTATAAACAATCGATTCTCTATTCTTCTCATGAAACCTAAGATTAGAAATCAAAGTTGAAACAAAACTATAACCTAAAATCAAAAGAGTAGAAACCAAAATCAGAAAAGCTGGTAAAAATGGTGAAGAAGAATGCTCAACAAGTGAAGAAGAAAGATGAATTGCTCTCTATCAAAAATACTCCAAAAGGTAAATCGAATCTTTTGTTTAATGTTCTTCGTAAATTATTAACGTTTCAACCCAAAATGGATCGGCGTTTTATCTATTTGGTTTCATCAAAATTTTATTTGTTGTTCGTAAACTGATCACTAATGATGAATTGCTCAGTAAACTGATCACTCGTGTTGATCTAATTTAGACTGAAACCATTGTTGGTTCCATTGTTTTCAATTTTGTCAAATTTTGGTTACACCAAACACTTTTGATGTGTGGATTTATTATGGTTGTTGTGATGGAACTGATGTAATTTTACAAGTGGTAAGTAGAGTATCGTTCGCTCGGACTTTTATGAAGATTTGGTTTTAAGATTGATTAAGAAAAATACTAAAGGCAAACTAGCTAAGATGATCAATGGGAGAAAAAACCTAGGGTTTGGGATTCCACCAAATCAATTGTGTAAAATAATCATTCCTCTCTAAAAAATATTCGTGATATAACTCGAGATAGTTCGAACCCAATCTCATGTCTCGGAAAATATTATAGTTAAAATAAATAACAACTTATGTTGTAAACGAAAACGGTATAATCTTTTTCGCTTATAAAAGATCGATAGCTAAACTACCCAAAACAATTATTATGAAGCTAAATAAGAAGAGAGATTAATTAAAATATTTAAGCTCGAAAATAATATTTATTCAAAGAATACTAAATTTCTTACATGATTTATTGGCTTCCTCCATAGCCCCAGTGGAGAGAACTAGCTATCCATTACAAAATTGAAAACAAAAGAAACGGTCTAAAGCTACGGTGCCCCCGAAACTGATATTCTCTTCGTACTTATAGAAGTTCCAAAATGTAACTTTCCTCTTTTGAATTTTTCCCTCCACGTCACTAACCAATGAATGGGTGAAAAGTGTCCACTTCCTTGCATCTTATTGGTCCACTAACTCTCTTTAGAGTATTAAGTGGTCATAAGGAACCAAATATGGAGAATTCTGATATGTATGTCTACATGAACATTTCCTTTCACGTGCTTGCATTGTTAATATTGGAAGTTGACCTCCACTTTCCTTAATTGTTTAATTCCATGCATGCCTTTTCTAAAGTCTGGTGTATGTCATCTTCTTGACTCCACACGTATGACACCATTAAGGACCCAACTGTAGATTCTCTCTGTGTGCTTATTTAATTTCATTTCCAAACCATAATTGATGCTTCACCCTTTTCACTTTCCAAACAAAATAGAGCCAATGCTCACCCTTAGCTTAAGCTCCGTGCATCATTGATATATAGAGTTAATATCGGCACATGCATCAACTCCTGCTCGCACACCACATATATGTCCATTAAGGGTTACTTAGCCTGATCAAGACTATTAATCCATTAGCTCCAAAGTTTTTCTGCGCCAATTATGCGTCGACTATTTGGTTATCCTTGTTTTTCAATTTGGTGTATTGAGATGTATTGATCCATTCCTCCATTTTACCAGCAAAGTTCAACATTTTGGTCTAGGAGAGCTTTATTTATTAGAACACTGCAAACATAAACAAAATTATTAAATATGTACTAAAACGGGAACTAATAAATATAAATTTGAGTGGTAAATATATAAGAATTGTGCACTCATCAGGAACCAATGTTGGTTCCATTGTTTTCAATTTTGTCAAATTTTGGTTACACGAAACACTGTTGATGTGTGGATTTATTATGGTTGTTGTGATGGAACCAATGTTGGTTCCATTGTTTTTCAATTTTGCTTCAAATTTTGGTTACACGAAACACTGTTGATGTGTGGATTTATTATGGTTGTTGTGATGGAACCAATGTTGGTTCCATTGTTTTCAATTTTGCTTTAAATTTTGGTTACACGAAACACTGTGATGTGTGGATTTATTATGGTTGTTGTGATGGTCCATTGTTTTCAATTTTGCTTCAAATTTTGGTTAAACCAAACTCTGCTGATGTGTTGATTTATTATGGTTGTTGTGATGGAACCAATGTTGGTTCCATCATTCTTTCCTTTTCAAAAATGGTTCCACCAATACTGGTGTGTTGGTTAATTATGGTCAGATTTGATGAAACCAGAAGTGGTTTCATCATTCTTCCCATGTTTGGTTCGACCAGTATTGGTTCTCAAGTGTTAGATTATTGTATTTTTGGCTGAAATAAATTTTATTTTGTAGGGAAAAAACGTGATGATCCATTTAGGTGTTCGTTGACACATTTGTGTGTGGAGACTCCAAAGATAAAGGCTTTGATGAAGGATAAAAAAGGGCATATGAAGGCCCTTAGAGCATGCCCATTTTGGAATTTCTACAGACCATTCTTTGACGATGTAATGAAGCTAGAGGAATTGAAGAAGAAAATGGCAGCCGTGAAGATGGTCTTAGGAACATTTGACAAGCAGAATCCACGTTTAGTACCAGATTGTTTAAAGATAAAAAGAATGAAGAATCTGACATTGCAAACCATTCCAGAGCACTTTTCTGTAACTTTTGGTTTACAAATGATGGAGCACGTAACTCTAAAAAGAGATAAGAATTTGATCAAACAAGTGAACTCGTTCGTGAATGAATACTTTGGTGGAAAGAAGAAGATGAAGAAATCTACAATTCTGGATGCTTTGAAGCTAGCTGCAGCGGATGAAGCAAAAGCGGATGACTTTGTAAAGTTATTTGTTCTATATCTTCTCGTTTCAATATTCGTTCCAAACAAAGGAGGGCAGAATCTTACATCGAAGTACTTGTACGATGTGTTTGAGATGAATAAGGTATCATGGCCAGAACTTTTTCATGAGTATCTAATAGATTCAATGAGCACTGCAAAGAATGTTGAAGATGTGACAGGTTGCATCCTTTACCCAGTGGTAAGTAAATTTTGAATCGTCATTTATTTTCGTTTCTTCATTTGATGAGTTCAAGTGCTGAAATTTCATAGGAAAGTGAAATCTAATTGCAGTTTCTCTTAGTCTCAGTAGGGCAAGGTGTTAGTTTACATTGTCAATGCACACAGTGTACTTCTTAGTACTTCATCAAGTAGTTGACATGGTTGCACCAAATCTGACTAGTATTAGCCTCTGGTTAAGAGTAATTTTTGTTGTTTCATGGTAATTTCGTTCTCGTTACTATTTTACTAGACATGCCCCCAACTAGTAGACATATGCATGCGTATAGCCAGAGATTAGTTACATGGATAACAAATGTGGAGTCTTTTATGTCCGAGGACTGTTGTATTGGATGGACCAACTCTAACTAGCCGATACTTCATGTGTCAAGGAGGTTTCATATAGTTTTAATTTGCTTTGAAATATTGTTTCATTTTTTATTTCAGTATTGGTTGGCAGAGATGTCACACATCACTGAAAAGAAAGATAGAGTATGCAACAACTACCCAAGGTTCGCTAGATGGAACCTTGTTGCACTATGTCACGCAGTCATGGATAAGTTCAAGGATGATCTCAAGAAGTTTGATTCAGACATATTTTGAAGTTAAAGGTAAAAGTATAGATCAGGTTTATAAAATTTGCACTTGTTTGATTGAGAAATCTTTGAGAAATTGTTGAATCTATGTTTAGTTTTTATTGTCTTTATCCAAAAAGTTGCAAATGAAACCCAAAGTTGGTGATTATATTGTTAATTTTTTGATGAAACCAATTTTTGTTTTTGTGTTCTGCAGATGAATGTAGGTCATCGCAGTGGATCATTCTTGGATCCATACAGTGACCAAGAAAAGCGTTTGGTTCAGCGGTTGCAGGAAAAGGATATAGTTGTTGAGGAGGATGAACAGCCGGTCAGTGCTGGAAACAAAGAGCATATGGCAAGTGAATACAATGTTGGTGTTGCTGGCAATGAAGAGCATGTGGACAATGAAGGAAGTATTCTTCGAAACGAAGACAACTCTTACGAGGTCAAATATAGGTTTGCAAGAATGTTAATTGCAAAGCTTACAACAACTGCAACAATGAACTCTCTGAAGAAGATAAAGCGTTATTGGCAAAATATGACGTTGAGGATGAACTCTTCGAACTAGATAAAGCAGTATTGGAAAAATATGATGCTGAGGAAGATATACAACCTCCATTGAAGACTTACTCCAGGAAGAAACGTAAGATAGATCAAGTAGGGTTACTTCGGAAAGAATATGTTCCGTCGGAACCAGAAAAGGTTTCACATTTTGAGGTGATATGTTAGATTATTTAAGATTATTAAATAGAAATGTTAGATTATTGAAGATTTTATATAACTTGATTATTAAATAGAAATGTTAGATTATTGAAGATTTTATATGACTTGATTATTAAATAGAAATGTTACGTTTTATATGACTTGATTTTATTTGACAAACTTATATGACTGGTTCAAAATATGTTATATTGCTTGTACGTTAATATTTTACATTTTGTATCTTAAATGTTATACCGCGGGTAGTGAACCACGTTAACATGAAAGATGCAGCGGTGGAGTATGAAAGGATAGATATAGCTGGTAAGCCAGGTTTAAATAGTCATGTCCATATAGTAAAAATAGTTGTGTTGAAAATAAAATGTGACAGCCGGTTTTAAGTGCAATGATATTTGTATTTGTTTTTGTCTATAATAGAACTCGAGATGGATTTACTGCATGAAGGAACACAACAACAGGATACAAGAAAGAATCAAGAGTGTGAAGATGTTGTGTTGGAACAAGAAAGGCTTCAACCTTGTGAAGCAACGATTCAAGGTTACCTAGATTTTTTGATGGCACCAGAAAAGGTTTCACTACCTAGAAATGTTGTTGAAGATATTTTATTGGAAGCAGAAAAGGTTTCGCTGACTGGAGATGCAGAACAAGAACAAGTTTCTGATAATATTGGTTCTTTATTAGATGCAGAACCACAACAAGTAAATTCTGACAGTGTTGGTGGCGGAAATGAAGACAACTCCAACGGTGAAGGTATTTTATTGGAAGCAGAAAAGGTTTCACTGACTGGAGATGCAGAACAAGAATAAGTTTCTGACAATGTTGGTACTTTATTAGATGCATGAAAGTTTGATAATGTATTTGTTCAACAAGATGATGAACCCGGGAGTATAGATGGAAAAGAAGAAGTACAACAAGAATTAAGTCCAAATACGATTGAAGACATAAAGGTGGCGGAGGAAGTTGAATCCAGAATATATGCTGGCCAGTCTTCTTCTTCTAAGACAGCAAACGAGACGGAAGAACAAGTATTTGAAGGGTTTGGTCAGTTAACAATTGATGATGAAAATTTTATTAGGAAAATTGAATCTGAATATGCAAAGAAAGGAAGTTGTTCAAAGCCAGCGATCAAAAGGGATTACTACTACTCAGTTGCAAGAATCGCGAGAGATGTGGCTATCTTAGAAGATGATGGGCCTAGTTTCGATCTTGGACTGACACAGCAGGGTAAAATTGACGAAAAGGATGATCAGAATCGTGACTTCACTCCCGAAGAAAGACTAAGTAACATGATAACAAGAATGAAGAACGAGAGAAGGAAGATTGTAGTTCCTATAAGGATGAAGGATTATGTTCCGTTTGGGGAGACTAAACCTAAACCAAAAATACTTAAAAAGGTATATGTTAAGACAAAGAATACTACACCAAAAAAGGTAACAGCTTTGAAGGTGAAACTGAAACCAGTTGATAGGTTGAAGATTATCAAGGATGTCCTGAATGAAGATCAGAAACCCATTGTGTGCAGATACTTCAAAGAAAATTTTGAAAGGTAAGTTACAAAAATGCCGAAACCAATAATATGTCTAACATCTATTTTTCTTTCTTCTTAATTGATTGTTTATAAGTTCTTCTATACTTTCACCGTGATCTAGCATGGGAATGCAAAAAATTTGGGTTGCACATATATGGAAGGATGCTGAGTGACTTGGTAAGAAATGGTAACGTCTCGCAGTATGTCATTGAATTCTACATGATGAAATTGCAACAACACATAGTGAATGGGGAGTTGAAAGCAGATGGCACTCTTAAGTACGATACAACAGTATTTCTAAGCACTTATGCTTGTGTAAGTATTACTAAAGCATCTTATTCTTAATATTTTCCGAAATTTCACACACAAAAAACATTACACTCTTAAAATATCCATCGGTTAAGACATTATACTCGTAAAAAATCTGATTCTATATTATTTCAGGTATTGCACGTAATGGGGAGAAATTGTGTCGGTGCAATTGAAAGGTTCATTGAAAAAATGGATTACGGAGTACGATTTCTTTTCATTCCATTGCTGACAAAACTTGGTGAAGGAGTGTACCACTGGACATTGTTATCTTTTGATAATGAGACTGGAGAGTTTTATCACTACAACTTGATGAAATCAAGTGAAGCAATGTGCAGGCGCACTGCCCTAAGCATAAAACAGAGAGTTGTATCAGCATTTAGGGACCACGTTGCAGAGCTTGAGGAGCCGATTAGTCAAGAAAAAGATTTTAAAATGCTAACACCTTCATGTTGTGAGCAAAAGGGGTAAGTTAAAGTCAAATATAAGTTTTTAATTTCGTACAAACAATTATTTTTTTTCTGCAAATGCTAACCATTGAGAAAATTTGTTTTGTATTTTCAGGTTAGATTGTGGCCTTCATGTTTGCTATTATATGAAGAGACTCTTGAAGGGAAACATGAAGTCTCATGAGGAGAATATTTCAGAAAAGGTGGAAAGCATGAGAGCAAAGTTGTGCTACAAGATCCTGGTGGAAAAAACACTAAAAGAGATTTAAAACAAAGAGATCAAAATTTGTAAACTTGAATGCTTATCATAGTTCATAGTTTATAGTTTATCATGGTGTATGAATGGTTTCAATTAGACTTACTCTCAAAATTTTATGGAAGTCTGTTTTTAATGGTTTCAATCATGTTTAAGCGAAACCATATTGGCGCAGAATGTTATGCAAATCTGTTTAATATTGGCGCAGAATGTTATGCAAGTCTGTTTTTTGATGAAACCAAAAAGGGTTCCAGCATATTTTGGTTCCACTATAGCAGTAAAATGATGAAACCAAATAGGGTTCCACCATATTGAAGGTGAAACCAAAAGGGAAAAGGGTTGTATAACGGCTTGGTTTATATGCCAATTTTTAATATTTTGTGGCCTATAAACATGTTCATATACCAAAGGGAAGAAGTCCAATTACATCGAAGTATTAAACTATAACAGAGAACACACCAAGGATAGCTTAGCGTCCGACAATCGACACAATGGTAACAAGTCATGGCAATAATTCATAACACATCAAAGTTAAAAGGAAAAAAGCTAAGCCAATTCCAACATACTTGGAAAACTCAACAATGCACCGTTCCAAAAGCAGTGATCTATTTTGGTTACAAAATAAGAGTAGAAATGATGAAACCAAAAAGGGTTTCAACATATTGCAGGTGAAACATAAAACGAAGAATTCATCTAAATGAAACACCGGCAGGAAATAAACATGTTTAACTGTAAAAAAATGTAAACAAGAATATAAATGAACAATAATAGTCAAAAAAATACAAAGAAGTGAATTCTATGTTCTAAAAATGTAGACTAAAGCATATTGTAGTCTAAACTAAAGCTAATACTCAAAGTTGACGAAAAGTAAATCAATCTATTAGAATAGAAGAAGTCTGATTATGAACTAAAACTAAAAGTAAATCAGTCTTAAAAAGACTTCACATCTGCTTCGTAGGGCATGTGCTTCGATTATGAGTAGTCAATTCATTACAGCCACCGCAAGTTCTCAACTTCTTCTTGGGAATTGAACCTGTATTAGGAGTCCTTTTCTTCTTACTTGGGCGACCTGACTGTGGCAAAACTTTAGGTCCATGAAAAACAGACTTGGGTGAAATTGTCGCAGGCCTTTCAACTGTGGGAACTGGATGGATTGGTCTTGAATACGACTCTCGATAGAACTTAGTGGTGAAGTAGTCTTCAACATATTCATAAGGATCTTCACCATTCCCCATTATACACCTAACAGCATGGGCGCAAGGAAAGCCATTGATTTTCCAGCGGTTGCAAGAGCATGTCTTTTCTTTCAAATCAACCCTTTGTGTTAATGAGGCATGAACTTCATACACAAATTCTGACGACTTGGTAACACTGTAATCACGGCCATGCATCTTATTGTTATAGAGTTCATTTTCCATTTTTGGACACAAAACTCCTCGCCAATCGAACGATGTCACACATTCTTCACAACGAATGCACATCATTTCCATAAGCTTCAGCCGTATTTTATCAACCATGACAACAATAGGCATCTCCCTCTCTTCCTCAACCCAACCATTCAAACATTCAGCAATATTTGAGCACAACTCCCCATATCGACAGCCCGGGAAAAAAAAAACTAACCCATTTATCAAGTGGAGCTCTACTAAGATATTCTTGTAGCTTCTGATTTTTAACCAGCATCAAGTTATCCCAACTCTCCTTAAACTATACATGTGTATTCGCATATGCACATTTTTCAAACAACTTTAACACATAATTGTTATATGTCTTGGCTGACTTAGGCAAGCATGCATTAACATTGTTTGTCATGTGCCAGTAACACCACCCATGATATGCACCTGGAAAAACGACGGGGATTTGGTTGACTAAACCACTACCTCGATCACTCACAAATGTAAGTTGTCTTTAAGGAGAAACCACTTCACTGAGTTCCTTCATAAACCATTTCCAGTTCGCATCAGTCTCAGATGAAACCACACCATAAGCTAAAGGGTAAATTCCTGCAAAATCAAACAAAACAGAAAAAAAAATGACAAAACAACACAGCAAAAAAATGATGAAACCAACAAGACAGAAAAAAGGTTTCATCAAAAAAAATGATAAAAGAAACCAACAGAAAATTTTTTAAGAAACATTACCATTATCCTCGTTTAGTCATGTTGCTTCCATCATGTGACCGAGATATTTACTCTTCAAATGTGCTGCATCCATGAATAGCAAGGGCCGACAGTAATTAAATCCACGGATACATGCTCCGAAGGCAATGAAAAATCTCACAAACTTTAGACTCGCGTCAGTTTCCAAAACAACACGGGATCCAGGATTGGTTTCAGACAATTGCTTTGTATACCAATGCAAGTAAGCGAATGACTTCTCATCCTCTCCCCATGCCATATTCAATGCATATCTCTTCCCTGCGTATGCATAATAACGACTTATGTCAAAGCCATATTCTCTTCTAATTTGTTCCATAATATCCTTTGTCTTGTTCTTTGGGTTATGTTTAATCTCATCCTTGATCAAGGAACTTATTAGCTTCTTTGATACATGTGGTACGTTAATAAATCCACCGTCACAAGTATGTTGATTATTTAACTCCTTGATAATAAAGGGACTTCCTTCGACACCGTCACAAGAAACAACATACATGTGCCAATTACACTTATCCTTGTTAGCACAACAAGCAGCAATCCGCAACTTCTCGTTTCTTGTTACCTTATATGCATAGCCATTTGCAGCATGGTACTTCATCAAATCGTGATGCACTTGGTCCACACCTCCTGGAAACACTTGTTCAACATTGTGAAAGAAACCTAGCCAACGAGAGGATTTCAACGGTTCTTTCACTACTTTAGGGTCATCATAATCAGTGACAGTGGTAACTAGTGGCTGATTAACAGGTACAACTTCTGACCCATGGTATGATAAACTTGAACTAGCACCTATGTGGGCATACTGAACTTGAACTTTCACCTCTATGATGTACATATAAGTCTAGTGTTGGCAACTTGTTAAACAGAGAAAACACGACAGCTGATTGGAGATCATAATCACACTGAAGTACCTTTTGCTACTCACCAAATTTGTGAATCATTTCAATAGTGAATGGAGATAGTTGAACCCAATTTAAACAAATATTATCCTTCAAATCCATAAGAGTTGATTTTAAACGAATACGAAACGACAATGAAGCTTCATTGTGACATACAGCTGCAATGACAAATTCCATATCTACAAAGAAAAGTATGGAACCAAAAAAGGTTTCACTCAGTTTAAACGTGGAAATAAGAAAATTGCATCCATATCGATTTCAATATAAACAACAGCAGCAACAAAAAATCAACAGAAGCAAATGATTTCAATATGAACAACAAAGAAAAAGTGTAACATTATTGTGGCTTCTCTAATGAAATCAACTAAAAAAATCAAAAACAAATCAAATCAGTAAAAATACCTGAAAATAGAACTTGCGTTCCTGATGAATTTGGTTCGACTACTCAATATGAAGACGATAAAGTTAACATGACAATTCGAAGCAGTAAATTGTTACTTCTATTCTTTTCTTCAAATTAAGCTGAAAATAAGATGAGAATGGAAAACAAATTTCTTCAATCAATCTCGACCTAAGATTGAAATCTACGATCTCCTCTCTAATTCAACTAAACTGGAGCGAAAAATAGATCTCAAAATTAGTTTCTGAGATGATCAAATATGAAATCGAACCGTAGAAAGAGATAAGAATAGTTTTGAATTGAAAATATCGATGAAATTGGTATTAATCTGGTATATATGAACCCTAAAATCTAAATACAGGAAGATTCAGATAGAAAATATATCGAATCTTCTCTGTAAATCCGATCTGCATAAACTCTGTTATGTTTTCCCTCGAAATTTCCATTCTCAAAATCGTGTATATATGGGACTCAGGGCAGAATTGGTATTGTAAAATCATCTAAAAACTAAATTTAATTATTTTGAATTGAAATGGGGTTTTTGTTCCATTTTCATTGGATACGGTTTTTATTTAGCCCAAACAATATGGGTTGTGTTTTTGTAACTCAAAGAGTATCACCCTGGTTTTTTAGAGCTTAATATGTATACTAAATAATGCCAATATAGGGTCACTAAATAAAAAACAACATCATCCCTTATCTATCCTTTTTGATATTGGCATAACTACCCTTACATAATTAGTGTTAATGATTATGATAAGATTTGATTAATTAGGAATTTTAAGGATTGATAAAAAAAAATTAAATTATTAGTGTTAAATTAGTAGAGAAATCAAATTTATGTGAGAGAGTTGGAATTTTTGAGGAAGAAGAAGAAGTGAAAAAAAACTTGGGTTTTGAGATTTTAGTGATATAAGTGACCAAAATGTGTGATTCAAATCAGAGGTAGACTTCTATACGAGGTTTAATGTCCTTTTTATAAATTGAATCTATCAAAAATTTGAATTTTTAAAACCCATATCTACATTCTACAGACCAGATGAACAGATCGGCTGATAAATTGTCAGCCGAACTTTACTCTGTAACTCACAAATTTTGGTTCGGCTGATTCGAACAAAATCTTTGTTAGCCGAACCCAGGTGTATTTTCAAAAAACAGAGGTTCGGCTGACAAGTTATCAGCCGAACTTCACTCTATAACTGACGAATTTAGGTTCGGTTGATTCGAACAAAATCGCATTAGCCGAACATAATGTTTCTCTAAATCATATACTAGGTTCGGCTCAAAATTGATATTCCAAGATCAGCTGAACTGATCTTCTGAAAACCCTAATTTCATCTTTGAAATCATATTTTATCGATCAAAAAAAATAAAATCAATCAAAAACAAGATGGGTTTGTTACAAATGCATTCTAAAATACATCTAAGAGCAATTGAGATTTCGATTTCGCACTCCAACATCGCTCACTTCGATTCGTGTTTCATTTGATTGATTGATTGCTTGATTGAATTGGAGTCCAAGATGTTTAAGTTTAAAGGTTATTTTGATTTTTGATTTTAGGTTTTTGAGGATAAGGGCACTCTAGTAATTAGATTGTTTGAGGATATATAGGTAATTGCACTACCTTTAGACACCCCTTATAAAACCACCCTAGATGGGATAATAAACTAGATGACCGCTGCCACGGTGGGATGGCCGACCGACAAAATTGACGCAAAACTAAATTTTGTACTTACAATTTAGTTCCGCCATAATAGCACGGAGTCGGACTTGAAATTTGTAAAGCGAAATTATAAAACAAATAGTAATTATAGCCAACTCAAATCTCAATTGAAATCTTATAAATCAAACTTGCTGCACATGGTGAACAATCCAAATTATAAGTTCGTCTGCCAATTGCCTTATCCTAGTAACACCCACACACCAAATGTCACCCACCATTTTAAAGGTGAATGTAATTCACTAATGCATTCACTAATGCTCCTCCTTGTCGATACAATGTACCTGTTGCATGGAAAAAAAAAGAACCCGAATATTAGTGTAATTGCATAATTAAACAAGCAATTGACATTAATACAATTCGGTCCTTCTGTTTACTTTCAACTTAATATACAGACAGGAACTAGGCCATCGACATTGCATAGATCCAGACATCTATATATGCCCATATTCAATACTAGTACATTTCACTCAAACCCTCTACTATAGAGCCCTAATCAAACAGTATTTGGCTACACATGATTACGATGCTCTCGGCAATTGAATTATAAAAAATCAAAGACATCAAGGCACCTAGAAAGCAGTTGGTGAAATGGCGACAGAGAGCTCTTGGTCGGTGGGGAGATGTTGTTGTAGCTCAAGAACAAAGCAACAATCTACGCCGAACAGACAAGGAAGAGGTAAACTGGTGACAGAGAGTGCTGAACATCTGCTGGTGGTAGTCTGTGAACTTGAACCGGTAATAATGAATGAGAAGGTGGTGAACTGTATGGGAGTGAAAGAGGTTTGGAAAGTGGTGGTCACTGGTTTTGAAGAGGAGCAAAAGCTCCTCTATGAGGTGTTTTTACGAACAGTACAAGGGTGCAGGTATGAACTTTAGTTTAACAGCATAAACAAGCAATTGACATTATCAATACAATTTGGTCCTTGTGTTTACCAATGTATAACTTTCAACTTAATAAATATGCAGACACACACCAGGTGATCGACATTGAATTGATCCAGACATCTATCTACGCCACATATTGAATATTGCTACAATTCATTCAAACCCTCTTCAATAGAGCCCTCTATACCCATATTTGATACTACATTCATTACACTGCACAACCCTCTTCTATAACTAAAAGACTTACTCTATTGAAGTCTCTCCACCACCCCATTTCATTCAAAAACTTATAACTAAAGAAAAAGCATACACAATCAAAGCCATGTAAACCCTTTTCTGTAACTAAAAGACTTACCCAGTTGATGTTTCTGCAAACCCTTTTCTACTAAGAACACACAACTATACAGTGACAGTGAGTGAATAATGTTGCTGCAATTCTTCTCAACATAAACAAACAAAAAAAAAAAAAAAACCTAAAGTTTTATCAAATGAGAAACCCCATTTCTAGGTCTTTAAATCTTTTAAAACCCTAAGTGTAAAACAAGAACAAACAATGTAGAAAAGAGCACAGATGAAAAATTGAATGAAATTTTGATGAAACTGAGATAAAAGCACAGAGTTTTACCTTGAAAAACTTGAGAAGAATCCCTAATTCCTAGTTCATGTCTGCATCATCAGCATGGCTTGGTGCAGTTGATTGATTTCGGTATTTAGGGTTCCAATTTGTCACCTTTCTCTTCATCTCAATTCTCTCGTTGTGTCTCCTTTTTTTGCAGTTTTCAGGATTTTTCAGTCGAATTATTCCCCAAACAAACCTTAGATTTCAATTCGTCTTTCTGCTACTGTTAAGAAATTGTCGATTAAGATTGTTGCGCATTTGACGTCGTTTTCGGAAGAAGAAGAAGCAAAGGAAAAAAAAAAAAAAAAAAATTAGGAGGTGGTTGGATTCGACCTTCTAACCTTTACCTCGAATTTTACTAAAACACCCCTCAACAATTAAAACATTTCTGTGTCCTTTTTTCAGTCCTCCAAATTTACGTCGTTGCCCTTTATTTTTCATCTTATCTACGAAAATGTATAAAAGAAAAGAAAAAATAAATTACGTCTACGTTCTTTTTGAGGGTTATTTTCGGATTTTCATTAATGGACAGACACCAAATTCAATCTTTTTGTGTCAAATTGAAAAAAAAATCATGTCCCACATTAACATAAAGTCACCATATATAGAGTCCTCCCTCGCTTCGCTCGGCCTAATAAGTATGCCTCAAAAAAAATCTGTATGCCTCAAAACAGGTTTCATAAAAAAACAATCTAGTTCTTTTATGCTTCTTTTTTCATATGGCACAAAATTGCTATGTAACTTATCAAAAAAAAAAAAATTTTGCTATGTAATAATGGCGCAGGAGTGGACTCGGCATGATCCTACAAATTTAACGATGACTTGGGCGATCAAAATACATAATTATAACGTAGTTAAGCAATTGAATGAGGCTGATGCATCTACAACCTTGTTGCTATCTTTCCAGATGGAAGAAAAAGAGCACATCTAGATAATAATGAATCAGTAATCCACCCAATGTCGGCAAGTAGTATATCATTCAAAGGTTGATGAAGTTCATGGTATCTCCTCCGGCATTACAAGATTCTACGCCCTGGATGCAATTTAATCTTTTCTCGACTACAATATACTCACAACGCAATAATTCTTCTGTACACTTCATATATAACCCTGCAATATCACAAATGGAAGTAAACTATGTTTAAGTTCTGATAAAAAAAAACTATGTTTACGTTTGTACTTAAGTAAACAAATACCTCAACAATTAGGTTCTGAAACTTACCTTAATTTATAGACTAGGCTTGTTCCTTGCTTCTAAAAGAGAAAGACACAACCCAGAGAAAAGAAAAGGATTTGCTACTTCTTGATTCCCAGTTTATGTATATACTGGAAAAAGGGAATACCTCAACTCAATTAGACTCTCCTGAAGCTGCAACAAAGTAATCTCGAATAGTTTTTCTTTTCAAGGATGAAGGTGGGTTGAGGACAGAAGTTGGGCTCGTCAATGCAGCTTCTGGAGTTTTCTCCATCTCTATGTCTTCCTTAATTAGGAAGGCTGATGAAAACTTTTTCATGGAAGATTCAGGTGTAGTAATTTCAGGCATTTTAATCTTCTTATTAGGCGAGCTTAAATCTCCAACCAAGACATCTTGGTGACAGGAGTTGCTGTCAGCTTTTGTTAGCTCAGTTTGATCTTCATCCCTGAACAGCTTCCTACAATCCATTATTGGTATAGCCATTACTCTCTTCCTTATGCATGTTGGGGAATTTTTACTAGAGCATCCTTTCTGTATGTTCCAGACACGGACCTGTCAAATGAAAATAGATCAGATGAATAACAATGATATGCAAAGGAAGTAGTACATATATAGATAGTTTTCCCGTAGCTGTTGCATCTTTATATTTTCCTATTTATCATGATGTTAGTCTACAAATGCTTACCGTGAAATCATCTGAAGCAGTTGCAATCTTTCCTATCTCAGATGGGCACCTGTAAAACAAAACAAAAAAAGGGAAATTAGAGAAACTGGCATCTACATGGTATCGTATGAGTGAAACACCAGCTCTGCCAGCTGTGCGAGTTACATACCAATCTACTGCTGTAACTTCTCCTTCATGACCTTCTAGTATTATTGGATCTGCTTCAGGGTTTTTCAGCTAAAGATAACAGATTTTGTTAAGACTATATCCAAAAAATGAATCCTGGAGAAGAAGCAAATCATGTAGGGATCATGCATTACCTGCCAAATGTAGGCATTATGATCACTTGACCCACTCAGAACATAAGCTCCGTCTGGGCTAATTGCTGACTGCCATTGTGTACAAATTAGATTGTAAGACAAGTATCGAAACCTTGAATGAAACTTAACATTGAATAAACATAGGAAGGTTACCTTTACATAAAATGACTCGAAATGACTGCCAGAGAAAGTATTAACAGGACCCTTGTCAAGCTGTAACATATTGTAGACATAAATTCTGCTCGAACCAAAAAAGAATTATCCATTAGATTTGCTTTAAAGCACACTTATATTAGCAAATGCTACTAACAGTTTAACAATGCAGAAGAGTTTCCATGCTCGTCGTCATGTAAGTGAAGATGACATGAAACATCAAATGAGAAGATCATTTTAAAGATACCTATTGTCCATGCAAGAAGCTGAGAGGAATACTCCATTGGAATCCTGGGTAAGGGAAGATATTCCATGTAAAACTTTTTCCTGAAAATAGAGTAATTGAATGAAGCTCAAACTGCACAAGGGACATATCAGATGCTTTAAAATCCTACTATAGAATATACGTAACACACTAACAGTTAATACAATGAGTTAGTTAAATCAAATCAGCGGGTTTTAAAATCTTGCCATTGGCGTGCTTTGTGCCAACAGGTCAAAGCAGATCAATGTGAACTTGAGCATCTATTAAAATTGGAATGTAAAGGAGTGCGTCAATTAATTATAATAACCACCCTGTGATATGTTAATATAAATTAAACAACTAGGTTCAAGTTCAACTGACCTTTTCACTTGATGAAGTTGGTTTCGGGTGTGCCTGGGTGACGTGGGCTTTCAGGTTGCGTGTGTCCCAGAATTTTACAACACTGATATGATAAGACATTCAAAAAGAAGCAATTATTGACGAGGTACAAATAGCAAGCAACGTCAAGCTTAGATTGAGAAGTATCTGATGGGTTTCGAACAAACCTGTCCACTGCCCCTGCAGTTGCAATAGAGTTCTCATCTTTGAGATAAAGAACAGAAGTTATACTCTTGGAAGCGGCCTGTCAGAACTAACAATTGGTTGTGGATATCAAAGGAATTAACTGTTCACAAAGAGAAAAATAGATTTAGTTAGGAACAAACCTTGCCATGCCTAACCCGCTTTCCTTGAACTGAAGTGTGAGCCTCTTTGACTACAGAAGTTGAGCTACAGTGGAGAAATGTATGGATCAGAAATCAACAAGGATCAAAAAGAAAAAAAACAATTGAGATAACAAATGATTACATTAAGGAGGTTTCTCCATGATCACTTATGTGGCTACGTTTGCATCTCAAATCCCACTGAGCAAATGATCCGTCTCTTGAACCAGATACAATAAGATCTGACAAAAATTAACAAACTCTGGAGCAATTAGACATCCCAAGTCTTTCACAAGGATTAAAATATCTCAAAAGAGAATTTACTTACCAGGATTAGATGGGTGGGCACATACTGACTTTACACTTCCTGTATGACCAGTCAAAACACCAATGCAGACCCTTTTTTCCACGTTCCAAATCTTTATCTACATACCCAAAATTTATACAACACATTAGTTCAGTTCTATAAGAAGGTTTAGTCATACAGACATCTCATAAGCCTAAGCTGTTCAACCCTTTCTTTATCAAGCAAACACAAATCATTTAACTTACCTTTTGATCTCCTGAAGCTGTCAAAACGCGAGTGTCATCCTGTAAAGAGATAGAAGTTGTAGGTTCAGCGAGTGATTAAGAAAATCCTAATCTAACATAATCTCACTCTAACGTAACCATCAGCTCCTGGCGAACACAACTTCGAGACAGAAGGCTGACAGGTTGACGCCGAAATGAAATATGATTACCAATCAGATCATGGAAATACCTTAGTCCAGCATAAATCGAAGATTGCATTATCATGAGCTTCCCATTCGCATACCCTGGCTTCCACTGAAACACACATAGAACAAAACCCAAATTCCCAATTTCAGCGAGCACAACAAAAGCCCCTAAAATGTTAGCTACATAGAAGACGAAACCCATATAGAGACAGTAATCAAACCTGCTTTCTCTCGGCAGTTAGTAAAAGATGGGAGTCTTTGACGAGTATCAAACAAGCTAACAAATCCATCTTCATCGGTAACAGCAAGTAAATGAGAATTTCCATTTGTCTGAAATATAAGGTATTTCAATATTAGGGTTATACAAATTACCCCGAAAATGAAAACAAAAAACAATAAGATTGAAAGGGTTTAATATGCAAAACATTTCCAATTAAATCCGTCAAAAAATGGCCATAACTTTACCTTAGAATATGAAAGTGCTAATGGCGGATTAGAGATTCCATTGTGTTCAATAGATAGTACTCCAGCACCTCCAGAACTAGCTGAATCTGATGATAAATTACCTAGATATGGTCTTTTATTTACTGCATTAATGAATTGATAAAGTTAAGATTAAAAGCTAGATCTAAAATCAAATAGAACACACGCACAGAGAGAGAGGGAGAGGGTAGGTACCTCTGAATCCATTGAGTTCTCTGGTTTTGATTTCACGGAAGAAGGAAGGAGGGGTTGAGCTTGAGGTCTCCATTACCAGTGTTGAAGAGAGAGATAAGATCTGAGGAGTTGAGTTGGGTCTTGGGAAGTGATTTTGCTTTTATTTTTATTTTGTTTTAGTTTTAATATTGGCGCCAAAATGGGGATGAGGCGGGAGAGAAGGGAAACGAAACAAGCTTGGTAAAGTGGCGGCACATAATGGTAGAGGGGCGGCAAGTGTGATAGCAATGTCTCTCTTATTGGTTAGGGGGTGTAGATTGACTAGATTACCCTTTTCACCTTAAATTAACCAAAATCAAATCAATTTTTTTTAAACCTAATGAATCAGAAAAAATCAAATCAGTTTTTTTTTCATCTTCTTCTTCATCTTCTCTTCTCCTCCATCAACCCTAACCTCCATTAAAACCGAAAATTTCATCGTCTTCGATTAATCGGCGATTTGAAAAATGTTTAGAAAAACCCAGTTAGGGTTTAGTTTATCGTGTTGGATTTAAGTTAATTTTGTATCAAAATTTAGGGTTTTGAATGAAAATTGAATTGAAATTTCTGGGTTTATGTGAGTTACGGTTGGTAATAACTCAATTACGAACCGTATCGAGATTTGAAGAACATACGGTTGGTAATAGTTCGATTACCAACCGTATGTTCTTATATCTCGAGAATTTTCTTCGATTACGGTTGGTAACTATTTTAGTTTTACCAACCGTAATCGAGTTCTGATTGGTTTCGAGCATTTAATTACAAACCGTAATGGCGAGTTACGGTTGGTATCGAGCATTTAGTTACCAAATCAGAATCGGTTTTACGATTGCATCTTCCCCAAATTTAACCGATTACGGTTGGTATTCGATAACTTACGAATCAGTAACTAAGAGTTACTGATTGGTAACAAGCAAAATTGCAACCGTAAGTTCTTGAAAATTCAAAAGTTTTGATTTTGTTATGTACTTTAGATAATTTTGAGCGAGAAAAAGCTAATGGGAACTAATTTAGAAGTATCTTAGGGTCTTTGGAATCACTCATTTTGGTGGAGTGAATCAAAATCTAGGGTTTCACAAATATCACATAAGTTTTCTTTTTCTTCTCCTCAATTTTTTTTTTTTTAACTCTAAAAATCTGATTTTAGAGTTATAATAAGTGAAAATTAATTATCAACATTAATCTTGAATATCAACATTAATCTTGATTATCATTACTAAACTTGATTATTAACAATAAGGGCTAATTAGTCATTTCCAGATTTCATTGATAAAGGGCACTTGAATTTCCTTGTAATGACCTTTCTTGTCTTATTAAATTGCCGCCCCTCTACCATTTCATGCCGCCCCTTTACCAAGTATCAAATGAAATTCAAAAGTTAATGGCGGTGGAGAGAGGGAGAGGAGAAGTGGAAAGTGGTGTTTTCTATACGTTTTTAGGTCTTTTGAGGCCCACGGTATCAGTCGGTTTCTTACACTAGGAAGTGTGTGTTTGGCTCATAGATGATCGTTTGTATATCTTCGAACGCTTCAAACAAGCTCGTAGGAGTTTACTCGAAGCACTACTTCACCAAAACTATAACTCTGATCCGGTGGCAGGAGGCCCATAGCTTGTTTGGCTACATGTTAAAAAGTTATTTTTGTCAAAAATTGAGAAGGTTTTTACCTATTTCCCATCTCACGTTTCCTATTTCTCATCCCCTTCACAATTTCTAAAGTGAATATATTTTTTAAGAGCATCCCCAATGGATCGTGTTGTGTATCCTACGTGATCGGTATAGATAGACATCCTTTTTAAATGTAAATTCAAAAATTCCCTACAATTTAGGACTTTGGGAAAAGTTATCTCCAATGGTAGATGTTTTGTAATACATTAAGATTTAATTGGTTGAAATATATTTTTTGCTTTTATTTTTTATTTTCTGTTGATTTAATTTTATTTTGATTGGTTAAAACATATGACTAGGATTTATCACATCCTCTAAAAGCACCTCTGAAATCAGAGCATGGATTAGAGCCTCTCAAATGGAATGTGTGTGAAGAAAAAAATCCTAATCCACGTAGGATCTACAACCATATTTATAAAGAATCATCTACAACCCATTGATGTGAAGATGATGTGGCGAAAAAAAGTTAGACATCCTCTAGGTGAACCTCTAGTTTTAAGAGCTTCTCCAATGGTGGTTGTGTGTGTTTCCTAGGTGGAAACATAAATAAGACATCCTCATTCCAATTTTTCCTTAAGTTTAGGGAGGAAAAATAGTTCATCTCCAATGGTGTTGTTGGTGATTTTTTATGGATTAAATGTAAATTTTATTATTGGTAGTTTTTAGATTTTATTTAATATATTGGAATTAATTTAGGTAAGCAAAAGCTTACTAAGATAGCTTCACATTGTCAAGATGAATGTCTAAAACTTGACATTCACCTTGACAATGTCTAACAATAATGAAGCCATGTCATCTTCACATTGATTTAAGAAGTTGGGGTTGGAGTAGAATTTTAGGTAAAATGAATGTCTATCCTATGTGGACTTAGACATTTATCTTCACATACATTCTATTGGAGAAGCTCTAAACATTCACTTAGAGGATGTGTTCCCATCCTAGTCACACTTTTTATTAATAAAAATAAAAATCATTGAAAAATAACAATGGAAAGGATTTTAACCAATTGTATGCCTACAAATAAGTAAAAAAGTAATAAAAAACTTTATGGGTTGGAGATAAAACTTTATTTTTCCTAATATTATGATTTTATATTCAAAGGATGTCTTAGAAAGTGATGCCACATATGAAATATCTACATTCACCATTGGAGAAGCTCTTAGAGGATGTCTTAATAACTAACCCACCACGTCATCCTCACACTTTCTTTCACATCTCCGTCGGAGAAGATGTTCTAATTCTAGTTTTCTCTATTTACTACCTTTACAAGTCAAATTAACTTTGACTATGATTATTACCACTTTTATTTATCTTTTTCATCACTAAGGCCTCTTCTTATGCACATGCCAAAAAGCTGATATTGCCACTTTAGCACCCACTATGGGTATACCAAAGTGCCAAACATATATGGCTATGTGCCAGGAATAGCAGTTAGGCATACACGACGGAGTCTCTAACGAGCGATAGAGTGTCCATCGCTAGATGGTCACAACATCGCTCGTTAGTCATTCCAGCGCCAACGATGGTCAAGTTGTCGCTCGCTGGAAACATCATCGCTCATCAGTTTTCTCATCCAACGGCTACAATTTCCCCCATCTATCAATATCCAATTTCAAACTCATTTCAACTCACACCATCTTAACCTCAAATTCATTTCAACATGCCAAATGGTCGCATAACCGAAGTGGCTAGTGCTCCCTTCACTTGAGAAGAAGATGCTTCTCTAATTCGATGTTGGATTTCAGTTGCAAGCGATAGAGATTTCAATTTAGAGACTTTTAACTTATGGAACACTGTGTTTCAAAGGTTTATGACGTAAGTCGTGTAAATTCAAGAAGAACAAATGAGTGTCTTCAAAATCGTTATTGTTTCATCAATAACGATGTGAGAAAGTATGCGCAAATTATGTAGATGATAAAAGGGGATCATCCTGGGTTATCAACTGAAGAACTAAAAATTAGATCTCATACCAAACTTATTGAAGACAACAAAATATGGTTTAGTCATGACGAATGTTACGAACTCTACAAGGTTCACGTGCAGGGATTCAATTTCATTAAGTATTGTGTTATGAAATTAAGGTTAATTTTTGATGAAATGTAAAACTAGTTTCGATTTGAACATTAATCTAAAAGATAGTTTTCATTAATTTAAACAAAAATATTACATTAGAAATATTTAAACTAAATTATGTCCATAAACTACTAATTTCCCTGACTATTTCCCCCGGACCAAAGATCCAATTGCACGCGGTCTCTGGATCAAGAGTGTTGTTGTTAGATCATAGCTCGGTTGAACCCACCAAGCGTTGGTATGTCAAGTTTGGTTGTCATATTTTAGTGAACCAAAACTCATTTAAAGAGTCGCTTGATTATTTACTAGAGTCAACTTCGTATAGGGTTAGCTAGAAAGTTATTAGGATATGAGACATACAAGTATTACTCGAAGATTTGAAGAATGTGAAGAAGTAAAGAGCTACATCGACGACATCATCCTTCCTCTTGAGGTTAGTAATATTTTGACTTGAACTGTTTTATTCCTAACGTATCTTTCAAGTCGTGCTATATTGAAAACATAACTGCGAAGATGTAAATGATTATACTCTAGTTAGACGTAGTATTAAGGAATTATAATACGAAGTATAGCGCCTATCTTTTGATCTTCGTATATAAGACATCGACATAAGCGTATGAATGCTATTGTGATAATGTATGGGTATGGGTGAAGATTTCTTCCTAGGAAACAATGTTTTACATTCGTTTAAAGGAAGTACAATTCATAAACTTGTTTTGTGAATCGAAAGGGAAATCGCTAGGCTTATTGGTATTGTTATTCATTACAAATCTTTGGATTACCAATATGTATGCTCACACGTGCCTAACATACATACTGTGACTTGGTTATATGCTCACTCCTACCCCAACTCTACAGGTTACTGTGGCTGATGGCAATAAATTGCTCAGTCAAGCCAAATGTGCTGAATTCAGTTGGAGTATGCAAGGACATAATTTTCCCACGACTTACATATCTTAGAACTTGGTGGGTGTGACATGGTCCTCGGTGTGGACTGGATGCGCGAAAAGAGTCCTATGGTTTTTGACTTCAAGAAGTTGCTAGTGAAATTCCAACACCAAGGCAGGGAGATTGAACTAGTAGGACATAAGGAATAAGCTGCTCTTTCACAGATGTCAGGCACCAGAATACGCAAACTCCTCAAGAAAGGCAAGCAAGGTTTTATTGGACATTTTTTTCCTTATCTGCTTCCACACCACCGGAGGACATTCAACCACAGATTTCTGCAGTATTGGATCAATTTCCTACAATTTTTCAGACTCCAACATCACTGCCCCCGGCACGAGCTCATGACCACCACATCAATCTCACTCCAAATGCTTCTCCTCCGAATTCACGTCCTTATCGAGTGCCATTCATACAAAAGGAGGTGATTGAGAAGCTAGTACACGAAATGTTACAGGCAGGAGTCATTCAACCAAGTCACAGTCCGTATTCATCCCCTGTAATCTTGGTCAAAAAGAAAGACGGTGATTGGAGATTCTGTGTCGACTACCACAAGTTAAATGCCATCACTGTTAAAGATAAGTATCTGATTCCCATCATTGATGAACTACTTGCTGAATTATCTGGTTCAACTATATTCTCCAAATTAGATCTTCGCGCTGGATACTGATGAGTGCCAAATATTGCATATTTATACACATTTTTATTGGCATTTTACTCATCTTTTGTGCTCAAGAATCAGATATTATCCCAGATTCTGTATTTTCTTTGTTTTCAAGAATAAATATTTGTACTAATTAATTTTGTGTTTTTAGGTAATAAATAAAGCTCGGAGAAAATGCGGAACCAAAAGAGCAAAGAATTGGAGACAAGCATCTATGGATCAGAGAGCCAAAGCCCGCGCGCGAATCAGTTGCAACCCAACAAGGAAGACATGGGCTAGAGCTACCCATGACCCGGATCCGAACCCGCTCATCCAGAGCCGTTAAGATCTTCACTCGCCACATCTTACGCTCGCTCCGACTTCCTCATCATATCTTGATGCGCTCGCTCAACACCAAAACACTCCAAGTCTCTCTCGGCCTGTTCGGATCTCGTCTCGTTGCATCCAACGCTCGCCGAGGCCTTCTCATCATCCGTCATTGCACCGCTCCACAGAGAAACGCATTATACCTATACCCTAGTCGACCAACTCATTTCTTCTCTTCTTCTTCTCTTTCTTCTTCCCTAGCTCGCAAAACCCATCCTTCTCTCGCCCGACCATACCAGAGCCGCACCACCTTCATCACCTTCCTCCATCACCAACAACTCTATCGAGCAGCAGCACCACTCCCTACTGCTCTCTATCTCTCCCATAGCCTCTTATCTAGAAGCTAAGTGAGAGATAGAAAGAACTAGGGTTAGGTCACACCAAATCAACCCATACATGGAGCTCTGAAGCGATTGACAGAAGAGGAAAGCGATTCAGAGACGTGGGTGAGAGTCAATTTGATTTAATTTCTATTTTAAAGTAAAATTAGGGTTTATGTTTGGAGGTATAAATAGAAGAGGTAGAGAATGATTTTGGGAGGCCTGGGCTAGCCAGAGCACCACTTAGTGTTAATTTGTGTTCTATTGTATCTTAATTATGTCTTAATTTGAATTGCTAGGGTTGAGATGAAACCCATGATCTCTTGCTAATTTTAGTTCATATTCTGATAATTGTTCTTGTTATGTTATAATGCTTAGGATAAACATAATTTGACACTTCAGCATATTACTTTCACAGTGTCTATCAAGTATTCATTGTAGTCAGAGCACTTCTATGTTGAATGTGTAGCAATTCATACTTCATTGTTTATTATTGATCCTTAGACTAATTGTGCCCTGAGAAGACAATTAGTACTATGGAAAAATACCCTAATTGCAATTAGAATATCCATTCTAGGATAGGATTAGTCATCTATAAGTAATAAAGTCAATCTGTGATTAGTTGTACTATGACAAGACAACTAATACTAGGGGTTGTTTAGTTACCTTAGTTGATGAGAGACTACCCATTGAAACCCTGGATAAATGGCAGACTTGTATCTTGCCCGTTGTCCATTACAAGGGACAAGAACATTATTGAAGGTGAACTGAATTAGCTAAGATTAGGTGGTGGATTCAACATCCTAGTGCCTTACAATCTAGTTGCATCTTAGCTCATTGTCACAACAATTTCAACCTCAGTCGTTTCGACAACAAACCATAATTGTGTTACATTTCTAGAACTTCAGTCGAGTAAGCCTTGATCACATAAGCATCCCATTTCCCTGTGGATCGACCCGTACTTGCCACGTCTCCGATAGACGCCGTGCACTTGCGGTTTATAACAAGTAGGCATAAAATTATACCATTTCCAGGCCTACCAAGTTTTTGGCGCCGTTGCCGGGGACTTGGCGTGTGCCCTGTGTGATTTTTGTTCTTTCTTCACTGGATTTTCTCCCCTGTACATATTTGTCTGAGTTACTACTTTTAATCCTTTATTAGTGTAGTATAGCTGTTAGTTTTATTGTTCATTGCATCTTCTGTTACACTATGTTCTTGCATTCTTGCACCTATGTCTGTACATCCCTGCATCACTGCCTCATCTCAGTGCATGTTGTTCATTGCACTTTAGCTGTTAACCTAGCAGCTTGTGTACACTGCACAATAATCCTGTATTTTGGTATCTCTCTGTTGTGCTCTGAAGCTTGTTTAGTCCATTGGTCCTTGCAATCTGACTTGGCTTACCCCCATTGTTTCAGTTCAGCTGCACTTCATATCTTGTCATACTCATTTGACACCCATTGGTCCTTGCAGTCTGAGACCCTGAGCTTATGCATGCCTTATTCTGTTAATCCACTAATACTCACAATCTTTTCCATCCTCCTGTGACACACGAGCACAGGCGCCTTAGCAAGTCTTGTCTAACTTAGACCTGATCCATTGTAGCTGTGCATCTATGCACCTTATCCTGTGTTAAGCTGTGCAATATTGGGAACTAAGATTGTTTGTTGAGTAAACAGGTGTTGCTGTGCTGCTGTGTTGAGCAAACCCAAGGAAGACAAGGTGCAGAACAACATAGCTAGGTGGCTACAACTACCCTGTCACAGTTGCACCTGAGCTGCGAATAGGAGGTTAGCCAAACTAGCACTAAACTGTGCAGTTGTGAATCTGTGCTTAGCTCTTGTATGAATTTCTGAAATCTGCATGAGCTGTTAACCTGTGCATTTGTGAATCTGTATGCATAATGGCTAGCTCTTGATTCTCATGATGCTGTGATTCGCCTTGTATGCTCTGTAACCCTTAAACTCCATCTGCCCTGTGACCTGAATGCATGCTTGAACCCTGCAAAAACCCTGAACTTTTGCTAGCTAAGAAAGCTATAACCTGTGCATGAACTGAGGCCGTGCATGAGCGGAGAACTGTCGCATGCTAAGCCGTGTTCACATGATAACTTAGCTGCCATTCCCATTGTTACTCATCATCTGTGCTTAGCAGCAGGCCCCTGTAGCCGCAGTGCCTAAACCTCACAGACCTTGTGAGCCACCTTGCTAGCCCCCTGAAGCTGCAAGTGTTGGGTCACAACTTGGAAAGCCAAGTTAGCTGAGCATAACCCCTTGCATACCCTGAGCTCTGCCCTGTGCCTTGTGTGAGACCCTGTTGTGCTCAACTCCAGCCCCCTGAAGCTGCGAGTTTGAGCTACAACTAAGGATTCCAAGTCTGTAATTGCATACCCTGAGCATAACTCAGCCCCTGTTGCTGCCTTGCCTTGGCTGATAGCCAGTGGTGCGCAACCTAGACCTTGTGATGCACCTTGAACCATACCTGCTAAATTCTGCAAACCCCTGTGCATGAGCTGAGCTGCTCTCAGGCCTGTGTGTGCACACTGGCTAAAGCAGTGCTGTGTATCAGAAATTGTGTAATTTCTGTTGCTTTTCCGGGGCTGTGCAATTACCCAGTTCCACTGCGCTTGAACAGAAGCCCAACTACTGGGCTGAGCCTTTTGAACCAAACTGTGCAACTGGGCTGTGCAAGTTTCACAAAAATTTGGGCTGCTTAACAAAAACCAAATCTGAGCCCACATAACCCACACTGCTGGGATGTACACACAAACTGAAGCCCACCCACTGGGCTTTGCATTCTGCCAACCTTCAGCCCACATCACCGAATCATGGTCGTACACATAACTAAGCCCACTTCCCATAACCTTTGGGCTGGATTTTCCATAACCTTTGGGCTGTGTTTCTACAAAGAACTGGCCGCACAAAGAACTCGGGCGTTGCACACAACTACTGGGCTTCCCACAAAAACCAAACAACAAGCCCACAACAAACCAAAACCCTCCTCAACCAAATCTGAAGCCCAATAAACCAAAGCCCACACAAACCAAATGAAACCCAATAAACCAAATTAAGTCCACTACAACTGGGCTTGAGTTCAATTTGAGTGCTAAATCATGTCAGGATTTTGGTATGCAACTGGGGATACAAACAAATCAATTAGAGAGCTTGCTTACGGGCACGCTTCACAGTATGAACTCCCCACATACCATAGTGATTTTAGGGAATCTTATGAGCCTTCTCAGGGCCCTGAATTCACATACCCTAATCATTATGAGCACATGCATCATCCGCCACAGGTTGAAAATGAACAACTTTCTCATACCCAGTCATCACTTTTAGATCAATTAGAAGCTCAAGTATCTGCTTTAGAAAGGCAATTGCATGAGCAATCTTTCGAATCTAATCCCCCTAGGCACTATGCAATGTATACTTGTACCTTATGTGGTAGCTTAGACCACCTGCTGAGAACTGCTACATTTTACATGAGTTCAGGCAGTCTAGGGAAAGCCATGATAATCAAATGTACGAATTGTCTAGAAGTGACTATGACCATGCACACATGCATCATCCATCACAGTGGGGAGTTGAACAATTTTATACTCCCCCGACTCCTTGTCTACAATCACTAATGGAAGAGCTCATAAGACAAAACAATGATATACTCGAATATAAAGCAATGCATGATCATCCCTTCTCTAGTGAACCATGTGCACAACCATGTAATGATCATTCATATGAATCATGCATACCCACTAGTGAAAATTCTCCTTCAATTGAACCTAATCTAGAGGTAGATGAGTACACTGGAACTCAAATTTTGAATAGGGAGATGAATTTTTATGATGATGATGATGATGATGAATATGAAGAGCAAGTGTATTTTGAAAATGTAGTAGAATCTTTTGGTTCAGAGACGTTAGGCGTCTCTTCTGTGAATCCTATGAATGATGCTTCTTCTAATATTCATGCATGTGATGCTGATTTGGGGCCTGTGAAATTGTCCTGTGAAAATGAGCATGCTATACCACCTGTTTGTGACTTAGGAATAGCTGAATTGTCTGTTGACACAGATGATTCAATGCATGTGCCTAATTCAATGCCTAGGTTACAACATGATATCTCTCCTAGTCATGTTATGCGTGAGACTGATGATGATTATGACATGGAGATTGATGAATTGTTTTATGCAGGTGAACATGATTTACCCTCTTCTGACTTTAGGAAAATGTATGATGGTGCAAATGATTTTATACATGAAAACAACTTAGATGTACCTAATCTCTCTCCTGAGTCACAAATTGAAACTCCTCCACCAAACCTAGGTGTAGTTTGTCACAAAAATCTTAAACCAACTTTTCTGAGAATGCCTAATTTAGGCCTAGAACTTTGTGCTTCCCAAGTCCTCTTGGACTATTTTGCATCAAATTATAACACTTTTAAAGAGCCACAGTTGGAATGTGTATGTCTGCCTGTTTTTAGCAAAACTCACTTTGAGTTAGACCTTTTGCATGATGTACCTTTAAAATTGCAAGATTTTGTGCTCCCAAACACACCCGTTCACAAGTTTAGGTTTGGGGGAAGCTCATTCACATACACAGTCTTACTTGCACTCTCATATTATATTTGTGTAAGGCTGTTGATGTTTGTACATATTATCTTTTGGGTTGATCCTCAACTCTTTAGATTGTTAGTGTATGGTGAATTTTCATTGTATATATCCAGTAGGACTCGTTAAATTTTCTTTCTTGAATCGGTTGAGTCTTCTTGCGCATATATTATGCTAATCCGATATGATCTCCGTTGAGAATGTTGGATTCTAGCCTTGACTAATGAAGCTCAACCTTGCTCCCGCCGACATACCGGTAATCTCTTCCCTTTTCTCTACTCAACATAGTTCTCTTGGTATGTGACTGTTTAAATTTTTTCTATCTGTCGACACATTGAGGACAATGTTTGATTTAGGTTTGGGGGTGCATTTGCATTTGCATATAGAGTTTTTAGTCTTTTTAATCATATAGAGTTTTTAATCTTTTATTTCCAAAAAAAAAAAATATATATATATATATATTCAAAACTCTTTTTGTAAAAACCTCCAACTTTTAGAGATTTTAGAGTCACTAGCATGCTTCTAGCTATGTTTACATAGAGAATCTGACCGAAATATCAGAAATTAGAAGTACCGGAGAACACAATCGGGTTTCTTAGTTGATTAGAGCGTTAAAGTTGGATTTAACCATACCGGAGGGCTTAATTAGGTGTTTGTTTAGATATTCGGTAGTAGAATTGTGATCAACCATAGTGGAGACTACCCATTTTACATCAAGCGAGGTACCGACCTTCACTCTTTGTGACTTTCTAGAAAAGCTTTTAGAGTGTGTGTCACCGTACGTCAATTCCGGGTAGGAATGGTGAGCTACCCAACTTCGCACCACTTTCAAAGACTATTTTTGATCTCTTGAGTGCTAATTCCGTCAATCATGAGGGTGACGTCTAAAGATGAAAACTCCTTCTAAATATCGATTTGCAGTTAGCATCACTCTCTCTCTCAATCAACAGATCCATAGAAACACATCATCGTCAGCAAGCGGAGCAACATCAAAATATTTGAAGAAAAGTGAAATAGTCCAAGGTTACATGCAACAAAGAAAAGAAAATAGGATGAGAATTAATGAAGTTTATAAAATCAAGACAATACAAGTTATGGAAAATTAAGTGATATAATCCTTCATCCATGGAGTTAGTAGTTTCATTGTTTTTGTTGTTATTTTCAATTAATGTATGTAGTAATGTTTAGCAAAAAAAAAAAAAAAAAAAAAAAATTGAGTTGTATTATTATTTTCATTTCATGTACTAAAAAAAAAAAAAATGTATGTTTGTCAAGTTTTTGTGAAGTTCAGAAGTTCGTCATCAACATTTGAAGACCGAAGATTGAAGACGTTTCTATGAATGCTGAGAGAGTGATATTAATTGCCGATCGGGTGAAAAGGTAAGTGAGTACTCCCACCCTTGCTAATGGTTGATTTCCTTTCTTAGAGATCATCGAAAAGATTCTTTTTGTCCACACTTCGTGGAGTCTCCGTAAATTATTTCGGAAGGTTATCCTTCTTACCTACAACGTGTGCGGGATTTCTCTCTTTATTCCGCCTGCACACATGAGAGACTAAAAAAGCGGTCTTTTTGAGTGCAATTATCATAAAACCCTAATGGTGAGGCGAAGTCGAGGCTTATGATCACAATCGAATCCGAATTCTTTCATATGGTATGGTTACTTCTCGCTCAGCACTTAAGGATGAGAATGCGTTCTTTGATAGTTCTAACTTCGTGTTACTAGCATGCAGAAACTCCATATCCTCATAGCTCCTAGGATGCTTGAGACTCTTTTACACTCTGAAGTTGGAGAAGGTTTTGTGGGTACACCTCTGGTAAACCCTCACGAGACTACAACTCGTCCACTAGGGACACCTAGGGGTTTAAAGGCTTAGTGCATACGCTAAATGCATTCGAGAGACCGCGACAGGGGGTATAGTTAGGATTTCTTCATTTTGTTTCACTTGAGGACAAGTAAAATTCAGGTTTGGGGGTATTTGATGAGTGCCAAATATTGCATATTTATACACATTTTTATTGGCATTTTACTCATCTTTTGTGCTCAAGAATCATATATTATCCCAGATTCTGTATTTTCTTTGTTTTCAAGAATAAATATTTGTACTAATTAATTTTGTGTTTTTAGGTAATAAATAAAGCTCGGAGAAAATGCGGAACCAAAAGAGCAAAGAATTGGAGACAAGCATCTATGGATCAGAGAGCCAAAGCCCGCGCGCGAATCAGTTGCAATCCAACAAGGAAGACATGGGCTAGAGCTACCCATGACCCGGATCCGAACCCGCTCATCCCGAGCCGTTAAGATCTTCACTCGCCACATCTTACGCTCGCTCCGACTTCCTCATCATATCTTGATGCGCTCGCTCAACACCAAAACACTCCGAGTCTCTCTCGGCCTGTTCGGATCTCGTCTCGTTGCATCCAACGCTCGCCGAGGCCTTCTCATCGATCCGTCGTTGTACCCGCTCCACAAAGAAACGCATTATACCTATACCCTAGTCGACCAACTCATTTCTTCTTCTTCTTCTTCTCTTTCTTCTTCCCTAGCTCGCAAAACCCATCCTTCTCTCGCGCCCGACCATACCTGAGCCGCACCACCTTCATCACCTTCCTCCATCACCAACAACTCTATCAGAGTAGCCGCACCACTCCCTACCTGCTCTCTATCTCTCCCATAGCCTCTTATCTAGAAGCTAAGTGAGAGATAGAAAGAACTAGGGTTAGGTCACACCAAATCAACCCATACATGGAGCTCTGAAGCGATTGACAGAAGAGGAAAGCGATTCAGAGACGTGGGTGAGAGTCAATTTGATTTAATTTCTATTTTAAAGTAAAATTAGGGTTTATGTTTGGAGGTATAAATAGAAGAGGTAGAGAATGATTTTGGGAGGCCTGGGCTAGCCAGAGCACCACTTAGTGTTAATTTGTGTTCTATTGTATCTTAATTATGTCTTAATTTGAATTGCTAGGGTTGAGATGAAACCCATGATCTCTTGCTAATTTTAGTTCATATTCTGATAATTGTTCTTGTTATGCTATAATGCTTAGGATAAACATAATTTGACACTTCAAAGATATTACTTTCACAAAGTGTCTATCAAGTATTCATTGTAGTGAGCACTTCTATGTTGAATGTGTAGCAATTCATACTTCATTGTTTATTATTGATCCTTAGACTAATTGTGCCCGAGAAGACAATTAGTACTATGGAAAAATACCCTAATTGCAATTAGAATATCCATTCTAGGAATGTGTTGACAAGACTAATACTAGGGGTTGTTTAGTTACCTTTTGAGAAGAATGAAACCCCGGAATCTTGCCCGTTGTCCATTACAAGGGACAAGAACATTTTTACTGAATTTAAGAATAAGTGCCTTACAATCTAGTTGCATCTTAGCTCATCCATCAACCTCAAATGCGTTTCGACAACAAACCATAATTGTGTTACATTTCTAGAAGTAATGATCACATAAGCATCCCATTTCCCTATGGAATACTTGCCCCTCCGATAGACGCCGTGCACTTCGGTTTATTTTAAAATTATGTGACACATAGATAAAGACATTGTGAATGAATTTCGAGTAATGCCCTTTGGGATTACCAATGATGGTTGGTAGTTGGAGACGATAATGGAGATCTTACTTACTCTGAATCATTTCAACAAGTACTTTTATGGAGCAACAACCGAATAACCTACTTTCTCCAATATGCCCGTACACTAATGGAATTCTCAAGTTGCAAGCGAGAATATATGTTGGCAAATCGCTAGTATGGACCAAAGAACTTGGTATGGACTTTATAACCGGGCTACCCAAATCGAAGGCGGGAGGCAAGTTTAAGATTTCTCGAGCACGGCGTATCATCCTCGACGGAGACGGAACGTGTGAATTAAGAGTCTTATCTACGTTGTATGTGCAAAGAGGAGAATGGTGGTTTAACATTACTACCACACTAGTCTCAGCTTACACCATTCCAAGCTCTCTACGGCTACTCTCCACCACAATTTGGACTTCATCATCTTTGGTGGATCAATCATGAAGTGGTAGAGTACACCGATAAGGTTGCTTTGCGGTGGATGAGGCGCAAGTACACCCAATCACCCACCGCAAAAGGCCTTTCATGTGACTCGCTTTCTTATCTTCCCGTTGTTTAATGAGACCATTGAATTTGAACTTGTGGAATGTGGCTTTGAGAAGCAAGGGAGATTTGAATAAGCCCGCTTTATCCTCAACCTTCTTTTTTAATTGTATCATTGTGTCGATGAGGTTGGTAGTTGGAGACGATAAGCAACAACACCTACTTTCTTCCTGGACCAAAGATGGTTTGTAGATAGTTCTACACCCAATCACCCCGCAAAAAGACCTTCGACTGATTGATCGGGCAGCAAGGAGATTCTCGTCTCAATATATCCGCATAATTCCTCGATGGTGTAGAAGTCCAAATTATAGTCCAAATTATGGTGGAGAGTAGCCATAGAGAGCTTGGAATGGTGTAAGCTTGAGACTAGTGTGGTAGGTAGTATTAAACCACCATTCTGCAAGGGATAACCAAGAAACCCATTTCCCAGGCCTATAACTGCACATACAACGCAGATAAGACTCCAGACACGCATTCACACGTTCCGTCCGACCGTCCGTCTGAGGATGATACGCCGTGCTCAGATGGAGTGAAGTACCCACAGCCTTGAATAAGGCTTGCCAAAAGCCACTCAAAAAGACTGCGTCTCGATCTGATACAATGGTTGCAGGGAGACCTTGGAGCTTGAGAATAGTGTCAATGAATATTTTGGCCACAGACTGTGCAGTATAAGGGTGACTAAGAGCTACAAAGTGAGAATACTTTGTAAAGCGATCAACAATGACTAGTATTACCTCCCTGCCTTCTGATTTGGGTAGCCCAGTTATAAAGTCCATACTCACATGCTTCCAAGCCCGATCGTGCACAGTAAGGGTTGGAGTAATCCTCAGCAGATGGTGGTCGATTTTGTGTTGTTGGCATATGTCGCATTGTTGGATGAAGTGAATCAGCTCCTTATTGAGACCTGGCCATTGGAAGTAAGACTGCAAGACGCACGCCGATAATCGGCTTGCATCCTGAATGGCCACCAATGGCAGATGAATGAACATTTTGTGAGAATGTTATGTCTAGCGACACCGCTTTGCCAACATATATTCTCGCCCCGCAACTTGAGAATTCCATTAGTGTACGTATAACCATCAAAGATTAACAAGAGAAATAAGGAGCCGAGGGATCCAAGATGAGGCAATTGGATCATCTTCATAGCTGGCTATTACTTCTGCAAGCCATTTTGGTTCAGCTGCTGATAGTGATGAACATGAAACACGAGATAAAGCATCAGCTACACGGTTCTCAGAGCCTTTCTTATAATAAAGGGTATAATCATAACCTAGCAACTTAGTGAGCCATTTCTGCTGAAGAGTGGTGTGCAGTTGTTGCTCCATAAAGTACTTCAGACTTTGATGGTCCGTAAAAATCTTGAAATGGTTCCCGAGTAAGTAAGATCTCCATTTGTTGACTGCAAGCACAATGCCTAACAACTCTTTCTCATATGTAGAGAGAGCTTTGTACTGAATGCCCATGCCTTTGCTAAAGAACGCAATAGGTCGACTCTCCTGCATTAACACTGCGCCCACACCACAATCACTGCATCCGATTCTACCTCAAAGGGCTTAGTGAAGTCAGGAAAAACAAGAACAGGAGTAGTCGTGACCATCTTTTTGAGTTGCTCAAAAGCAGCTTCAGCAGCATCATTCCAAGAAAAACACCCTTTATTGAGTAATTGAGTTAGTGGTTGACAAATCAATTCATAGTTGCGAACAAACTTCCGATAATAGCCAGTTAGTCCGAGGAAACCACGTAAACCCTTAAGAGTAGAAGGTCGAGGCCAATTAACCATACATTCTATCTTGTCTGGGTCAGCTGCGACACCATGCCTGCTAATGAGATGACCTAGATATTCTATCTTTGGTTGTCCAAAAGAACACTTGGTGCGTTTAACAAAAAATTATGTTGTTGCAGAATAGAGAGGGTTAAATGGAGATGTTTACAGTGTGAATCCAAGGTAGGACTATATACCGGTATGTCATCAAAAAAAACTAAAATGAATTTCCGAAGATAGGGTCCAAAAATATCATTCATGAGTGATTGAAAAGTGGCCGGGGCATTGGTAAGCCCAAAGGGAATTACTCGAAATTCAAAATGCCCGTGATGCGTACGAAAAGCAGTTTTTTCAATATCATTTATGTGAACCCTACGAAGATCTAATTTGGAGAATATAGTTGAACCAGATAATTCAGCAAGTAGTTCATCAATGATGGGAATCGGATACTTATCTTTAACAGTGATGGCATTTAACTTGCGGTAGTCGACACAGAATCTCCAATCACCGTCTTTCTTTTTGACCAAGATTACAGGGGATGAATACGGACTGTGACTTGGTTGAATGACTCCTGCCTGTAACATTTCGTGTACTAGCTTCTCAATCACCTCCTTTTGTATGAATGGCACTCGGTAAGGACGTGAATTTGGAGGAGAAGCATTTGGAGTGAGATTGATGTGGTGGTCATGAGCTCGTGCCGGGGGCAGTGATGTTGGAGTCTGAAAAATTATAGGAAATTGATCCAATACTGCAGAAATCTGTGGTTGAATGTCCTCCGATGGTGTGGTAGCAGATAAGGAAAAAAAATGTCCAATAAAACCTTGCTTGCCTTTCTTGAGGAGTTTGCGTATTCTGGTGCCTGACATCTGTGAAAGAGCAGCTTCTTCCTTATGTCCTACTAGTTCAATCTCCCTGCCTTGGTGTTGGAATTTCACTAGCAACTTCTTGAAGTCAAAAACCATAGGACTCTTTTCGCGCATCCAGTCCACACCGAGGACCATGTCACACCCACCAAGTTCTAAGATATGTAAGTCGTGGGAAAAATTATGTCCTTGCATACTCCAACTGAATTCAGCACATTTGGCTTGACTGAGAAATTTATTACCATCAGCCACAGTAACCTGTAGAGTTGGGGTAGGAGTGAGCATACAACCACTTCTCTGAGCAGCTGCAGGATCCAGAAAGCTGTGAGTGCTGCCACTGTCGATTAAGATGGTGAGGCCATGCTTCTTCACAAATCCTTTAATCTTGATAGTGGTAGGAGAAATGTTACCAGCTAGTGCATGCACAGAGATCTCCATGTCTTCCTCTAACTCCACAATTTGAGGACTAGAACCTGCTCCCAATTCTACAGAATGAACTGCCTCGTCATCATCAGCTACTATCATATAGAGCTGTTGTTTATTACATTTGTGACCTTGTGTGTATAACTCATCGCAATTGTAGCAAAGTCCCTTCTCCCTCTTTGCACGCATCTCAGCATAAGTGAGTTTCTTCACAGGTTGCACCTTAGGACTTGTGGTGGGACTAGTAACAATAGGGATAGTGACTAATGGAGGCAAAACTGAAGGTTTGCTAGGAACAATTAATGTCTTACCTCTAGAAGTAAATCTGGGAGAAAATTTTGGATGGTTCTTAGCATCCCTGTCCAGGATACACTCCTGTCTTCTAGCTAGAAATATAGTCTGTTGTAGGGTTGAAGGAGTGAACATTTGCACCACTAATCGGATATCCTCCTTCAATCCACTAATAAAACTTTGGATGAAGTAATCTTCAGGAAGAGATGGGTTCTTAGCTAGCATTAAGGCCTTTAGTTCCTCAAATTGTTCTTGATACTCCATGACTGTATTTGTTTGGTCTAGCTTATTAAACTCCCCTACAACACTGTCATGACCTATTTCCTGAAACCTAGTGCAAACATCAATAATAAAATCTTCCCAATACAAAATACCCTTACCTATTTGGTAATCCTGGAACCAAGTATCTTCTTTTCCATCCAAGTATAGGGTAGCCATGTGCACCTTTTGTTCATCGTTCATTTGATGAAGAAAGAAGTATTTCTTACACTTCCTAATCCAAGCCCTAGGATTAGTACCATCAAAACGAGGAAAGTCCACTTTAGGTCCAGTAATTGGAAAACCGACCTTCACCCAACTGATGAGTCCGAATGATTATTTCTTTGAGGAATCGATTGGTAACCCTGAAAGGTGTTGCGATTAGAAGGATCACCATCTCCCCCAGGAGGAGTAATATGTTCATCCTGATTATTCCCCTGAGAGAAAGCTTGACGATCGAGAAGCAATTGAAACTTCGTATCTAAGGATTGAAGGAGTTCAAATTGATTTCCGATATCTGTCTTCATCGTCTGCACATCGGTTTTAACATATCGGAACGACTGTACTTCCTCACGTAATCCTTGCAATTCCAGACTCAAATTCTTGGTGAACTCGTCCAATTTCTGCAACCTAGTACCCTCTGCCATGAGAACTGCCAAGGAAAAACCTAATCTGATACCACTTGTAGTGATCTACACTACAATGGGAATTTCAGAGATAACTTTACAGGATCTACTCTGTAAAAGTTAGAGAAAACCTCAGAGAGGCGGAAGAGATAACTCTAATTTCATTAATTTTTCTTAGTTCTTCATTAGGTTTACGACCAACAAAAGGAAAGGGAAAGGAAAACTCACACGTGCCTAGCACACGAAATTGTTAAAGGCACGAGTACAAGGGTAGCACGTAACAATTATCTAGACAAATACTAAGGGATGTGACAATGTGTGTTTAGTATAACCGCTCATAACTTGTTTATGTATCTTGGTAAAACTATTCACAATACCCGACTTATGTATCGGTATGACTTTTATTAGTGAAACCAATCTTAAGTAATCACCTGAGATGGTATGATCGATATTTGTAATTGGTGTGACCATTCTTAGTCATTGGGTAACCGATCCTAGAAATTGGTGGGACTAATCACAAGATGTGTAATTGATCCTTGTAGTAGGTTAACAAGTTTTAGAAATTGGTGTAACTGATCCTATAACTTGTGCAACCAATCACAAGTAAGTACCATAAATAAGTGGTAACCGATCCTAATACCTAGTTAACAAAGTTCTGAAAACTAGCATGACCGATCCTAGTAGCACTTGGAGGTAGAAACGAACTTGTGTTTGGTAGAACCGTAAAACCCATTAATGGAGATTGAATGTTTTTGATCAATCACATAGTTCTTGGAAATCAGATGAACCAATTCTAAACTCGTTTGGAAGTGTGGCAAATCGGTTCCAAGATTGTAAATATAAAAAAGGATTTACAAAGTAAATATGTCGACATACTTTGAACAGGTGCAATAATTCTTATCTATTATTGTTCAAAGATATTCCTTAATAACTAAAGGAGAATCCCGGATCGAAATAAATTGAGAATCTTTTAATTAAGGTTTTTAGTTTTATATGCTTTTAATTTCTAGCAATTAAATGCATATCTTTAGAAAATAAATTGGTAATGGGCATTTACTAATTGGAGATTTTCTACTGAGATTTTGGTCAATATTTGGACAGAGCATTTCCAGGAATTATGAAAACCGATTTTGGCTTTATTGCATATCTTTGAGAGTATTCGGTTTTGGAAATTCCTCGGTGTCCAAACTTCCTTAGTCTATAAATATTGAAGTTTGAATTTCAAGCAAACTAATCCTCAAAGCCATTAAAACTACCTAGTTGTGTTGTTACCGGTGGAGCCATCTATTCGGAGAGTAAAATACCCTAATTAGGCGAAATCTCTTACGATCGCTCGTTTTAAAGACTTCTTTGGGATTGGGAAGCTCTACGAGTAACGTTGGTGGGAAACTAGATAATTGCAGTTTATTATAGTTTTCGATTGATTTGATTGACTAACGGTTGTTGAACTTTGATTGGACCTAGTTTGTTTATGCTTGAGAATCTTCTCTTCTGATATAAGATTCACTCAAACTAGATCGAAGTATCGACGGGGATCTTTAGACTGTTTGTAGATCTAAACACATCTTGTAATAATTCATTGTTAACAGACTCCGTTCTGTGTGTGATTGATCACAAGAGATTCAAGTTGTTTGTGTGCAGGTGTTTATTGAATATCTAAGAAGATTTGAAGACAAAAAAGATTTTTTGTTTGAGTTCATAATCTTTGGTGTGCACAAAACTTGATCGGCTGGGGATCCAACTATAATCGATTTATCTTTTGATAGATTGGATTGATTAGTTGAGTAGATCGGCATCAATACATTTCTTTATGATTCATAGTATTGATTGCATAGTCTAAATAATTACTTTGGTAGTTGTTGAATAGATTGATCTAAGAACCTGACAAAGGAGTTTATTGGGATAAAAGGAAGAGACTTTTGTCAAACTCATATCACTTTTTTGAAAAGAGTTGTTATTGAACATATTTGTTGTTCCTTTACTGTTTGGAATACGAACCAAAGGAATTGTTCCAAGTGCGTGACTTATTGCAAGTTGGAGGTGCAGGGATACTGAGGGAACTAGGTAAACTATAGGTTTAGTTGCTTGGTCTCAACTATACGAAGTTGGTTTAGATTTTGTATAGCGTCTTAATTCTGAGAGTAAACAATTCTGGACAAGGTCCCGGGGTTTCTCTGCATTTGCGGTTTCCTCTTTAACAAAATTTTGTTGTATCTTTTACTTTTATATTTCCGCAATTATAATTGATTTATTATAATTAGAAGTAAAATACACAAACGTTAATTCCTAGTTACTTGATAGCAATCTTGTAATGTTTGGTTAAGTCCGAACCTATTATCAAGTAATCATACTTCGTTGTTGTATTCTCTCGATCTTGTATCCATAGTCAATCACACAAGTTATCTTGTTGTCGTATTGTCTCGATCTCGTATCCATAGACGATCACACGAAGTGTGAACCGATTCGTTGTATTGTCTCGACTCAGTCCATAGACAATCACTTTCGGAGAAAGGACCTATAGGTGGAAAAGTTTTAGATTGAGGTATATTTTGGTACCCTCGTCTTTTCAATTGGTATCAGAGCGGGCAAACACGAAAAGATCTCACAATCTGTGTTTGGTGCGATCCAACCTATAAGAATTGAATCCAATGGTTGATTCAGTTAACGTAGAGCAAGAAGATGATATACTTCAGAAAGGCGATTTGGTTTCAAAACCTGATAAACATCTCTGTACTGTTAGTTCACTAGTTGAACACAACTCAGGAAATATTAACCATGATGCGTTAATAAGAAACCAAATACTTGTGACAAACAAGTTAGATTCATATGACAGTGATGAGATTAAATTTTCATAAAACTTGCTGAAAAATACAATCTAAAAGATAATTTATATTATCCTTATGTCGAGAAGCTTATCAGAGAATCTTTGATGAAAACTAGGATTCATGAGGAAGCTGAATCTAAGGAACATAACTTTGTTTAAGACAAAATTTTTATATTAGTTAAAACAAGGATATGTGATTCTAATCTCCAGAATCTCTTAACTAATATACAACATCGTGATTCTAATAGTCTAACCACTTACAAGAATCAAAATGGATGTGTATTAAGGGGTAATCTTATGACTAAAATCCGGTCAAGACCATATGTCATACATTATGACAATGACTATCTCTTAGACGGAGGAAAAGATCAGCACAAGTGCACAAAAACTAATGATTTCAGATCATGCTGTTTTATTATTGACCAACTGTCTAAAACAAAATCCAGGAAACAATCTCATCAAATGATGTTGTCATATTCCAAGAAATTCCTGGGTCGATATAAGAGTTCTGATTTTTTCACGACTCAAAAGATTTCATGTCACGCTTATGATGATGTTCATCAAACTGATCATTCTGTTAAATCAGATCACTACGGCTGTGACTTATTAAAAGAAGTGTATTCTTGGAATAATCCCAAAAGGGAAGATATTCGAAAATATCATGATGGATCATGTTCCACAAAATTTGAGCTATCACAAGCTCGCTCCAACAACTGATGTTGGTGATCGGAATTTCCCTAGATGTGCTCGATTCAAATAAATGGGAAGTTCTTAAAAAAGAGCACAAGAACATGAAGGAGGAAAAATACTACACCATCAACCCGTATCATGAATATCTAAAGAATATTTCTATATTTGGAATACTTCTTCTATTTTTAGAAACATACTTTCGATGTTGGAGAATTCATGACAAAATTGGGCAAGATAATGTCAAACCCTCTTAATTGCACTGATTTGGAAAATCTCTCAATGTTATTTCCGTAAGTATATATTTATCAAATAAAAATACCTTGATTAGGTATGCGTAAAACTTGGAAACCAAGTTCTATTTGATATTTATAAAACCCATCTTAAGAACCGATTCCTTTCTCAAGTTTTTGCTGAGGTTCAACATGGATAAAAATATTATTGATATTGGTTCACAATTACAAAAGCTTGAAACCTGTCCTCCCGCTGAGATTAAGTGCTATTTCTCAAGGGAACATAAGAAGAATCACATATCTCGTGATCTCATGTTCTATTTAATGAGGGACTTTGAAATTGCTCAAGAACAATTGGAAGCTTCGGTAAATAATGAAAAATGACTTGAATCAACTCTTTTGAAGTTGATCGTTGAGGTGAACCTCTTGAAGAGAAGATTCAACCTTCTAAAAGAAAAGAGAAGACATGAGAACCTGATTTCTGAAGAATCTTTAGTAAACAATAAGAGCACCACTAGAGATTAAGTCATATACTGCAAGACTTAATCCAGGAAAATAGACATCAGTTTTTGATTTCTTTCAATAATTGTATAAGGTCTATTTTGAATAAAACTATCTATTATTTATGAATAAAATTATTATTTTATAATTTTTCCAGTGATAGTTTTTCGATTACATAGCATGTGCTTGAATGTTTTATATTATTGCTATGTATTTATGGGATGATTGATTTCGGTTTTCATAACCTTAATATTCGATCTCATATGGTGTGAACCCTTATGGTTTGGGTGACTTTTTGGTTTAGCGGGATTAAGTTCTAGCCCATGTTGGTAGGCTTTATCAAAGGATCATAAGGGGTTCCGATTGAAACTCATGTGTGAAAAAGTCACAATATGTTGAATCGTTTTTGGTTTAGCATAAAAGCATATGTGTTTCGGGTTTTCAACTTTTGCATTGCATTAGTTAAAACCGATTTTCAACCTTTCTCTGGTAAAGGTTGCCTTTTTGTTGTTGTTCTTTTGTCTTGCGAGAGGATGAAAACACAAAGGGGGAGAGTTCTATCTTGAACTTGCGCTTAATGATATATCTTTCTGGGGAGAAGAGGATGCGGAACTTGAGGTAACAAATTTGTTAGTCAATCGTTTTCCTGTTTAAGAAAAGCCTGATTTTATTGCATATATTTTGCTTTTGCTTAACAAAAGTTCGGTACAATTGATGTTTATTCCATTATTTGTGTATGGATGTGTGTGTGATTCAATTATTTCCGGTTGAGAAAAACTATTGTTATCTTGCTTTATTGTTTGGTATCAATTGTTTAGGCTTAACGAAATTTCGGTGCAATTGCGGTACTTTAATGTCTATGTTTGTTTCAATTGCTTCCGGTTGAGGTAAATAATTATGCAAGTTGATTTATTTGGTTTGTATGAATTGTTTATGGCTTAACAAAAAAGGTTTTAGGGATCAATTGTTTAGTCCAATTCGATTCTGGATAAGAGAAACTAAGTTAATTCTGACCTTAGTTAGACTTATCAAAGTGGAGGATTCGGTTATGCAAGTCTAATCGAATGCCTTACCAAGAAATACTAGTTAACTAACCTAGTACTTGTCTTGATTAAAGTGAAAGGTCTAAGTTATTGTTCGAATAATTAGAACATGATGAGAAAAATAGAGTTAATTCTGATCTTTATTTTGGTCTTATCAAACAAGTGATTGTATTTGTACAATCGGTTTAGCAAAAGAACTAAGGTGCTTAGTCAATTTTTGATTTGCTAAACTATTAGGGAATTTTTTTTCGGGCAATTGTTTCCTTGGTAACATATCAAAACAAAATTACTTTGTAGTTTCGGTTTTGATATTGGTTATCTAAAATGGTGTGTGGAACCCTCGTGCTTAACTCTTATAGGTTGCAAGTCTTTTTAAGATTTGTAAGATCCTTTCGGTTTGTCCTTTATTTGCTCGTACCTTTGTCATTTTGTGACAAAAAGGGGGAGAAATATATGGAGTAAACATGTGATTTGGTATCACTATGGAAAGGACAATGGTGCTTAAACGTTATATCTAACGAAAGAGTAAAGCATAGACTAAGGGGGAGTAACATATCATATTGATACTTGTGTTTATCTTAACTACAAAGGGAATAACAAAGACGTGCGGATTGAAAATCTATTACCTTTAGGGGGAGTATTAACTTTGTTATTATAATGTCAACAACGGAATTTGTGGATTGAATGTATACAGGTTATTGTGTTGTTGAAACTTGGAATCAAGCGTATGTTTAATGAATTCTTGTAATTTGTTTATCCATATGATGTAAGAGTTTTGTCAGTAAAATTGACAATGGGGGAGATTGTTAGAGCATAGCTCGGTTGAACCCACCAAGCGTTGGTATGTCAAGTTTGGTTGTCATATTTTAGTGAACCAAAACTCATTTAAAGAGTCGCTTGATTATTTACTAGAGTCAACTTCGTATAGGTTAGCTAGAAAGTTATTAGGATATGAGACATACAAGTATTACTCGAAGACTTGAAGAATGTGAAGAAGTAAAGAGTTAGATCGACGACATCATTCTTCCTCTTGAGGTTAGTAATATTTTGACTCGAAATGTTTCATTCCTAACGTATCTTTCAAGTCGTGCTATATTGAAAACATAACTGCGAAGCTGTGAATGATTATACTCTAATTAGACGTAGTATTAAGGAATTATAATACGAAGTATAACGCCTATCTTTTGAACTTCGTATATAAGACATCGACATAATCGTATGAATGCTATTGTGATTATGTATGAGTATGGGTGAAGATTTCGTCATAGGAAACAATGTTTTACATTCGTTTAAAGGAAGTACAATTCATAAACTTGTTTTGTGAATCGAAAGGGAAATCGCTAGGCTTATTGGTATTGTTATTCATTGCAAATCTTTGGATTACCAATATGTGTGTTTAGTATAACCGCTCATAACTTGTTTATGTATCTTGGTAAAACTATTCACAATGCCTGACTTATGTATCGGTATGACTTTTATTAGTGAAACCAATCTTAAGTAATCACCTGAGATGGTATGATCGATATTTGTAATTGGTGTGACCATTCCTAGTCATTGGGTAACCGATCCTAGAACTTGGTGGGACTAATCACAAGATGTGTAATCGATCCTTGTAGTAGGTTAACAAGTTTTATATCCTCTGTGAGAATCTTTTTCTTCTGACTTCTTTAACTTCTTCATATTTTCGTCATCACTACGAACTCCATCATCTCTCCAGACCTTCCCTGCTCGAGCACAACCTTCCATTGGTTACCAAACACCATTAATACTTCAAGCATCATCGTTGCCATCTCCAGCGAGTCTCGAATAATTCCTTTCCTTGAGCTTTCATCAACTATCAACAGCATCTCAATTATTGCATCACCATCTCTGATCAAAACTCCACCACAGTCCACCACAGTCTCATTAGCATTACTGACATTACTCACTGCACGTTAAAAACTGGCAATGATTACCATAATAAAACAACAACATAAACCCATCGTTTCCCTTGTCCATCATGTTCATGGCAGCAATCTCCCATCTCAGTCTTCAATGGAAGCAGCATATATCCCATCATCGATAATGATCAACAATACCACGTTCTTCCATGATCATCACCCACGTATCCAACAACAACATATATGTAGTAGGGTAAAAACTGATTCTGGCGAAAATGGTAAATTGGGCGTGTCCATGAGAAACGAATCTAAACCCTAAACAAATGTACTGCACATGAGTACTTTAGATTCGAGAGATCAATCTGTACAATCCTGGCCTAAACCAAGAAATGGTCGTTTCAGGCTTGCTTCGGTCACAAAATGAAGGAGAAGGGTTGATCTTAGGGAGGAAAGCAGAGAAGGTATTGAGATCAGAATGATGAACTCTGTAAAGTGTAGTTTTTATGACTTGTATCAGAATGTAGAATTTGCTTGCAAGGTGTAAGCTGTGAATTCTGGGTAATTTATGAATACTTGTGTTGATAACCAATTTTGTCTCTGTTGAAATAGATTTGAAAAATCTATTTATACAAGTTATAGTCGAACACACTGATCTCATATGAAGTGGAAGTAGTTGGTAATATAGAGTGGTGAAGTGGGGATCATGTAAAGTGGTGAAAATCGTGTCCCTACTATAAAGGGAAGATTGGTCAGTTTTACACCCACTACTTCTTTATTCCCACTAACTGTCTACCTTTCCTGACACTTTCTCATAATGGATGTGTTGCACGCCGCACGCTATAAACCGCCATACCAATAAACTGATGAACATCCCCATGTTTGTGACATGTTTGATGTCTCGAGTATTTTTGTAGAAAATATGGAGAAAGTTACATAAGAATGAAACAAGTTCTACATGTTAGTTGCTGATTGGGTCTTGCTTGCAAGACCTAACTATTTCGACCAATCACGCGCAAGCTAGGTGGCAGGTAGTCATATGTGACAGGTCAAGTCGACCAACATAAAATATTGTTTGCAATCGATGCTTTTAAAATATCGTTTTTAAGCAAGCAGCTCAAAATAATCGATGCATATGAAGCATCGTTGTATAGAGCCTGTTTTGGTTAGTCACGGAATTCACTGTCTTAAAAGAGGCGTGACCGGCCATCTTTGAGCAGCTGCCAGAAGATATTCGTGTAGGTTAGAGATGAGTTGGTCGATCCTCATAGGAGAAGGATGGCCGACATCTCATTGGTCAATATTTGTATATGGCTATGCCGCCGACCAAATTAAACCTGACATTATTAATTTTAAACCTAAGGAAGGGTAATTTTGATTAAAATCGGCCCTGGAACCTATCCAAGTTGGATGGTTAAGATGATTTGAATTCCTTGCAGCTAGGAGCTTATTGATTATCTTTAAATTTATTTAAGACTTTTTTAGAACATTCGGATCCAACTTATGAGGAAACGCAACCTATGAAATTTTTTTATCTAGACCCTTTATAGAGCTCCTCAACCCGAACCACAACTAGGGTCTTAAAAATAGATAAGGGTCTCGTTGGATATTTTCCGGTCTAAGGGTTAGCACTTTTTGATCTAGATGACCCGCCAGCTATTCCTCTCTTTATGATTCTTCGAGGTTGGGTCAAGACTTTAAACTTAGCACTTCTCGGGAGGTAACCCATGCTCATGCAACACGGTAATATCTTTCCTTAACTCTTTGCTTCAAATTAAAGCTTTCTCCTTGTTCATGTTTTTAACTCATCTTTACATAAGAATGAAACAAGTTACTAGAAATTTACATGTTAGTAGGAGTTTGAGAACCAACTGGATTGGCAACATCTAAAGAGTCTTGCTTGCAAGACCTAACTATTTCGACCAATCACGTGAATTAGAGTGAAGATACCTAAAAAAAAAAAAAAAAAAAAAAAAAAAAGAAAAAAAAAAAGTCAAGAAAAAAAGTTGAAGAAAAAAAAATTAAAAAAATAAATAAATAATGCGGTAGTCATATGTAGTCAAGTATATGGGAAACACCATTCACTTAGTAAACCAACATAAAATATTGTTTGCAATCGATGCTTTTAAAATATCGTTTTTTAAGCAAGCAGCTCAAAATAATCGATGCATATGAAGCAAATGATTTTTATTTTCGTTGTATAGAGCCTGTCCTAATTGTTTTGGTTAGTCATTTTTGGAAATAAATAATTCACATTTGTCTTAAAAGAGGCGTGACTGTGATAGGGGGCTAGACAAGGATGATATAGGAGTTGGTTTCGAAGATATTCGTGGAGAAGATATTCAGGTTAGAGATGAGTTGGTCGATCCTCATAGGAGAAGGATGGCCGACATCTCATTGGTCGGCCAAATTAAATCGACGCTTTCTTATTTACCTTTCTCGTAACCTAGTGGCTTTATAATTTTCTCCCAATTAACACTTTTTTTGAGCAATGCCTATCCAAGTTGGATGGTTAAGATGATTTGCGGCAGTTATTGATTATCTTTAAATTTATTTAAGACTTTTTTAGGCAGCGCGACTAGCCTACTTTGGCCAATTATTCGGAGCGAAGCGAGTATGCTAGAAGCAATGCGATTGGTCAAGGCCAAAGACGGGTCGCCGGTGAACATAACGACACCTCATTGGTCGGCCAAACTTGAATCTGAGCCGGCTAAGTTGAACGACCGTGATTAATTTAAGACTTTCATGGGCGGTCTTGACCTAATTAAGACCCTTTTCAAGCTGCTCGACTAGCTTACTTTGGCTAGCAATTGCAGATGCTGCCTGCGTGTTAGGAGAGTTCAGATTGGCTAAAATAATAGAGGGCTCGTCGGTGAATATCATGGATCTCGTTTGGTCGCGCTTGCAAGATCTAAAGCTAGGTAATAGAGCTTGCCAAGTCGCGTGGTCGTGATTAGTTTGCGACTGATCTGGATGGCCAAGATCTATTTTCTTAAGAGATTAAGCACGTCGACCAGCCAACTTCCACCTTTAATTAAAAGTATGGCCTGCGAATTTGGAGCAATTTGATTGGCCGATGGGAAAGAGGTGCCGGCAAACAGCAATATGAGGCATGGCCTGTCGGTGATGGGAGGCGCCATCTAGGAAAACCGACCGGCCAAGTAACGTGGCCGCGCCCCTTTTACTGCTGCCTTTATTTGTCGCAGTTTCTCTTTATTTCTTATTTTCCAAATTTTGGTAGGACTCTGCTCTTACTAGTTCCATGATGGACCAATTTCCTAGTTTGCCTAGGTTTAGTTCCAACCAATCAGGATCGAGATATTGTGCAGGCTCAGTTTAGGGCCAAAACCTAATTTTTGTAGATTGATAAAATTAGGGAAGAAAAATTGAATTTTGTAAGCTGACACAAAATGAATCAATTTTGGTGAATTTTTCACGTTGATAAAAAATCACTAATTTTTTGTCTCGGAGAGCAGCGCAGCTTGCGCGCCTCTGACTGAGTACCTTCATGCATATCTTAATGCCGACACTTCGGGAAATTCATGCTACTTAGTTGAGAGTAAACATTAATTGTCATATCATGTCAATATTAAGAGTTCAGCTGGGAACATAACATAGGATAAATACTCAGCAAGCCCTGCATCAGTGAATAATGCAGACAGAAGCTTGAATAAAATTCATAGAACATTTGGGATTGTTGCTGCATGCACCAATGTTATTCTAATAAATTTCGTAATTATTGAATTACATAATTCATATGTAAGTAGAGAGGTATAGACATTCCTCAACTTCTTGGTGATAAGCACGAAAGTGCGACACATTTTCACCCATAAATACATTAGCTGGGACTCATTTTATCAACTAATAAACTTGTTTTAAGTCTTTTCAAGGAAATAAGCTCTTATGGAGAAAGTTGCTCGAAAAGTGGTTTTTGCACCCCGGAGGACACGTGTTATTCAGACCCACCCACTTTGGATAAGGGGCAGCTCAATTACTAAGGGGCACCCAACTGATATTCGCACCCCCAGCTGTTGGATAAGGACTGACCTTCTTCTTCATTTCAAATTCTGTTTTTGGCGGGAAATCATGGCAGCGGAAGAGCATAATTAGGGCTTGCAATTTGAGCTTGTTTCAGTGAGATTAAAGGGTTGGAATTAATTGGGTTTAACTCTATGGGCTAAACAGGGTTGGTAATGTTGTCAGATTCTTCTAACTTGGGCTACAATCACGCGTGGGCGAAAACAGGGGAGTACGTGCTGAGAAGATATTCTCCATTAAACCCGAGCAGAGTTGGTGAGATTTTCTTGCCGTATTTGTTTGAGAACGTGTTGTTATGATCAACAGAGGTTGGTAAGGTGTGTGGAATCGATAAACAAGGAATGGTACGTGGAGTTTTTATTCAACAGAAGGATGGAGTTATTTTCGATTATTTTCTGTTATTTTTGGAAGACTGGCGTGTGCTGTGAGGAAGTTGACTGGTTCTGAAACTTGTAAACAACGTATTGGAGTGTGCTAGATAGAAGGAAGTTGCATGAGAAGGAATAAAATCCTAGAATTTACAGCTGAAAATACACGAAAAATATTACCGAGGTTACATCATTACTGCGAGAAGATTTGGAGTTATTATCGTGATATTTTCGCACTGATGGGTATATAAAGCATGCTGGAGATGATTAGTGGGATATCGAGAGTTTTGGGGAGAGAATCGAGAGTTTGGAACATCACTTGGTAGCTCTACTTCTTTGTAGAATGCAGATATACAAATATGGAGTTTTACGATTTTAGCCCTGAACTAAAAAACCACCATCAAAATTAAGTCTCATGCTTAGTACGTAACAGTCACATTGTTGCAGGGTAAGTGCTAGATGGTGACAGATGAAAATATTATTCATGAGATGAGTAGACAAACATTACCAGGGAAGGGGGCGGCTTGGCCTTTGAGCAGGACATGTTCAATGAGTTATCGAGGCAAGTAGAAATCGTCTTTTTAACATGTGTCGATTGGTTCCAGGTAGATAAACGAATATTCGGCTGATATCTCGAACCGGATCCCAAGCCTGTATGCATGGCAGATAGAGAATCCTTTCTTTTCCCGGATCTTGTAGACTTGCTAGATATAAAAAGAAATTTTGGATCCTACTTTTCACGCCAATCGCTGCAAAGTTGTAATTTTCTTCTTTCTTCTATTGGCAGGTAAGTGTTTCGTCTTCTCCTTCTCTTTTTTTTTTTATAGAACGGGTGTAAACCCTAGCTCGAATTTTCAGTATGATTAATAGATTTTGATTGATTTGTTTTTTAGATCATCCGTCGTGCTAGTTGCTGATATAACTGTGGCTCCATACTTCCCATAACATCTGGTGGGAACTTCTTGCGGAGATTATTCTTTTAGCTCCTCATAAAAGAATTTTAGAGCCGACAGATCCAGGATGACCGTGTTCGAAGAGGTATTGGCTAAAATAGATCGTCCATTTCGTGAAGCTGGACAAGCCATACAAGGTATGTCCCTTGCGCATCTAAGCATCGTTCGAGAACACGTGCAAGCCTTCTTGGCTTCGGTCAGCATGGAAGAAAAGTGGAGACGCGATGAAGCATCTCAGCCGACGAGTACCAAAGCCGAAATATTTGCTGCTCGACTAAAGCGACGGAGGGTTGAGCATGAGCAGCTTCTGGGTGAACATGAACTTCTAGATAAACATGAATACCTTATTCATAACGGCGTCATAATTCTCGACTCTGATGCGGACGAACCCTATCGTGGGGAAAACCCTCAAGAGACCGTTGAAACAATTTCTGAAAAGGATGTTGATATAACTTCCAAAGAGGATGCTGGAGCAGCTTACGGAGAGGAAGTTGAAGCAGCTTCTGAAGAGGATGCCAAAGCATCTTGCGAAGAGGAGGTTGAAGCGGCTTCTGAAGAGGATTGCGATGAAGGGGGCGTTAATCCTGGTGTTAATGTTGATAATTAGATTTTCTACTTTGTGATTCCCTTTTGTAGATGCTTCTTTGATATTTCAGTAGCCCTTCTTCATACAACTGAAGTCAGGGCCTCTTCGAATAATAGTTTTTTTTTTTCAATCACGTTGCTTCCATAAATTTTTTTTGTCTCCTGTTGGATGAATGAGTGAAACCTCTCACGATTAAAGAATCCAAATCTAAAAAATATCTCGTAATATTTTGAAAATTCAAATGTAACCCGTCTTAGGAGAATTGTTGTAGAATCCTCAAATTCAATGTAGTTGTGCCAGGCAGAGCTATTAAAGGCATACTTTCACTTCTTGACCCTGCGAACGTCCTGCTCCATTGTAACATTTAACTTCTGAATTCCACGATTGGTACTTTGACTTTGCAACTTAAGCCTTCCAAATTCATTGAGATATCATAAAAGTAGCGATAGCTGAAAAGACTGGAAGGTTCGTACTTTCTTCTCATGAAAAAAGGTGTCGTCTCCACAATGATATTAAATAGATGTAACCCTAGTGACAGCAGCCATGAAGTAGAGAAAACAACAACAATGGTTGAGGATTCAGCTGCAAACCTGGTATTCAACTTTCCACTTTATGTTTTCCTTGCAGGCATTGGAGAATTCGATGCTACTGACAAAAATATGATCGTCACAATCAGTAGGTGAAGAGCTGCATCAACCTGGTTAAGTGTGTAAGAGAGATCTTGTTTTCAATGGCAGAGATGGGTAACATGATAAGACCAGTCCGGTGTGGGGCGTGCCATCTGATTATGCATGAAAATTTTGAATTTCATGCCCCTCGGATCTATTGAAAAGATTAAACAAGAATTAAAAGTTGCAAATAGTGGATGTGTTTCCTGGGAAGGATGCGCTAGATGATTTCCCTTGAATGCTTTTATTCTCTGTTTATGAATCTTTTCAGAGGTGTTTCGGAAGATAAGAGATAATTTGGTTTTATGATTTTGAATGAGCAGGTAATTGTTTTGTGAGGATTTCTGAGATTTTGTAATGATTCATGAGTAATTTTCTGAAAGGAAATAATGCTTCGATTAACTGATAAACTGAAATCCTAACTATGGATGCAAGCCAGTGCGATCATTTTGGAGGAATTACAAATATTGCATGAAATAGGGAAACACTAGGAAAATGATGACACTCTAGGCATTGAAAGGTTTGAGCCACCTCGAATGTATTACTACTCCTTCTAGTTTATTGGTACCAATGAGTTTGCAGTAGCCTCCTAGAATAATTTCTCCAACTAGGTATGGCGTACCCTCCCCTTCTGGGAAATTTGGTGAAGCAGGTTGACCACCAATAGTAATTGTTAATACCAAATCTCCAACTTGAAAAGGATTTGGGCGTTGTACGGCTACTTGGTTTCTGGACTTGACCGTGACAGCTTCTAAACATTTGATAAAATATTGGAAAGGACCGGCATCCCACTCGCATTGCCTAGCGAGAGCTGGGTTGATGATTGGATCGAGTCCCCAGGTCTTGACGGGATGAAAAGTGACCGGTTGTAAAAAGGGTTGTTCGATAAGACTTACTTGCGTCCGGAACCTGCGGACAAATACCGCTCCACTCTCTTCAGGTAATTGTGTCACGTCTGCGACTTGTCGATACGGCAACAAATAATCTTCAAGATCGGACGGCTTATTGGAGATCCTCTCATGTACAGACACTAGCAAAGGACAAACTCATAGCTTCACTTTGTTGTTATGTATCCATGAGCGCCCCAGGACCATATCATAATTTGGGTATTCCTTAACAATATGAAACTTGGCGTGTGTTAGGGAATCTCCTACCTTGATTTCGAGATTAATGTACCCGTAAGCATCTTTGGACTCTCCTTCTGAGTTTTTGATCACAGTTGGGCAGTGAACAAATTCTTGCTTTGAAATTCCCGCAGCCTTCAGAGTCTTGATAGTGACAATGTTAAAGTCAGAGGCTGCATCAATCAATGTGTTCTCGAACTAGACGCCTTTGAGATGAGCAGTGGTTAGGAGTCCCCAGTTACACACACTATCCATATCCTCCCGGAGAGGTTGAGGTTTAGGAGCAGCTTCCACTGTAAACAATCGTTTGCCTGACACGACACGATTGAGAGCTGCGAACATGTCTTGACGTTGCGCCTTGGAGAAATAGAGAATCTCACATAAATGCTCTATCATAGACTGCACAGTTTTGTGGATGAAGTTCCCCGAAAGCATGCAACTCCTAACAGGAAGATGATCTCTGTGAACTCCCTCAGTGCCTAGTTGAAGCTCTCCTGTATCAACTTTCTCTTTGAAAATGCGCTTCAATTTGTTGCAGTCACTGGTGGGGTGATTGGCGAACCTATGGTAACGACAACATTTGGGATCTTCCATTTCTTTCTCATTTGTTAAACGTCTGATAAGAGGTAGCTTGATAGCATCATCTTGAATCCATGCCTCCAGGTGATCAATTACCTCTTCGATTAGAAATAGGAAGTTCGGAGCAGCCTCTCATATTTCTTGTTGTTGTGCAGGAGTTTTAGTCGCAGCTTTCCGAGGTTGAGTTGTCTGTTGTGCTGGTGCCGCACGTTTGGGTTGTTGTTCCGCGACTGGAGCCTTTCTCTTTCCTTCTTCACCCACCACGCTTACAGAGGGTTAAGTATTGTATTGTTTGTTGATGAGACGTCTCCTTCCTCGAGTATCACGTGCATCTTCATTCCTGGCGGGCCTGGTTCTTTCTAGCAAGGCAGGTGTTGTTGTAGCCGAGCGCTTGGCAGCTTCATGGAGTTCAGAGAATGTATGGAAGTGTAGGTTCCCCAGTAAAGCGTTATAGACAGGTACCATGTCGTTAATGCATAACTCTACCAATTTTTGTTCAGTCACATTTGGATCATGACAATCTAGTGTTTGAATTCTGAATCTTTTGACATAATCATTTGGATGCTCATTGTTTCGCTGAAACATCCTTCACAGGTCTGATAAAGTGATTTGCTCAGATACAAAGAAATATTTTTTTGTAGAAAGCAGTAAACATCTCACACCAATTGGCTATGCTGTTTGGTGCAATATTGTTGACCAGGTGTATGCTCTCCCAGTGAGTGATTTTGAGAATTCTTTCAGGCGAAGGACGTGGTTGTATTCATGCTCTCCTAGTGATTCTAAAAAACGAGAGATGTGTTCACGAGCGTTACCAGTACCGTCATAAAGGGAAAACTGAGGAGAGGAATATCATCTTGGAAGAGGGACTCTTTGCACATCAGGAGGGTAAGGAGGTTGGTGCTGATGAATGGTAGTCGGATTTTTCTTACCTTGATTTTGGAGAAGTCGTTCCAGGTCTTCACGAGTGATGAAATTGTATTGTTGATTCCTTTTTGATGGACGTTCAGGAGCAACGCGAGCTTCTTCATCTATAAAGGTACGCACTGTTGAAGTACTTTCACCAGGAGTCATGAAAGTGTTCCTTGCCTGCTCCATTTGGGGTTGGCGCGGTTCCGGTGGTAACCTTTTTGTTAGTTTTTTGAGAAAAGTGAGTACCTCCTTCCGAGTTGTGACCATGTCTGTCTGAGCTTTGGCAAGAACTTCCTGTCTCTCCATTAAATCAACAATGGTAATATGAGGTTGGTTTCCTCGGGATGCTCCAGCCTCCCGTCCTAACGGAGGAGTGGTAGTAGTTCTGGTGGTGATAGGAGGTGTCATGTTCGAAGAAACGTTAGGAAGAGTAGCAACGGCTATGGCCATGGTGACAAGAGGTGCCACACCAGAGGGAATGTTTCCAGCGCCACTAGCGTTTGTGGTAGTGGATGTAACGCCATGGGATGTATTGACAGCTCCGGTAGGTGGTACGTTGGTGTCACCAACAGGAATCTTGGTGCAGGAGTGTTGTCATCGCCAGTAGCATCAGGATTAGTTACTGATCCAAACCTAAGATCCACCATTTTGAAATTGAGAAAATTGATTTTGCAACCGATAGATTAATCTCCCACTGTTGTCGCCAATTTATAGCAGGGTAAAAACCGATTCTGCTGAAAATGGTAAATTGGGTGTGTCGATGAGAAACGAATCTAACCCTAAACAAATGTACTGCACAACAGTACTTTAGGTTCGAGAGATCAATCTGTACAATCCTGGCCTAAACCAAAAAATGACTGTTCCAGGCTTGTTTCGGTCACAAAATGAAAGAGAAGGGTTGATCTTAGGGAGGGAAACGGAGAAGATGTTGAGATCAGAATGATGAACTCTGTAAAGTGTAGTTTTCATGACTTGTATCAGAATGTAGAATTTGCCTGCAAGGTGTAAGCTGTGAATTCTGGGTGATTCTGAATACTTGTGTTGATAACCAATGTTGTCTCTGTTGATATAAATTTGAAAAATATATTTATACAAGTCATAGTCGAACACACTGATCTCATAGGAAGTGGAAGTAGTTGGGTAATGGAGAAGTGGGGATCGTGTAAAGTGTTAAAAACCGTGTCCCTACTATAAAGGGAAGACTGGTAAGTTTTACACCCACTACTTCTCTATTGCCACTAACTGTCTACCTTTCCTGACACTTTCTCATAATGGACGTGTTGCACGCCGCACGCTGTAAACCGCCATACCAATACCCTGATGAACATCCTCCAGTTTGTGACATGTTTGATGTCTCGAGTATTTTTGTAGAAAATATGGAGCAAGTTACATAAGAATGGAACAAGTCTACATGGTAGTTGTTGAGTGGGTCTTGCTTGCAATACCTAACTATTTCGACCAATCACGCGCAAGCTAGGCGGCAGGTAGTCATATGTGACAGGCCAAGTCGTGAGACTTTCCGCAAAAAATAGCATGCAATGCTTTTAGGTTAAATAATTAAATTATTTGTGAAATCGATATTTATAAAATATCGTTTGCAATCGATGCTTATAAAGCATCGCTTTTAAGTAAGTAGCTCAAAATAATCGATGCATATGAAGCATTGTTGTATAGAGCCGGCTATGGTTAGTCGCGGAATTCACGGTCTTAATAGAGGCGCGGACGGGCATCTTTGAGCAGCTGCCAGAAGATATTCGTGTAGGTTGGAGATGAGGTGGTCGATCCTCATAGGGAAAGGATGGTCGGCAGCCATTATGACATCTCATTGGTCGGCCCAAATTAGATCTAAACCAGTTAAAGACTTTTGTAGGCAACGCGACTAGCCACTTTGGCCAATGATTCGGAGCAGAGAGGGTATGCTAGAAGCAATGCGATTGGTCAATGCCAAAGAAGAGTTGCCAGTGAACATAAAGGCACCTCATTGGTTTCCCAAACTTGAATCTAACAGTCAATTTGGCCGGCTAAGTTGAACGGTCGTGATTAATTTAAGACTGCCATGGGCGGTCTTGACCTAATTAAGACCCTTTTCAAGCCGCTCGACTAACTTACTTTGGCTAGCAATTGCGGATGCTGCCTGCATGCTAGGAGAGTTCTGATTGGCTGAAATAACAAAGGGCCCGTTGGTGAATATCATGGAGCTCGTTTGGTCGCGCTTGTAATAGAGCTTGCCAAGTCATGTGGTCGTGATTAGTTTGCGACTGATCTGGACGACCAAGATCTATTTTCTTAAGAGATTAAGCACGTCGACCAACCAACTTCCACCTTTAATTAAAAGTGTGGCCTACGACTTTAGAGCGATTTAATTGGCCGATGGGAAAGAGGGCCGGCAGACAATAATATGGGGCATGGCCGGTCGGTGATGGGAGGCGCCATCTAGGGCAAACCGACCGGCCAAGTAACGTGGTCGCGTCCCTTTTGCTGCTGCCTTTATTTGTCGCAGTTTCCCTTTATTCCTTATTTTCCAACTTTTGGTAGGACTCTGCTCCTACTAGTTCCATGATGAACCAATTTCCTAGTTTGCCTAGGTTTAGTTTCGACCAATAGGGATCGAGATATTGTGCAGGCTCAGTTTAGGGTCAAAACCTAATTTTTGTAAATTGATAAAATTAGGTAAGAAAATTTGAATTTGTGAGCTGACACAAAATGAATCAATTTTGGTGAATTTTGAGTGTTGATACAAAATCACTAATTTTTTGTCTCGGAGCGACAACATATAAGGATTTCGATAATTCAATTCATAATAGCCTACTACAAAAATAATATTCAATTTAATTCATAACGGTCTAGTGTTCCAAGTAGCTTACACCATTAAACCCTAGTTACAAAAAGATTAGAACATAACAAACGGTTTCTTAAAACCCATAAAATTGATTATAAGAGGAAAATGAAATAAACCAAATATCCACGGCGCGTCACCACAATTGATCTTTGTCTTCTTTTTCTCCGTTTGATATCCACAGTCCTTCACGGCAGCGCCTCCCTCTTCCTCTCACAGACGTCCGTCGAAAACAGAAGATGAACTTTTAGACCGAAAAAAATACTAGATAACTGCTGCAGCAGTGAGAGGCCGACCAAAAAAATTATTACTCGCCGTTGGCAGGCATTCGTTTTCGGGTCTTTATTTCAATCCCACTGCAACTACATGAAATATTGTACCGATAATTTTGAAACTATAATTAATCCTCCAATAGCTTGCTAAATTTTTTTTTTTGCATGTGCAGACTTCGATCCAACAAGTTTGGGATCAAGTCTTGATAATTGGTGCCAACACCGCTCTTAACAAAATACAAAACACTGAAGTTTAGAGTCTTTAGACCAAGCGTTTAAGTGTTTAACCGTGTAGTAAGACCCCCAAAACAAAAGGGCAGTACGTTAGTATTTTAGATAATTTTTTAAGCTACATACAAATGCAATCATGTTACCTACTTACCTTGCGAGTTGCCACCTTGGAACACTTCTTCTTACTCTCTCTTCACACTGATTCGACACCCTGTAAGAGCATCTCCAATGGTAACTTGGTGTGCATCTTTTGTGGAAGTTGTCTTTTCTGATTTAAAGACCAAATTTTCCTTAATTGGAGGAGATAAAAGAAAAACATCTCCAACCATAATTGTATAGCTTTAATTCTGAACTTTTTCCACCATTGATCTAAATTATGTATTTAATCATACCCATAGATAATGATGAGTAGGATGTTCACATCCTCTAAGAGAACCTCTAAAACCAGAGGATGGCTTTGAGGATGTCTACATAACTACCAGACACATCATCTTAACTTTCTCCCTTCACATTCCCATTGGAGAGGATTTTTTTAGTTAAAGCATTAAAAATCCTAGGTGGCCTTATATTTAGGACATTTACAATGTCTCAGTGGAGATGCTCTAATACTCCAAATGTAATGTAATACACCTTCTTTCCACGTGTTGCAAACAACGATTGCATGAGCCACAAGTGTAGTAAGTTTTCACAAAAGATTAATGTAAAAAAAAAAAAACAAGAAAAACCTAAACCTCAACTCTGTTATACTTGCTCTGTTGTTTTCCTTTTCGTATCACTTTGTTGATGATGGTCACGATGCAAGTAATCACCCGTTTAGACTGATCATCCTAAATGATTCATATTCATAAATCAAATAGTAAGATTTACAGTGTTGGAAATCATGAGTTTAGAGAAACAAGAATTCCCTAATTTTGGTTATTCTTGTACTGTGAAAGATCTTGAGTTTGAAGAATTGGGTACTTCTTCCTGTAACATTGATTTGATTCGGTAACTAATGTGATCGAATTTTATATTTTTATTTCTCACGATTTTTCTTCTCTATAGATTTCTCAGTCTCAATCTCAACCATTGATGGCACCAAGGAGATGTTACGTTTAAATGATTATCCATACTCTCTGTATGGCGAGGAGAATAAATCAGATTTCATTGATCAAAGCAGAAGCAGAAGAAATTAGATTTTGAGAACAGTGGTAACTTCTACTATGGGCTGCTGGATCGGGTATAGTTTTAACCTGACCCACTACTTTGTCTTCTACACCCGCGATTAACCCGGGATTGACCCGAAAATCTGTTAATTTTCTGCATACTCTGTTTATTTTTCAGATGGGAAATTTTTGAATTTGATTTATTTTAGAGGCATCATCCTTGAAGATTGTATCTATTCTATGTTTTACTGTATTGAATAGATGTATAAATTGCCTTGGTTGATCAGCTTGATCTATCTTGCAAAGAAATTGAGAACTGATTATTTTTTTCTTCTATTTTGAATGAATGTTTTAATGAAATTGATCGATTCAGATCGATTCAATGGATGATTTGATAAACTTTGAATTATTAATATGTTTGTTTGGTTGTACTCGAAGGAAATCGATAATCAATCTGATTAATTATCTCAAAATTCTTCTTAATTTTGTGAAATTGAAAAAATAAAGAAACGGATTTCAATTTCTTGGGACATTTATCGTGATGGACAAAGTACAATGAAGTCATCGTATAGAAGGCCTCCTTAACAGTCCGCCAATGAAAAACCCTCCCCATACAAAACCTAGCTTCCCCTTTTTATTTTGCTGCCAAACCAAATGGAATCGGTCCATTGGTTCCGTTAGGCCAATAGTATAGGCCCACTCACTTGTTATTAGCCACCTTAGTGTACGTAAGCAAGAAATTCCACTAGCAGAAGATAACCAGAAATGGACAAAGCTTCCCACACTAACCTTGGACACCACATTGTTGCTGGACATAATACCATGTCCACAGGTCAACGTTGTTCTCTCCATTTTGTTTGTCAACGTCTAACAGTACCTTCATTTTGCCATTTGAGTCCACTAATTATATACATCTCCATGTGAAACCAAACTCCACTCAAAGACGTCATCAACCAATGCATTAACTTAAACGAGAGTTACAAACTTCAGCCAAAGGCTCTTTCCTCAACAAACTGTCCAAAAAAGGAAGAAAAGAAATCCAAATGTCTTTCAAATTGAACTTTCTAGCCCGACGTGCAAGTCGGTCTGCTAGTTTGTTCTTAAGACGCTTAATATATACAACTTTGAAACTATTACACTAGAAAAGGAAAACCGACACTCATTTAAAAGATCATTGTAACGCCAATCTACTGCACCTTTGCCTTCATTAACAAAATCCACCAATTGAAGGCAATCACTTACAAACAGGACTTTTGAAAGATTCATCTCCAATGCCCAGGAGATAGTCAAAATTAGGGCAATTGTCTCAGCACCAACAACACCTGAAATCCATCCAAAGTCCGCTCTAGACTGTATTATTCTTCCTGCAGTATCACAATGAATAATACCAACACCCATATTAAAATTCTTGAAAGAACCATCAACAAACATAATGTGATCAACATCCTGAATGGGAGTTTTAACATCCAATCTAATACATTTTTTAGTCAAAGGAGGAGCAATATAAGTATTTATAAGTATTCTAGCATCCATTATAACTCTGTCAAGATTTATCGAAATATTTCTAAACACTACGTCACATCTAATTTTCCAGATACACCAATGCTTGGCCAGTTAACAACATAAGGAGAGATGCCCCATATTTTATCAAACCACCTCAGAAAAATATCTTCAATCCAATCACAATCAGTAATAACCAAATGTTGCAGAGATATAGCAAACCAAATATGAGAAGCTATAGGACACAGGAAGAACAAATGCATCACAGATTCAACATCATTCTTACATAATGGGCAGCAGTCGTCAATAGCAGGATTATAAAGCATAAGGGTAGAATTAACTGGTAACATCTGAGAAAAACTTTCCACATGAAGAATTTGATCTTTGGAAGACAATCCAAATACCAAACTTTTTTCCAAAAAGAAGCTTCCTCAACTGAACTAGTATCATTTGTATAAACCTCGTAAGCTGACTTAACAGTGTAATCACCATTTTTGTATTAGCCCACATAATACTATCTTTTTCATTAATATTTAATCTTAGAGACCTTATCTTTATAACATCATCAGGAGCAAACAAAGAATTTAGAAGACCAATATTCCAGTTGTTATTCTGAACATCTATAAGTTCACTAACAAAAGTGTAATCATTAAAATTAGGACTAATCGAAACAGGCGGAGAATTACTAAAAGGTAACCAATTTGAAGACCAGATTTTTGTAGAAGTTCCATCATTGACCTTACTAACAATATTAGCTATTAAGAAGACCAAACCTTTTACTATACCTTTCCAGATCCAAGAAGAGTTATCAGCTGCTTTATCTATTTCCAACAAGTTTTGATTACGAAAATATTTATCTTTTAAAAATCTAAAGACTAATTGATCCGGGTTTCTACAAATTCTCCAACCCAACTTAGCAATAAACACCTTGTTAGTTGCATGAGAGTTTCTAATACCTAGACCACCACTTAATTTTGATTTACCAATATCATTCCAAGAGCGAAAATAAGCAGCTCTTTTAGAAGTAACTTTTTTAGGGAAAGGAAAACACGTCATATGATAAACAGCTAAGCTAGAGAGGACATGTTTTGTAACAATTGTTCTACCAGCACCATTTAGACTTGTTCTCTTACAATTACTTAGTCTAGCATAGAATTTATCAACAAGGAACTGAAAAGACTTTGTTTTATCCCTTTTAACAAATAAAGGAGTGCCAAGGTACTTTTCAAACTACTCAGAAATTTAATACCCAGAGTTTTTGAAAGTAACTTAACATGTTTATGGTGCATTTTACTACTAGTGAAAAAACCAGATTTCTCAAAGTTGATGGCTTGACTTGAAGCCTTCGCAAGAGTGTTTATAATCTTCATAAGATTTCTTGCATAAGATAAAGAAGCTTTTGAGAAAAGCATGCAGACATCTGCAAAAAATAGGTGGGAAATCGGAGGATTATTTTTCCTCAGCTTGAAACCCTGAATGACTTTATCATTTTCACCTTTCAGTGAGATCTGAGATAAAGTTTTAATACAAATGATAAAGATATAAGGAGACAAGCAATCTCCTAGCCTAATAACCCTAGAAGGAAAAAAGACCTCTCCAGGCGAGCCATTAACTAAAACTGAATAAGAAACCGTACTTATACATTGAAATATCATTTGGCACTAAGGCTGCACATGGTCCGGTACGGCCCGGTTCTCTTATGGAACCGGTCCCTGTACTTGGTGTTGACCGGTACCTCATTTTGAGGACCGGTACCTGTACTTGTACCTGGTGTTGTAGCTGTACCTCCGGTACCGGGTTTTTACATGTAACCTAGCACTTATATAATAATTCTGACAACTTCATTAAGCAGTCACAAACTCACAACCTGTAACCTAGCATTCATCTATAATAACCACTTATATTCTTAATAAAAGATTTAAAACAAGTCAAAGTACTTCAGATGGAAGTTCAACATTAAAAAACAGTAGAGTTCAACACTAAAAAACAGTAAAAAATCCACAATTCTACACCACTTCCATTTGCATTCCATAAGTATGCGAGACTGCGAAAAAAAATGAACATCAAGCTCACTTTAAGTCTTCTTTCCCTTTGTGGTTGAATTTACGCTTCATTGCTTGAAAGATTGGGCATTTTTGTATATGAACTATCATATTAGATTGTCCCATTTCGCTTGGCATCAGCAGCATATATCTTTGAGCAGTGCCTACACTTTGCTGTTGTAGAATCCAGTTTCTCAAAGTGTTCCCATAGATGTCCCATTTAACACTCAAGTGATTAGCCTGTTGCAACTGAAAACATAACTCATCATACTAAAAACATAAATAAAATATGCAAAATATGCTACAATTCACAACTAATGCTATGTCTACTTGAAAACAGTAATCATCGTGCTGTCAATTCAAAGCTCATAATTCTCATACTATGTAGATAGAACAAAACTATTGTCACAATCTAGTTGTGAAATCGGCTTTGCTGATCATGAATATAACCCTGGTTCATGACTTCTGGCGGTTCCTAAGTTGTTCTCTACATTTCAGTATCACAACTTAAGCTAGAAGAACCTAAGTTACTATCCTTTCAACAGTTACAAGCAATCCTAAAAATCAGAACGCAGGGAGCACATATAAGCTGGTCAACACAGCAACTACTGGGCCTAAAGAAGATCATGGAACCATCACACAAAATAAACCTTCCTTGATGTGATAACAACTAGTACCAATTTCATAAAAAATTAAGCATCACAGATTCTCAATTACATAATTGTTTCATAATCAGTGAGGAACATCTACCTTACCCAACTTCAAATATACAGCCGTAAACCTAGATAACTAGCAAGTAGCAACAGATGCAGGAATAATGGCAGCTTCTGAAAAACCCAAATACATACAGTCGAAGGGATAACTGAATTAGCATGCTTCCCATAAATCCACAAAAATTTCAATTTCAATTCAAAACAAACCCTAAATCAATCTCAAATCAAACCCAAAATCAATCTCAAAACAAACCCTAATCAATACCAACAGAACAATGAAGGGTTTACTAAAAAGTAGAAAGGTTTACTAAAAAGTAGAAAGTCTAAATCAATCTCAAATCAAATGATTCAAACCTTAAATCAATCATAAGAATTACAAAGATTCAAACATATCGAACAAGAAGAAGTACCTGACTCAGTCAGAGATGGTAAAGAAGAACAAATCGAACTTAGAGATGGTCATAGTCTGATAGAGAGACCTAGAGATGGTGGTAAACTGGTAATAGGTTGTTCTTCAGACGAGAGAGGACTCTTCAGAGAAAATAAGAAGAAGAAAAATGGTAAGTGAAACTCTCGATAGATAACTCTATACCTAGGATGAACGGATATGATTAAAAATAACCTAGATCTCAACGGTTGATATTAACCGGTTCTTTTGGTCCGGTTCATGCCGGTTCTCACCCCAGAACCAGTGTCTGTACCGGTCTACTCCGGTTCTTAAGTTTCAGTACATGTCCCTGTACCGGCTACACCGGTTCCGGTACGGTACCGGTCAGTTTTTTTCAGTTCTAGTCTGGTACAGGTTCCTTAACCGGTTCTTGTGCAGCCTTATTTGGCACCATGCATCCGAAAACCCAAGTTTTTTAAAGACAGAAAGTATGAAGGACCATTCTAGTCTATCGAAAGCTTTCGAAAGATCTAACTTGATGGCCATAAAACCATTTTTATTGTTTTTTCTCTTTCTAGTTTTAAAAGAGTGCAAGATTTCATGACTAATTATGATATTATCCTGAATATGTCTATTTGCAATGAATGCAGATTGAAAAGGAGAAATCAGGGAGTCAAGAAGGGGTTTTAATCTAGTTGTTAATTTTTTTGAAATAATCTTATAAACCGTATTAGTTAAACTAATAGGTCTAAAATCATTAAGAGAGGAAGGTTTGTTTACCTTAGGGATAAACGCAATGAAAGAATGGTTTAACTGCGTAAGAAGAAACTTATTTTGAAAGAAAGACTGAACATGATTTATAACCTCAACTGAAACTTCCTCCCAATTATCTCTGAAAAACCCCCCGGGAAACATCAGGTCCCTGGGATTTCCAAGGAGCCATATTGTTAACAATAGAGAGAATATCTTCAATAGTAGGTATTTCTACTAAATTAGCATTCATATCTTCTGTAATAATTGGCTGAACATCTTTGAGAACTTCTTCTATGTCAGCATTACTTGGCAAGGAAGAAGTATAAATACCTTTAAAATGATTTGTTATTAGAGAAACAACTTGTTCTCTGCTCTCCAACCAATTACCCTGACCATCTCTTAAAGTATGTATTGTATTGTACATGTTTCTAAGTTTAACAGAGTTATGAAAGTAATTCGTGCCCGAGTATACAAAGCCAATCCTTTGTTTTCATTTGTATCACTCTTGCCGTGAAATGAAGGCGGTGCTACGAACATTAATAATTAACTTGGCAGCAAACATATAATTAACCTCAGTCTCTTCTTGGTCCCGTGAGTTATTTTGGTGATTTTGGTCGCAAGTGTCATTTGAGCTCTCGTTTACGCTGTTTTTTTTCGGGTGAACAGATTTCCTTGTAATTGTTACAAAGGGTTTAAAATAACATTATTAGCAAAACAACGAGACCTAGGTAATGTAAATATGGGTATAATTTTGTCGCACTTACGTGCTTATCAACAGACTTATGAGGTCTTAGCATGTTTGCCTGCTCTGATACAATTGAAAAGGCGGGGGTATAACAACCACACCCAATAATTCGTTCGACAATCTGTATGGACTAAACTCCAATATAATTTCGAGAGCACCAACTTAAAAGTGAGACTCAATGAAGAAATATATCAAAGAGCTCTATCTCTTTTCTCAATACAATCATCAAATCGAACAGATAGAAATCCGTGAGCCTGATTGATATGAGAAATAACTAGGACGACCAAAGACCAATGCCCAAGTGTCAATCAAGTTCTATCCAACAATCAAGGTTAGATTTATCAACTGATTGAACTACGCACAACCTGTGATATTTCAATTATATAAAAAAATATAATGCGGCTTTGGAAAAGAAATAACGTTGTCAGTATAAGCCTTGGAGTAAACCGCACCAAATTTTGTTAACGAGGAAACCGCAAATGCAAAAAAACCTCGGGACCTAGTCCAGCTTTGAACACCACATTGTATTAAGCCGCTACAAACACTAGCCTACTACAAGTTAACTTCGAACTGGAATGTAGTTGAGCCCTAACCAAGTCTCTCACCGATTAAGGTCCAGTCGCGTTCCTTACGCCTCTAGAACCACGCCAGATTCTGCGCACTTGATTCCCTTAGCTGATCTCACCCATAACTAATAGTTTATACGACCCAAAGTCGAAGACTTATAAACAAATCTGTCTATCGATCCTTTATTATTTTTGATCCGTATTTTGATACAAAGATCAAGGTGAACAGGAACCAACTAATACCCCAAAGTTATACCCCCGAGGAGCAGCCTAAAAATATCAGTCACCTCACAATAACCCAACTGATTAAAAGAAAAAGTTATTGCGGAATTACAAGAGTCTGAGACGAAGAACTGTTGTGACTACTTTTTATATCTTACCTATCGGAGATAAATCTCGAGTAAATCTTAGAGAAGATAAAATCAGTACGATAGAACAAGTAAGATCAAAATACGTGACTACAGATAAAATAGTTGGATCTGGCTTCACGAATCCCAAATAAGGTCTTCAAGTCGTTAACCTAATAATGGTTTTGGAAAAACCTAGGTTAAAGGAGAATCAACTCTAGTTTCCAACTAGGACACAGGAAAGTGTTGGGATTAGGTTTTCCAGTTGCTAGAGTTCTGCCTTATATAGCCTTTGAAATTAGGGTTGCTTACAATCAAAGCTAAAATAGCTTAGTAACAAAGCATTCAATATTCACCGTTTGATGAACTTCTGATTTAAGATTCAAGTTAAGTCTGCTTAGAAATTAAGCAATCAATCTCCACTGTTAGATGGTGTTAGATTGTTACACACAAATGAAATATACTTATATTTAGATATGGGTAATCGTACCTAAACGTTTATATTGGGTTGGCTCAATAACAGTTAACCGAAGTTAGCCATATGAACACTTTTGTCTTAGACGTATTTATCTATCACTTCTAGATCAAATATGATGGTCAATCAATCATCAAATGAATCTAATTGTGTTTCAAATAGAGTTGTTCAATTGTTCACTATCTCATAGAAATATTCATGAACAAATTGAAACAAAATCGGATTGATTCGTAATCGTACAAAGTACTTATACAATAATCAATTCATGAACATTAAGCCACGGTTTGCAAAGTTAATTTGCATTCCTTAAATCATAACTGTTTTAGTTCATGAGTATGAGAATCATACATTACCGATTTTAGAACTTAACCACTGTGTTCGCAAACTAGGTACGCGAACAGCAGCTCCGGACCTTGGCCTGGTCAACCCATTCGCAAACAACCGTTCCAGACCCAACTCAGATAAACCCGTTCGCATACTAGGTACGCAAACAAGAGTTCCGGACCTGAATCATCACAAAACATTTCGCATACTGGATATGCATACCGTGTTGTATCCAGACATGGGTAATTGTTATAAACTCTCATTTCAATCATTGAAACATCCTTAGAAGACGATAATAGATATCTCATACATACAATTAGCTTCAAGTAATTTTCAAGTGATAGAAATGATCAATACGAAACTTCCCAAACTAACATCAAATGACTGTCTCACACAAATCGTATAAGATGTTCAAGGTAATTTTCACATGATCATCTTTTGTCTTAATATTTAGTTTCCAACAAATAAATCATCTCCAACTAAATTCGTCAAGAATGCGATGAACATAGCTAAAGCAAAAAGTTTCCAACACATATTTCGAGAAACAAATAAGCGAGATAAACTCAGCTCGAAATATCAAATGTGTATAATGTAAAAGTCTATATAGCTACACGACTTAGTCTCATTAGAAGATAAAATAAAATAGAATTGTGAGTGATAGATAAGTTTTAGCCTCCACATACCTTTTGTTGATGAAGTTCCTCCAAGCTCCACAGTAGATCCTCTCTTCAATTGGTGAACATCGTGAAGTCTAAAGTTCAACTACACAATATCCATATGTATTGATAGTTTCAGAGCAAATCACCCTTTCTAACAATATCCATATGTATTGATAGTTTTGTCACTAAAATTGACAAAGGGGGAGATTATTAGAGCATTGTTCGGTCGAACTCACAAGTTTTGCTATCTCAAGCTTGTTGTCAAATTTAGTTGTCAAAACTATATCTTGATTTCTAGTCTACAATTAGTTAAGTCTCGGACTAGGATAAACATGTAGTTGAGAAACAGTGGATCACGGCAGTCATCATTGCGTTCTACCGTTTGAAGGCGAAGATCACCCGAAGCTTTTGGAGAATTTCATTAACAAAAGGTAAGTGAAGACCTAACCTTTTAGAGCACTGCTCGGTCAAACTCGCAAGCGTTTAAGACCTCATAAGTCTGTGTTTGTAGCAATCTGATTATTATGGACGAGTCTATATCTAATAACGTACCAGTTCAGAAATTACCAGATGATTCTGAAAGCTTGGATTCACCTGAGAGAACTGTCACATCTAAGTCAATATCTAAACATTCTCTTGATGTAAAAACTGTTGATTGGGAAACACTCCTAGAAGAACATTTGGATGGACTTTCTGATGAAGGGATTCAGATATTGATAGAGATGTTGATGAGGAAGTCTCAGAGTATGTTAAGTTTTTGGATTTGTTGAAAATGAAGAAGATTACAACTTCTCATGTCACACCTCTTCTGACTCCTCTCTGTCGAGAAAACAAGAAATTGAAAAGGATTTACGGAGGTCTTTATGGTCGGAATCGCTCTTGTGAATCGGTCCTCAAAGATACCGAGGAAAACCTGAGTAGAAAGTCACTTGAATGTGACCGTGTTTATCAAAAATACTTCTTGTTGGAAGAGAAACTTGCAGAAATTGAAGGAAGAATTAACTCTCAGCAAGCAAGTTTTGATAACAGAGAAAGCGCTTTTCTCGCTCGAGAAAAACGCCTTGAGGCTGATTTAGCTGCTGCTCTTGATAAAATCAAGATGTTGGAAGATGACTTGAAAAAGTTCAATACTAGTTCAAGCAAATTAACCACTATGCTAGGAGCAAGTAAAAATCATCGTGATACACGAGGATTGGGCTATAAGGGAATAAATGCTCCAAGTATTAGCAAAGAGGTAAAATTTGTCAAGGCTGGTGATTCTTCTCAACAAAAGGTTTCCGATGATGGAAAAAGTGGAATACCTTCACCGACAATTAAGGTTCAAAAGAGCAAAGTATATCAACCTCCAAAGTCAGCACACACGGATCGAGGTAAGAACATTCCTTATGTTTGCCATTATTGCGGAAATAAAGGTCACCTGGAAAGGAGATGTCGTTTCCGTGTAAGGAATGAGAAACTTCATGATGTTCTTGTTTGGGCATCACAAGAAGTTATGAAACCAAGATCATATGTTAAGACTAATCCCCTTAACGTTACAGGTTGTAACTGTCCAACCTTTAGGCAAAGGAATCAGTGTTGTGATAAACCTAGATTTGCCTATAAACGTCATACGAATCTTTTTCACAATCGTAATGGTTATCAAAAGGATAACTTCGTAAAGACGAAGACAAGATCCGATGCTCCCAATTGGAGAAAGACTAACTTGCAAAAGAATAGTCAATCCAATTCTCTTCCGAGAATTCTTGAAGAGAGTAATGGGTAGAAGGTTTCGGTTGTTCCTAAACGCACTCAGAAGTGTATACCAAATAAAGTCAATGATGTTTGAGTGTGAAAAAGAATGATCTCCCAGAAAATTCCATGACTATGGAGAAGGCGGTATCCATGATGTTGGAAATTAAAAATTTCTTTGGAAAGATGGATTTGGATGTGAAAGGTTCTAAAAGCGATCTCTTTCATGATAATCCAAAAGTCACTTGTGGTGAGCAAGACATTGTTTACCTCAACACAACTTGATTGTGTTGTAAGTGCATCCTCACCAAGGAATGTACTGCTATGTATACGGTGAGGGAAGCACGAGAATTGGGGCACACAAATTATGTTCGGTAAGGCTATATAGTTCGATTGGATTCTTCTAAAAAGGTATGTCTATAAACTTGAGCAATATCTGTGTTTTTATTTGCTTAGAGTACTTATAATGATCCATGTACTTTGCTTATCGTTCATTTCTACCTAACTTGATCTGTGTTTAAGGTTCTTAAATGTTTAGGTTTGAAAATAGTTGTTCGGGTTGTTTTGACCTTCATGGTAC
>JAJJWW010004043.1:0-24525 GCA_023531295.1 Papaver armeniacum
TTTGACCTTTATCCCACTATTCTATGGTTTTATGTTTTTTTTTATTTCCTTGATCTCGAATGCTTTCTCTCTGTATTCTAAGGTTTTTACATCTGAACCGATACGAAAATTAATGGTAACTCTTCCACTTTTCTCTTTTCCCTTTTGCTTTTGTCACTTTTTTATCTCTGCCATTTTGTTCTACCAAAGTGATTCACTAATTTGATTTTGATTTTGTTTTCATTTCCGTAATTATCAAGAAGAAGCTCCGTAAAAACTCGAGACTAAGCAGATTTATCCCTGAAGCTGATCCATATGAATATGATAACACCATCGGTTTGTTATTTATTTCTCTTTCAATCGTGATTTGTCTAGTAAGATCTGTCCTTGTTTATACTTTTTCCCCCTTGATTTTTCGTTTTAAATTCTGGGTTTTTGTTTTTTTTTGATTGGAGAAAATAAGAATTTTCTTTTGTGTATTGTTTAGCTGTATTTGATTTCAAGTTTTAGGGGTGTATTCGATTTAAAGTTTTAGTTATTTTTTCAATTCGATCTTCTAAAGAAACCCTTTCTTTTCAATTTCAGGGTTTCTCTTCATCTAATTTTGATGTTAGGTTTGATTCTAATGTTAGTTTTATTAGGGATTTTATATGTAAAACAATTTTTTAGTTTTTTTTTCTCCTTTTTTTTTTCTTTTTTGTTAGGTTTTGAATTTGGGGCTTTGAATATTGTTGTAGGGAATCAAGAAGTAAAAATCTGTGGGTGAATGGGTTATGACAGATTAAGAGTGATGGGTTATGCTTGTAATCACATTTGCAGGTAGTGAGAAAGAGAACAAGTACAACAAAGTTGCCGCCATCAATAACTTGCGTAAATACACATCATCTGGTTTCCGATAAAAGGCCTAATTCAAAGGCCTAATTCTCTGCAGCTATTAGCGATGGTTCTGTATTTCTTATCAAGGGTCGAGAGAGAAATTCACATCCAATTGCAAAACAGAAGATCGACACTAACAAACGGTAATGAAATTTACATTTGGTTATCACATTTTCAGTTCTACTTTGTTCAAAGATTACCGTTGGAATGTAATGAAATATACATTTAGTTATCACATTTTCAGTCCTACTTTGTTCAAAGATTATCAAGTTGGAATTTGGGGTTTTTTTGTTGTTGTCAGGGAAATGAAGAAGGGAGTATGGTGTAGTCTTTCATTTATCTATTCTTGTTTATCCACATATACTAATTCAAATATCTTGGATGTGTTATCTTCATGTTTTAGGTAAAAGAGAACATTTCCCATTTAATTCAAGGTTCAGTGAATGAATAAGGCAGATATCTTGAGCTTTGAAAGTGTTGTCTAGGTTACTAATGATGGGCACTGCCTAAAAGCCCACTGTTGTTAAGGTATCACATCATATCGTCTTTACTCTGTGATTACGAAAGGTCGCAGCATTGGCAATTTTTCTTACTACAGGGCTTATTTTGTTCCTATGATACCGAGATATGAATACTTTGTTGTACTGCAGGTTATCAGGGTCTTCAAGCATCCAGAGAACATGGTCGTGAGAAGGTAATGGATCCACCAGGGCTGGTTGTTATGAACTCTTATGTTTGATTACGTTTTTTAACCACTCAACAAGAAGATGATATTGATCAATAACCAAAGGGAGAGGTATGATACTTGAACTGATTTCCCCAAATGTTATTCTGGTCTAGGGGGCTCATGGAATTGATATGTTTTCTATTGACAAAGTTAGTCGTCCAATGAATCTTATTGTTCACATATTATTTAGTGACAAAGAAGCGTTTTCTAAAGCTTTACAGGTATATCATCCAAAAATCCAGTTTGATCTTATTTGTTTCGGGAATATGAATTTTATTATTGCTTGTAGGTCTTTCTTATAATACCGATGACCAAGAACTTAAGGCAGCATTCGACAACTTAGGTGTAGTTACCGACGGTTAGTGACTGTTGTTGGTTTTTTTTTATATCCTGTGTATTGCTGTAGTGGTTTTGTCCATTCTTGTGTATGAGCACCAAGTTGTTCTTTAGGATGTTGGGGATTATAGTTTTGCCGCTCTCCGGCAAAAGAAAGGATCCAAAAGAAATTGAATTGTTTATGCAGCATTGTGAGATTTAAATGTCAAATATTGTTGAGATAAATGAAAATTTCTTTATGTTATCTTAAATGGATGTTCAATACTTATGGGATCATATAATTAGTGCAGCTCGTGGTTATCACGGAAAGAGAAACTGGGAGGTCAATGGGCTTTGGATTTGTCAGCTACAGCTGTGAAGAGAATGCTAGTCAAGCTCTTACTATGGACGGTCAGGTATAAATGTGAATGAAATTAATACATTTGCAATTATTCAGTTGCTTTCGTGGTTCATCTGCAATGATGCTAAATGGGCATTGTGTTCAGGATCTTGGTGGAAGACAAATCCATGTAATCTATGGTAATGAGAGACCTCCGTGGAACTTTGGTGGCGGTGGCTATAACAATGGTGGCGGCGGTTATGGATATGGCGGAATAAATGACGGTTTCTAAACCTGCGCCCTTGGCTCTGCATGTTGGTATGCATCTTTAGCAGTAATATGAGTGAAAAGTAGACTTATACCACATCACCACATTCTTAAATTCTTCAATCTCTTTGTAGTGGGTTTGGTGTCGTTTAGATTATTTGTTGATTGCATTTCATGCTGTTTAATAATAGTCGACATACCTGTGTAATTTTTATTTGACTCTCCCCAGTTAGTTATATACTTATGTTTTGGTTAGTCGTTGAAAATAGAAATCTTGAAGTCTTATCTTGTACGTTGTGGGACTGTAACTCCGCTTGGTTGGAAGGCCATGGAAGTCTTGTTTTTGTTTTCTTCATTTCTTTTGAAAAAAATTAGTACTTGCTCGGTTAAATGATTGTCTTTATTTCTTTCTTTGATTTTGATTTTTGTATTTTTCAAAGTAATGTGGATCTGATTTAGGGTTTTGATATACTTGTTTGAAATTTATTAAGGGGCTTATGATTAAAATTCTCAATTGGCTGATTTGCAATGTTTCTTTTGACCAGGACTTTAATCACAAGATCCCGTCGTTGAACTCCACAGATTACGGCAGAGTTAAAAACTGCAGATGCTTAATACTCTCAAGGATGGGGTAATTGTTCAGGTAACAGGATGTTCAATGGGAAGTACAAAGTAGGAAGGAAGTTCAGCCATTTTTCCTGGCCCCACAGAAAACGAATACTACGCTCGAATGATGTTTTTAGGTATCGTGAGAGTGGGTCACTTGGTTAACGGAACAAGTGAAAGCATTACAAAGCAGTTGCTCAAGAACTTGGTGGTCTCATTCTTTTATTCTTCTTCTCGCTTATTTATTTACTGTAATGGGACTTCAACATTGTTTTTCCATTCCAGTAACCCCTCTCATGTCCTGCATCTCGCTGTTGCATACATAAGCACCTATTATGGAGGAGCCGAGTAATGGTGTGTTGGAAGTTCATCATCATCCGAACAATGAGGAAGAGGTGGCTGTGCAGAAGAGGTTGAGGAGCCTCCTCAAGTTCAACCGCCTGAAATTGAAGTTCTGGCAATTGATAGAGGCCGATGGGCCTATTATGCAAGAAGATGCTTCAAAGAAGTCATATTGTGTCGGGCTCAATTCCAACTTTTTCTTTTTAAATCTATGTACTTGGTTCCTCGTTGAACTGTGGTTGTGTAATAGTACTTTGCTTATTTCAAATTACAGTCGAGAACATCGGTCAGTCGGGAGTACATGGATGTTGAAGGTCTAAAGAAGATCAACAAGGAGGGAAAAGTTTCATGCTTTTCTAGGGGATGAAGCCCTCGGTTCAAGCCGAAAGTTTCAATTGGTACGGCCGGGCAGATGCAGCATCAATTGCTTGCTCATTCTAAGCTTTATCCGAGCAACCGATCCACCTCAACTTCGTAGTCTATGTGAGTCGTCTCTTTAACTTGGTTTCAAAGCATAACTCAAATTATAAAAAACTTTTATTGCTTTTTGGTTCTTTAAATGATGCAATCAAGATGCAAGACAAATCGCATCGAAATGTTTTGTTCTTACCATGAATTTGTGTAGGCAAGCTGTTTTTTTTTTTTTTTTTGATCAATTGTGTAGGCAAGTGTTCTCAAGCGAGTGGTACTTGTGTTTTTCCGTAAATAACTTCAAAGACGTGGGCACTTCATGGGGGTGTATGCATTAGTCAAACCAATGCTCGAGTGACCGATCTTATTGCCGTGCAGAGAACACCGGAGCTGAGGACCCCGATGATCCCTACACCTTGGGAAGGTGTTCCTTCGTATGCCCTGCATTTTTGTAGTGAGAGCATATATAAATAAAGATCCAGACTTTCACCGTTACTCAATCACCGCTTAAGGCCCATGTCCTCCATATACCGTAGTTTATATTTTGATATTTTGAATGTTAGTGAGTTGAACATTATTATCAAAATGAAGTTTATGTTTATTTTGTCGTGATATTCTCGAGACACTACTCAAATCAGTGGAAGGGACAAGCTTTGAGCAAAGTAATAACAAACCGGACCGACCGGTTTGTAATGGCTCAAACCCATTAGCAGCCGAATTAACCGTGTATATAACTTTTCACCATCTCGAGCTAACACTTGATGCAACCAATAAACCGATACCTAGAAACCTCAAACCAACGAAAAGGTGGTGGCATAACCCTTGATCTAACCGCAAAAACAGCAAATGAAATTCTCATCCAACAAACATTAAGGAAGCTTAAATTCTTGAGCAACTAAAATTCAGTGGAAGGAAACTCTTCCATCGGGACATAGAGCGGCCCAACCCTTCACCAAAGACCTCAACTATTAAGATTCAGCCAGTCAAACCCTTTAGCGGCTGGAAACGTTGTATAATGGCCACCTCTACCAACAACGCTTAAGTCTTGAGCCACCGATATTTGTGCGTGATAAATGTTCCAAATGACAAATGATTTATGTGTTTTACCAACGAAAGATAATGGTTAATGAATGTATAAAGCCAACTTCAGCTTGAGTCGCTTCATAGTAGTTGAAACATATATACTCCAACAACATGGTTGGTACAGGTCTCCAAAGAAATAAGCCTTCAGCCACATAGCCTATCCGTTGCTAATGCTGGTTGCTAGAGATATCTAAACACTAAAAATGCCCCGTACCAACCGAAACCAAGTAGTCCCTAAAGCTCAATTTTCTTGTAGTGTCCTAACAGCTACCAGGTTAACATTTATCACAAAACAGAGAGTTTCACACACTATCTGCATACATTTGCTCTAAAACTTAAAACGACGCTATTCTGACGACAAATGAGATAGTTTGAGAGAACGGCTTCCTTGACCTTTCTAAGGTAAAACTTCCCCACGTCGCTTGTACATTTGAATCTTTCAACGGTTGCCTGCACAAAATTGACAAAAAGCATGGCGATATTGCTGAATAATAAAAAATAATAATAATACGATATGGGTAAAAATGAAATAATTTCAAAACTACTAATGTTGAATTACTTGGTCAATATTAAGATAAATCATAACCAAATCAACATTATACCTTAACTTTATAATGATACACTATACTTGGTAATGAATGGGTGACGTAGCAATACGCCAAGCAATCCACCTTTTATCTAATTTGTCTGTAAGCACGCCGATATGAAAGATCAAATCCATAGTTGCATGAGCAGGTGTCAGGGTTTTTTCACAGATTGCCATTGCCAAATCGCATAAACCACTAAAATTTTCAATTGGGTACTTACCCGTATATATTTCCAAAATCGACAACCCTAAGCTCCACACACATCTCCGCACTCCATCATATGAATCTCCTCTTTGCCCTGGATTGAGCCTTCCTGACTCCAATAAAACCGAGTGCCAACAAGAATCACATAATCCTCCAGCCTTCTTGTAGGATTTTATCGACCCCAAATCAAAGAGAGTTTTACTTCCATATCTCCCCGATCAATATATTGATGGCTTGATATCACGATGCACAATAAGTTTATTGTGCAGATGAGAAAGTGCCCCTAATATCTCGATAGCAAATGCGTGATAGCCGCACCGCTTTCATCCGGTCAACAAAGAGTAAGCAACAAAGGGACTAACCTTTCGTAAAAAACAATTAGGCGAATAAAGCTAGAACTGCCTGGATTGTTAGACTTATAGGAGTGCAATACTATTTATTACACCGGAATCAATCAAACTAAGGATACAATTTATCCAACACCATATGAAATAGACGCATTCGAGACTAAATCTTAGTCACTAATTTAACAGGCAACATCTAAATACATACATGGATGATGAAACATAAATCAAACAGAAATTAAACATGCTTCAACAAACAAACAATCAACTTGAAACATATTTGAATTCAAGAAAAGCACAGCATGGAATATCAATGAAAATAAATCAAATGAAGAAAACGATGAGAATATAAACAAAACTTACTTAAGTTTTTGAGAGGATAGATCGCTTTTGCTATGTGATTCAATCTAGAAAACTGAACCATGATTTGGGCTTGATCTTCATTTTCATGGATAGATAAATTTTCCAAGAATCCATTCTTCTTGTGGTTGCCATGGCAGCTTGATGAAAAGAAAATATCTGAACTGATCTCATTATTATGTGTTAGGTATAGGGATTTTTATAGTTTCCATGGATGGATAGGATCAAATGGACATAATTCCACGGCTATGATTCATTCACATCGGTTTTGGCCCGGTTTTATTACACTAAAGTGGATGCGAAATCATGGTCGGGTGCCACAACCCGAAAACCGACCGAATGCATACAAGGGTAGCTTCGGTAATTTGAATCTCCATCTTAAAAACCTAAAAGAATCTCACTTCCTCCTCCACTACACGGCAGCGCAGTCTTCATCTTCAATCCCACCACCATTGCATCTTCAGTATCACCGCCATCTCCACTTAATGAATGTGGGTTATAATTGGAAAATGGGATTTGTATCTCATATATACCTTGGAAGAGAAAATGGTTAATTTGGATATGAATTGGATTTCATATCTTGGCAAGTACGTGGATGGAATCTGTTCCCTGTTAATTACCGGAGTAAGTGTCAAACACCTATTAAAATTGGTTTCAAATTTAAAAGTTTGATGAGTGTATTATTAGTTCAGTTGGCCTGGATTCTGCTTAAACATACAATACTAATTATGTTCATCGTAAGTGTTGAAGAATTCTTAGGTGATGGAATTGGGATAGGTCTGATAACTTCTTTTTCCTATCAAAATGTTGGTTTATATTTATTCTTTGTGCACAGAATTTATCTCAGGGATTAGACACTGCTTCCTCATCCAGCAACTCCGGGTAAGTAATAATCTCTTCGAATTGTAGACCCTTCCAAGAGTTATGTGCAACAACTTGCGCTGAAGATGATTTTGATGACCTTCATCCCTGAGCTGCTTCCACTCCTTGGAAGTAATAATAACTAATGATAATCAATTGTTGGAGCTGATGCATTTTCTAGAATTTTCTGTTTACCTGAATGTAAAAACTAGTATTCAAGTTGCTAGAAATGTCTAGAGTCGCATGGACAGTCGGTTAAATTAGTGAGTTAAAAAAAAGTAAGAAAAGTCCAGGGAAAAAGCCTTTGAATTTTTAATTTCTCCTTCTAGATTTGTAAAGATGCTCTATGAAATATTTACATTTTGTTGATTATATAATAAATATGTTATGTTCTTGATTGGGCATGTTGGTCGGAGTTGTGTAGTACCTCGGATGCAACTGCATTTATAAATTTGTTTGCCATCCTTGCCACACTTTTTTCGTTCATCTATATCATGAGAACCATTTGTATATTCTTGAAATTGTTCCATGAACATGTATTATGTCTTTATGAATATGAACATGATATATTTATAAATTGTTCCGTAGTAGCCTGCACAAATTTGCATCAAATGTCCACCAGACATTTCTAGCAAAAAGAACATAGGCTAGGAGATAGCTAGGACATAAATCCGTTTATATTATGGTGTGAGTGAAATTCTGAAGACGTAAAAAGTATCCGGTAAAAATAGGTGAGTAGCAATAAATTAAAGCACCTTCTCAAGAAATTTCCATTTGCACTGTCTGTATGAATTATTTTTCTTATAATTAATCTTTGTTAAGCCATGTATTTTTAGTCAAAATCTTTTGTCAATATACTTTGTTGAGGGATCCCCTTGATGTATTTATAGCAAATGATAATTCGTTTGAAAAACATAGCTCATTAACCTAATGCCTTCTGCGTGCAAGTACACCAAAATAATGAGGGACTACAAAACTTTTAGATCTCCATTATTGTTGTTCTTGGTGCAGGTGATAATATGTTACAATATCGCTCAACCTCGCACAACCACAAAAAAAAAAAAAAATTTCTTTCTTTGTGGGGTTCTAAAATGAATCAAGGTTCCAAGTATTATTGATTTCCATAAAATCAATACTCAAGATGATTTTATTTTTTTCTCAATCATGATTACATCAAACCGGGTATTCTAGGATCATCAATTATATATACCAGGTATTACATAATTCTAATTATGGAAATTACATGATTTACTTTTGCTTTACATTTTCGATTTAGGGATTTGATAATTTATTTTGGGCTATATATAAAAATTATGTATAATTTTATGGGTTATGTTAATAATCATAAGAACTCGTTTGGTTGAATTAATGACTTATTTTATATGGGTTATAGTTAATAAAATAATGGACTATATTTAGAGAAGGTATGGATACTGTGCCCGAGTATACATTGCTTGCTAAATTCTCTGTTAACTTCCTTACGTCTTCAATTTCGGTGTCTTAATCCTAGTGATACTACATATATCAATCTCATGATATTGTTGGCAAGATTTTATCTTCATGAATTCAATAATTCAACAACCAGTAGGTGCATAGTCATTATCATACTACATACCACAGATATTACGTAAACCTAATTATGAAAGTTACATGATTTACTTTTACTTTATTTTTTCGATTTAGGGATTTGATAATTTATTTTGGGCTATATTTGGACTACTGTTTCCTGATTTTCTTCTTAATTATGATCAAAGAAATATTTTGTTTTTCTGATAAGGCTATGTATTTCTGCAAGCATTTATGTAGGCATGGAATCGTACCAGTAGACTTAGTACCATGGGATCGGTCCCTAAAGAAATCTTTGTTGGATTTTTTGAATGGTGTGCTAGAAGAATCGCATCAAATGCATAGTGGGAGAGATTACTTACTGAATGGGATACGGATGTGAGGTGATTTAATTCCATGCATTACAAAAAAAAAAAAACATAGGCCATCCGTATCATAAATCCGAAACTTGTAGTTTTTTTTTTTTTGTTTTGTTTTTCAGGTCATGGAGTGTGTCTGAGTAGGCTATGTCGTCAGAAAACAAACAAAAAAAAAAAAAAAACACTCATTATCTATAAGCCTTTATATGTTTGGTAATTGCATACTTTGATTAAATAAATGGTTCAAAAACAAAAAACATCGTATCAAATGTAAGCATGAATGAGAAATGGCCATCAAAAACTTGGATTTCGTTTTCCAGGTTAATGGAGTGCTTGTGTTGTGTGTCTAGGCAATGTAAAGTTCAGAAAAAGGTTAGCATTTCCCTTTATAGCTTTGAATCCTAGTAAATTATGAAATATTGGAAGGAATAGAGAAAGAAGCGGCTTACATCCGACAGGTGCTTTTTTCTCCAAGTAGGAGATGGTCAAACAACTTACATTTGGGATACCAACTGGCTGCCCAACCGCCAGCCTCTATCTCCAACTCCACTAGCCAACCCCTGACAACTCTGTAATACAAGCAAATACAGCGTCAAAGGTGGTTACTTCTCATCCTCATCCATACAGCTACAAAAAGTCCACATGTATCTTTCATTTGAAAGCTTAACTGCCATCCTGAAATAAAAATGTTTCTATGCAAAGTTCAGCATGATGGTACCACAGATGGCGACTTCCCAACCTTTGCACACACTAGCCCATACACAAACGGAATCAGCAACAACAATCCATTCACATTCACAAGGGCAGTGCAAGAAGGATCAAATTCTTCACACACCAGCCGAGGAAGGATCCAGAACTGCAAAATATACTTCCCCTACCACCTCACACCAGATACAATCTTCCATATTACCACTTGATCCAGAACATCAAGGGATAATCCTTGCATCATTATGGCGGAGCAAGACTTATATGTTGTTTATTTTTTTTCTTACTCAACTGAGTCGTTCGAATGTATATCGGTAACAAAGTTATAGAATTTTTTTTGACTCTAAGATATGTAAAATAGCCATATGAACAATGGTACCCGACTCACATTATTCTTAGCCGATGTATCAGCCGAGTCAGCCCTCGAGTTAGACATGCCAAAAAATGAAACAGAAAATAAAACAAAAACAACCGACATGTCAAATGCTGAGTCAAAATTAGATTGCAAATCAAATCCAACCAAACAGCGTGTTAGATCTGAATTTCCGATATCATTAAAATTAAATTAGAGGGGTCAAAGTCACTATTGAATTAAATTTGTGCTGCATTGAAGTTCTTTCTTACCCTTGTCTTTTTTTTTTTTTTTTTTTTGATCGGTCAAAGAGAACTGCATTGAAGTTCTTTCTTACCCTTGTCCTATCCTAGATAAGGTGAATAAGGGCGCACAGCACACCATCCACCCTAGGGTTTCGGTTTACAAAGACAGAATAAGCTCTTTGATTTCGATCTGCTCAAATGGATTATTTGGAACATCCTCACATCTACCTAAAATCTACCAAAGACTATGATTTCTCCTCTCGTAAAAGTAAGTTGGAAGAGATGAGGCTTGGACGAACTGTACAAGGAAAGGAAATGATAGATTGTTTGGTGATTTCCAAGCTGAGGGAAGAAAGATTTGAGCATATGTTCCTGTGACTTGAGCTTCGCAACCAACCATCTGTTGCACAACTTCCGTGGTCTCGTCTCTTTTTTGCCTTCTTACTTAGCTTGGTTGTTGATTGTTACTCTTTAAGCAAAGATTCAAACTTCACGACACAGTGGAATTGTCTATCTATGTAACTGATGTTTTTTTTTAGAGCAAATTCATTATGAATTTGCAGCTAGAAACTAGTCGAAATCAAAATTTTATTTAATCTGCAGATACATTTTCTTTCTTTATTGGCTACAGACTATCGACATTTTGATTCATGACAGGATAACTCAAAATGTTTCGGTGGCAGTGTAATCCCTATTGTACTCCTTTGAATCCTTTTTTTTTTTTTTTTTTTTTTTTATGTTGACCTATTAATGAGCTAGAAGACTTCATAGTCATCTATCGGGAATTCTGAGAAATAAACAAAAAAGTATCATTTTTTTTGGGGGATTTTGTGTTTCCCCCTCAAAATAAATAGCTATTTTGCATTACCCCTTTGTAGATTGATAATAGGTAAAACACCCTTTAACTTGGATGTACAGTAACAGAGCAGTTAGGCGAGCACGTGAAGTACACGCGTGTGTTAAAATAAATTACCAAAATTACAACGAGACGTTAATACCCCTAGACCAAGGGCACGTGGCGATCTAAACCAGAAAGAAAACAAAAATCATAATTGAGCGGTACACGGTCAAACTTCATCCTTCCTTCTTCTCTCTATCTTCGTCGTCTTCCTTAAGCCAGTAGATACTGAACTCTTGAGCAAACAAAAAAATAAATTCCAATCAAAACTTTAAACACATTAATCTCATCCGTTAACCCATTAAAATCAACGATCTACACCTCACTAAACTGACTGTTTTCCGGTAGAAATCTCACCCAAAACACCCAATCAAACATAAATTCCCGACCAACCCATTCTTCCTAATCATGACAGAAATCAAACATAAATTCTTGAGTCTTGGATTGAAAAACTTATTGTCGCTGATTTGTGAACTATTGCCGTTGGTTTTTGGTGAAAGAATGATGGATATAAGAGGTCTTCAGAGTTTATGGATTGAAGCTAATGATGATGGGTTAGTTGCAGATAAAGGTAAAGTTTATTTACGATCAACAGATAGGAAAATTAAAATTTGGAACGTGCTGGTTACCTGGGGGTGATGTTGATGCCGCCGACGGCGGTCTGCATAAAACAGGGGAAAGGGATCATATTTTTCCTTATTATTAATGGCGGATATCTATTAGAGAAAGAGAATTTTTCAGAAAGAGAATGAAGTGTACCGCCCGTTAGATCTAACAATTATCCCGTTTATCACAATCATTGTTGGGATCGGTGGATTTAGTTTCTAAACATACAACAGTGTTATGTTTCCCTTTCAGGCAAAGGGGTATTTTCGGATTTTTAGAAAGAAAAATCTATTAATTATGTGCACGCGCATTACACGTGCTTACATAACTTTTCTGTTACGGCACATCCAAGTTAAAGGGGGTTTTACGTATTATCAATCTACAAAGGGGTAATGCAAAATAGTTATTTATTTTGAGGGGGAAACACAAAATCCCCTTTTTTTTTCCTACTCGAGACTTTCATCTTGGTCAATTTAGACGGCCATTTGGATTGCCTTGGAATGTCTTTGCTCTCTAGGTTGTACAGTAATATTCCCATGAGGTCATCCCATACGCACGCTATTTAGTTTCAAACCAAGCATTAAATTTCAAGATCTGGGAGGATTGAATTTCTGTGCAAAACAACGCATTTGATATGATCTTCCTACATCTCCAATTTTTAGGCATCTGTTGTTATTGTAAGATTTTGATTGTTAATGTATTGAATTAGTAGAAATGTTCTTTTTTATTGAGTAGTCTTATAAAGAATTGACACTGCATCAAGATATTTGATCTTGGGTTTGGTCCTTCTGAATTGGACATTTAAGTGCAGTACCTTTTAGTTGTTCGCAGGTCTAGGTTTTTGTTATAATGTATAAAAGTTGAGATAACCAGTTGTGGTGTCTGTTTCCGGAGTGCAGCAAAATTTTCTTTGATGTTGAGATTTTGAAATAGAGATTACCACCCAGATATAAAACGTTGGCGCATGTTCGGTGTTGCAGGTGCAGCTGCATCCATCTAAAATCTCCCGGGTTTCGTTACTCATTTACTAGTTTAATACTAGTTGATGATTTATATATAAAGCTGTTCAAAGAGTGTTAGCGTTGATGTTTTGGTTACACGAATTTGTTCTTGTTTGAATGGTCATCGATGGTTGCTATAAAAATAATGAAATGAAAATGGTTACTTCTCAAGAGAATATATCCATTGTTCAAGCTTCTCTTTTTTATAACTCGATGCTTCAATTATGCGTGGGTGGGACAACGCGCAAATTACTGCGTTATGAGACAAATTATAGATCATTTTGGTATATGTTGGATTGCCGAAAAGATTTTGAATCCCACTGTCACATTTTAGTGTCTACTCATTGGAATACTAATTTTTCTTTTGGGTAAAGGAAATACTATCACAGTGGTAGATTTTCGGTCCACAGAATTAAGCACCGATGATGATCAACTCGGTACATTTTTTGTTGGGGGAGACTAGCTAAATCCGAGCCGTTATGCGCAATACGAAACCTACACAAGCAATGAAACACAAATGCGGAAAATACACAACTACGCAATATAGAAGCAATCACACAACATGGCAATTACGTGGAAAAAAATCCTCCAAGGTGAAGGGTAAAAAATTACGGGCAAATCTTCCACCAAGACAATAATTGGTTACACACAATCCTCCCAATTTGGGGATAACAACAACTTCAACCTATTTGCCTAATTACACTCACCCCTAGGGATGGATCAACAATTCATTTATCAATTGATAAGATTCACAAACAATAGCAAGTGATTCAGATACTTACTACTAGAATTTGAACAAACCCTAGATTTTCCCCTTTGAAGAGATGTGAAAATTTATAGCTCAATCTTCACCACAACAACCAAACGGATCCTTAGCAAAGAACCCTTCTTATTCCTCTTCAAGATTAACCCAAATCTCACCAAAGAAATATCCAATGGCGGCTTCTCTTTTTCTCTCTTTTCTCACTGCCTCTCTTACTCTCTTTTCACGACATAAGGAAGTGAAGAAGAGAAACATCTCCTGGATGTTTTGTAAACAAAACATAAGTCTAACTAGGCTGCTGCTAGTTAGCTCTCCCATTGGTTAAGGGGACGCCTAGACTATTGGGTCCATAAGGATTAAACCCAACAATATCCCCCTTACGACTTATGGCAAGGTACCCGCCACCACCAAACCTGCCCGCCGTAGAAGTACACATGCTTGTACTTTGGCAGCGACTTGTCATCATATCGAACCGTTGTCATCTCAGATGGATCTTCTCAATATAAAAGACCTTCTCATCGAGAACTTATTGTATCCACTGATACCTAATATTGATGTTCTTGGACCTTGAGTGAAAACTCGAATTCTTACTGAGATGAATGGCACTATGGCTGTCACAGTAAACGATGAACCTTTGTTGCTTCACACCGAGTTCTCTAACAAACATCTTCATCCATATCATCTCCTTGCAACTCTCCGTAGCTTCAATTTACTCGCCTCGGGAGTGACAATGCCACATTTTTGTAACTCTGGATTGCTAAGACAGCCTCCCGCATAGGTAAATAAGTAACCCGGCTGTCGACTTGAGACTGTCTTGAGCACCTGCCAAATCTGAATCTGTGTAACCAACTAACTCTGGCTTGTCACCACCATACCACAAACACATATTAGAAGTAACCCTTAGATGTCGTAGTATCTATTTCACTGCTTCCCAATGCTCCATACCAGGATTTGATAGAAATCACTTTACCACCCAACCGCATAAGCTATATCCGGCCTTGTACACACCATTCCATACATCAAACTACCAATCATGGATGCATATGAATATTCTTCATCTTTCGCTTTCTCAACATCATTCACAGGACATTGATCACGAGTTAACTTAAATGGTTTGTAAGTAGACAACTTACCACTGCCTTTGTCCATATTGAATCTTGCAACACTTTCTCAATGTAGCTTTGTGATAACCACAGCTTCCTTTGCTTTCCTATCACGGCTGATTTCCATGCCAAGAATATGATTTGTCGCAGACCTAATTTTTCATAAAGCAAAAAGACTTGCTCAAATATAACTTCAACCTGTCAATTTTCTTCTTAACTTTGCCAACAATAAGCATGTCATCAACATATAACAAAAGAATAAGAAAACCACCATCAGCAAATTTTTGAATGAATACACACAATGATCTGAAGATGTTCTCTTGTACCCATGTTCATTCATGAAAGATTCAAGCTTCTTGTACCATCTTCTAAGAGCTTTCTTCAAACCATATAGACTCTTTTCTTAGCTTGCACACCATGTGTTCTTTTGCCTTTGACTTCAAACCCTCAAAGTTGTGCTTGCCATACACATCTTCCACCTACTTATCATGGGAAGAAATGTTGTCTTGACATCTAGTTGTTCTATATCAAGATACAAACTAGCGGATAATGCCAAGACAACCCGAATAGAAGGAAATCTCACCACTGGTGAGAAAATCTCGTCAAAGTCAACACCCTTTCTCTGCTCATAACCCTTCAAAACTAAGCGTGCTTTGTACCTTGGTTGTGAGTTACCATCTTCAGTCAGGGACGGAGCCAGGATTTTTTCACAAGGGGGGGTGAAGCTAAAAAGAATAACACAAACCATTAAAAACTTTTGAAACCAAGCTATTTAAATTTTAAAAATTATCAAAATGGTACACGATTTCATCTTTTAAGTCTCAAAAAGCGCTAATAATTGAATCCATGCTAAACTTTTTAGCGATTTCTTTTCAATATGCACAATCAAAGAGTATCCAAGGAATTCATCACCCATTTTGCTGCGAAGTCTAGTCTTGATAATTTTCATTGCTGAAAAACTGCTTTTCCCACGTTAAGAGAAAAACCGAGGGTAAGCATAAGTTCAATTACTCGATGTATAAGAGAATATGTAACCGATTTTCCATTCTTCACCAACCATTCACACAAACTAGATATATTCTTCAATTTCTGAACTCTTCGTAAGAAACAACACTATGGTCGTAATGTTGAAGTTGTATCCTCAAGTGTAACTTCTCTTGTTCTCGAAGTCCTTTGATAAAATTTATCAACCAATTTGGCATATCATCAATCCTAAATAAATTTTTCCCTTCACGAGGATCCAAAGTCAACTAAGGATAAGTAGCTCCATCGCCTGCTTCGTTGAACTCGTTATTTAGTTCTTCTAATCGAGAATCTATGGCAGCATTAAAAATATCCACACGATAGTGTTGCATAATTGTAAAAGTACTTGAATGATGACGAGCTTTCTACCCTCTAACTAATGGAACATAGTTAGCATTTAAATATGGAATATCTATTTTTCGAGCAACAAAAATGCAGCATTACCCGCTGATTAGTTTATCCTGGCCCATCATCTCTCAAATTTTGAAGCAATGATTTGGTTGATGAAACAAGTTCCATAGCATTTACAATATCTTGAGATTGGTATTGCAAAGCCTCCGAGAGTAAGTCGTGGAGATAATCATGGTCTTCCTCATGAGATGCAAGATGAAAACAAACTCAAAAGTAGTCATATTTTCATAAGCCCCATATGCTATTGATCGCTAGAAGCTTTAGTACCATCTTGAATGACGTTGAGCAAAACTTCTGACAAGTAGCACTAAACATATCAATCAAGCTAGAAACTGATCGAAGATGAGAACCCCAACGAGTATCCGCAGTCGTCAGTAAATTACCCATCTGATTTAAACCTTTTCCTCGTCTCAATTTCATCAATAGATATCATATATTCAATATTAGAGCTTGAGAAATCATCATTCATCTTTGCGCTTACAAGAAGCACCGACAATATTAATAACCATATTTAGTTTTATGAAAAATGATCAACCGCAGATAACTTCTTTGTCGCAGCTCTACTAATGCCTATTGTAATCTATGTGCTAAACAATGAATATAATAAGCATATGGACAATCATTCATAATCAAAGCTTGCAAACCATGCCACTCACCTCGCATATTACTTTCTCCGTCATATCCTTTGTCCTCGAATATTCAACATCCAAACTGTGTTGAGTTAACATCGAATATATTTCTTTGCTTTAGGGTCAATGCAGCTTGTATCTCGAACATGAGAACAAGTCCAAAAATCGCTCTTGTTTCAAACCCATTCTTATCAACGAACCCAAGCACTATTTCCATTTGCTCTTTTTTGGATTCATCACTAGCTTCATCAACCATTGTCGTTTGCTCTTTATGATGAGCATGCAATTTCAGAATCGCTGGTAGATTTCCTCTTAAAAAAGTGAAAAATGTAGCACCTTGAGTACCCTTTCTTTTCAACTACAATACAACAAAAGTTCAATATTATGCCAGCCGATACAATGGAAATGACAAAAATTATGCTCAATTTACATGCAAACAAAAATGCAAATCCACTGCAAAGCAAAGCAAGTTAAAGAACAAGCAGGGACGATTCTTGCCTTTTTGGATCCATCTTGACCTTTATCCCCCTCCATTTGTGATTTGTGTGCAACAATTAAGTTTCTTTTGTACCTAAAATAAATTAGATTTTCTTATAAAACACACTTATAATTCAAAGAAATTAAGAAATTGAGAAATACAATTCATTGAATTCAGAGAGTAATTAATCAATAAAATATAAATCAATCAAGATAAACAAATAACCCTAGATTTTAATTTTAAATATGAAACATAAAAAAATCTAGTCTACAATTTGAAAATTGAAATTCACATGCAAGCTAATCATCTAAAAGCCAAATCAAACAAGCCAAGATATCAACTTAGTTTTGTTTCAGTTTCTCATGCTAAAAAAAAAAAAAAAAAAACCCTAGATGTGAAATACTAAAGGACAAAAATCTACTCCACAATTTAAAATTAATACTCAATCCAATTATTTAAAACCAAATTGATAAAAAGAAGTAGAAAATTACCTGCGATACAATCAGTTTCTTATCGCCTAATGAAGATGAAAAAAATTGCGAAGGCAAAGTTTACTTTTCTTTATGAATATATATATTCTTAATTCTTTAAAACTTACAACAATTGAAAATATCAAGTTGGCAAATCTGCACAAGATAAACTATAGAAGGAAACATCGTGTTTAAGAAAAGTCAAAACTCAATAGTACAAGAGTAATGAGTAATCCCATTCCCGAGTCCCCACGTGGTCGCAAAGAAGTTTAACAAAATTAAACAGTATTCCTAAATAATCCTCAATAAATAAACAATTTATTCTAGGGGGGCTAGTATTAGATTTATTATTTATTTCAAGGGGGCTATTGTTAGATTTTCCCCCTGAAAGAAAGGAATTTAGCAACAACTAAGGAAGACTTTCAAAACTTCAGGGGAGGCGGGAGCCACCCCTATGGGATACACAGCTCCGTCCCTGTCTTCAGTCTTGATTCTATACACTCACTTATTCTTCAGAATTTTCAGGTTTTCTGGATTGTCAATAACCAAATCAAAAGTGTCATTCTCATCTAAAGAACCAACCTCTTCTTTCATGGATTTCAACCACTTCTAACATTCAGGAACACTAATAGCTTGTTCATAAGACTCTGGTTCACCTGCATCTGTGAGCATCACATACTCGTGTGGTGTATACTTTGTTGAAAGTAATCTGGTCCTGTCGGATCTTCTCAACACAACTTCTGGTTGTTGTTGCACTTCTTGCTCAACATCACCCACTAGAACATAATATCTTCATGAGCTTCATCTTCATGATTGTGTTCTTCTTCTTCATCACCATTACCATCAACATCATCATCATGTTTTTCAAGAGTGGGAACAACTGGATTTGGATCCCAGGTCATGTCATCTTGAAGCTTTGGCATCTTAATCTTCTCAAAGTCTTCAATAGTCTGGTCTTCAAGGAATAATGCATCCCTACTTCTGATAACCTTCTTCTGAATTGGATCCCAAAATCTGTAACCAAACTCATTTGTTCCATAGCCTAGGAACACACACTCCTTTGCTTTTTCATCAAGCTTTGATCTATGATCTTTTGGGATATGAACAAAAGCCCTGCAACCAAACACTCTCAAGTGATCATAAGTAGGCTCTTTGTCTCTTCATACCTTTTCTGCTACTTCTCTATCTAGCGGTCTTGAAGGAGATCGATTGATCAAATACACAATATTATTCATTGCTTCACCCCAAAAATGCTTCCTCTGCAATTTTGAATGAGATAACATGCACTCCGATTCTCTCAAGAATAAGTGCGGTTCATCCTCTCGCAACACCATTATGTTGTGGAGTCTTCAAGATCGATTGTTCATGACGTATACCCATGCTCTGCAATACACTTCAAGTGGTCCAATGTACTCTCCCCGTTGTCGAACGAAAGCACTTCAAGGTTCTCCCACTCGCTTTCTTTCCACCATGTTGTGAAACATCTTGAACACAGAACAACATCTTCTTTTGGTCTTGATTGCATATGACCAAACCTTCCTCAAGCACTATCTATGAAAGTAAAAATTAAACAAAGACTACTCAAGTGTTTTGACCCTTAAAGGTCCACATACATCAATGAACAATATCAATAATACTTAATTGCGCTTGGGTAAAGCTTTATGAAAAGAAACTCTAGTTTGCTTACCAACCAAACAATGAGTACACTTATACAATTGCATACCTTTCTCCTTTGACAAAACTTGTCTGTTGGTGAGGATTTAAATTCCCTTCTCACTGAGATGACCAAGTCTTCTATGCCACAGCTCTGAGGTTGAATCTTTGTCAACAACATTCAACTAACCTTTAAAAAGCTTCACCGTGTTTTGTATAATGTGCCACACTTCTTGCCTCTTGCAATAACCATGGAGCCCTTGCTTAGCTTTCATTTTCCATCACCCAAGTGATCAGTAGTACTCTTCATCATCTAACACCTGTGTGACATTAGATTCAAACGAAGATTTGGTGCATGTCGCACATTTCTGAGAACCAATTTGCAGCCAACACTGGTCTCAACCTTCACATCACCCATTCCTATAATCTTAGAAACACCGTTGTTTTCCATTCTGACTGACCCAAAATCACCAGCCTTGTAGGAGATAAATACATCTTTCATAAGGAGTAGCAATGTAAGATGCACCCGAATCAACTATCCACTCGAATCGTAACTAACGCAGTAACTCACACAAGCGACATTCCGCAAACATCATTGTCTTGTTTATCATTTACCTTCCTTCTTATGTTCTTGCTTCGGCTTCCTACATTCATTTAAATAATGACCTCTCATACGATAGTTTCAACATTCAACTTCCTTTCTGGACTTTGATTTACCCCTTGACTTGCTACGGCTAACTTTTCTTCTGTCTTTTCTTTTACCCTGATTTTCTGTAACAAGAGTTTCTGAATGAGATGAGTCTAATGACCTTCTTCTAACTTATTCATTCAACAAACGGTTTGTTGCAACAGATCATGTTCAACTTCCCCCGTCTGGAGCGTAATAACCGAGACAATTCCTCAATGGCTCCCAACTGTCTGGTAAAGTATTTAACAACAAATAAGCTTGAATCTCTTCAGAAATTATCATCTCCATGGATGTAAGCTGATTCATAATACCCTTCACTTCATTTAAATGTTGCTCCATTGAACTTCCTTCCTTGTAGCACAACTTTCCAAGCCTTTTGAATAGAAGGGTTTTTGCACAAGGAGACTACTGATCATATATCTGCTCTAACTTGGTCCACAAAGAATATGCTAGTGTCTCACCAGACACATGATGAAAAATAACATCATGAATCCACTGACGAATAAAACCAACTGCTTTACGATTAGTAACTTTCCAATATTCTTCACTTGTGGTCTCAGGCTTCACTCCCTTCTTCCCTATTGGACCATAGAGATCTGTACAATATAACCAGTCTACCATCTTCGCCTTCCATATCACAAAGTTCTTACCGGTCAATTGATCATTCTATTACTAGTGCTAACTTCCGTCACTGCACATGATTAGCTCAACCCAATAGCTCTGATACCACTTGTTGGGGGAGACTTGCTAAATCCGAGCCGCTATGCGCAATACGAAACCTACACAAGCAATGAAACACAAATACGGAAAATACACAAATACGCAATATAGAAGCAATCACACAACACCGGCAATTACGTGGAAAAACCCCCTCCAAGGTGAAGGGTAAAAAACCACGGGCAAATCTTCCACTATGACAATAATTGGTTACACACAATCCTCCCAATTTGGGGATAACAACAACTTCAACCTATTTGTCTAATTACACTCACCCCTAAGGATGGATCAACAATTCATTTATCAATTGATAAGATTCAAAAACAATAGCAAGTGATTGAGATACTTACTACTAGGATTTGAACAAACCCTAGATTTCCCCCCTTAGAAGAGATGTGGAAATTGATAGCTTAATCTTCACCACAACAACCAAACGGATCCTTAGTAAAGAACCCTTCTTCTTCCTCTTCAAGATTAACCCAAATCTCACCAAAGAAATATCAATGGCGGCTTCTGTTTTTCTCTCTTTTCTCACTGCCTCTCTTACTCTCTTTTCGCGACATAAGGAACACTACAAGAAAACATGGCTTAAGCGACTAAAATCTTAGCAAGCACCCAAAATTTTGGTCACTTTAAGGATCAAGCTACAAAACTTGCGACCATCCAACTAGCGGCTTCGGTATTAGTAAATATCCACTAATTTGAGCGACCACATAGAGTAGTTCCAATTAGGTAAAATGCTTTTCCAGTAAGAATATAAAGAACCACCTGGTGTAGGTATGGTAGCTACTTACTTGAGCTAGGATGACCGCGATTCAATAAGTATTCGGTTGGTCGAACCTATCCGAGCGACTAAGTTTATCCACCACCCCGTTCATTAGAGAGATTATATAAGATTTTAATATTTATCCAACAATTTATAAAGATATATTTCCGTGTATGTATCGGCTTCCTATTTCATCACACTAATTATACGTATTTACCAAAATCTCGAATAATTTCTCTATTTTCTTCAAGCCCGAAGCAATTGATGTAAAACATGAATGGCCAAATTCAAAATCAAAACTCTCTTTGTCAATGAAGCGATTCTGACAAAATCACAAATCGGAGTTGTAATGGGGGGAGTCAGTCCACGATTAGCAATGAGAAGCGATGTTGATCAATTTTCAATTTTGATTTTCCATGATTACCCATGCCATAAACCGTGATTAAATGACTTTTGCTTTAAAATTATCAATCGATCGAATGAGAAACGGGATCAATCAGCACTTTCGTGGTGTAAACAATTATCCACAATTGATCTACTCCTATGAGCAAGCCGATAAATTCTCGCAATGCTCGCATAAATGAATGCAACAGATTGGTTTGTTAAATTTCTTGTCCTTTCTCGAGATATTGATCTGAAAAATGGGTCCAATGTAATGAGCATTTTCAAATGGAATTCTCTTTCATCGATCAAAGAAGTATAAGTAATGTTGTTTGCTTGATTTTAACGATACGCCTTCTTTGTTTATTAAAAAAAAAATACCAATTTCTTTTACAAAGCTAAGCTTAACTTTTTACGTTTCACTAAGAATATGAAAGAAAACAAACAACTAAAATTAATCCCGATCCCTATCTCGTTGCCTGGATTCTCGCAAAGCCTTCTTCAAATTCAATGAGTGATCATTGTCCGCAGCAAAAGATAAACATTTCCAACATCGGTGTCATCGATTGTCATTTTCCCTTTGACTTTGTTCGGCTCAGTCATTATAACAGCAATGTAAAAGTATGGTAATATAACGGTTCCGTTGGCTGATTCTCAGAAATACGCATAGTCCGAAAGGTAATAGTCCATCTTTTATGTGTCCCAAGGTAGCTTACATCTACTAACGCCATTTTGTAATTTCTTTACGAGAAACAAGATTTGTCTCGCGAACCATGCCAAAGAAAAATTCTTGCATTTAGCTAACAATCATAAATCATCGATGCCACACCCCAAATACCAAAATCAAACAAGATAGAAAATGTATTGAACTTACCCATTGTGAACTCTCAACTCCTTCCCGCAGTAGCAATTGCTACTTCAACCGCATAAAGATTACACCAACAAATACTCATATGAACCTGCAAGTACCACCAAAATTTTAAATTCGTGTTTCAGTAGGCACCATAAAGTGATCACACCAAAGAAAAGTGTTTTGTGCGGATTCTCATTATCAATGTATTCATGTTATCAGTTATCTCACAAATAATAAAATTTCCATCTCATCTCTAATCCCTTTCAAACAACATCATTAGAAATCAAATCTCCATAAAACAAAAATCAACTAACCAAATCTCGAGAGAAAATTCACACAAGTTTTTTTATCAAACAACTTACAAGCATATGTAGATAGGGATATGGAAGGTTAGAAACTTAACATTAGTAGAGAAAGGAAAATTCTCCGATACCTTTCCGTAAAACTCTCCTCAATGTTCGTTTTTCCCCTCGTGGAAATTCTACATCTTTTTTCAAAGAATCCAAAGTTTGCCACAACACAAACAAAGAAACCCTTTCACAAGAACAGAGTTTTACCTCTATTTACAAAACCCACTTCCAAATAGCACCCTATTATACCAACACTCAGTTAAAAACATCAACCTAATTACAAGAAATTGAAACCCACTTTGCGTAAAAATCATCAATTGTTCTTTAATCTGCAAGAATGGGGCTAAGGGAAGAAGAGAATTTTCGAGCATTTAATCGGAACCGAGTAAAGAAAGTCGAGAGAGATCAAGATGTGAAATTGAAGGAGTTAAGTTCAAGAGTTGGGTTTCAAAACGAAAGTGAAGAGAGATCGAGGGTTTCGAATTGAGGTTTCAATTTTATAAAGCTTTGATGCGATTCTAGATTTCTGTAGTAGCAGGTTTTCCCACACTACACCCCTCACTATATTTTGATTATTTAGTCTGTTGAAAGTTGCATAATTGAGAATGTTTATTGATTAATTTCATGAATTCTACACAGGAAAAATAGAATTACACTTAGCAAGTAAAACACTCTTAAACTTTCTCTCTCCTCATGACTTGCCTAACAATTCTAAAGATCTCTCCCTTACAAATGCATTCACTCGAGCCCTTTTATATAAGGTAATACATAGTGGATGACAAATTTAAGCTATCCTTTATTTTCTGGAATGCCTCGCGAATGTATTAAACGTTGTACAACTATTCAATCTCGCGACACTTTTAACCTCGTTGGATCTCACGTCTTAACATGTCTCGCCTGCCGTTATTCTTTTTCAATGCATTTATTTTAGCTTTAACATCGCCTCGCGACACGTCGTTTATTAACTTCTCGAGTCCCTACGTTTAGATATTATGGTCCTACATCTTGCTCTTTTTCCTTTTGAATATTGTTTGAAGAGCGATTTTTAAGGAAAAATCTGTTGTTAGTAATCTTTGGTCTTGATGAAGGAACGAGCGAAAAGAATACCTGACTTGAAAGTACGTACTTGCCTCTATTCTTTTGCGATGTTCAAGCTTTCTATGCCCCCCGTCTCTCCTCAGCTACGAGAAAATTTGGTCCGGTGCC